>OY992876.1:166626267-167016267 GCA_963921405.1 Cepaea hortensis | reverse complement strand
GTAGCTATGGCAGTAGCGACCCCTGGTTTATTACCAGTGACGACATATCTGAGTCATCGCCCCTGGCGTTGCGTAGCCGAAGCCCCTTTAGTGTCGCCCTACAACAAATCCGCCTCGCGAGGTGCGGTAATGAAAACATAACTGACCTTTCATAGCGTGGAAAAAGTTGCCTTCTGCGGCAGTTTGAATTAGTGAAGGAAAGTGGTCCGTTGCAATACCATTTTCATAAAATTTTACTACTGTGCTTTTTTCATTGTGCGGTTATAATTACTATTTGGGTTATGACGGCGATTACGGAGAAACAGGTCACAATCTTTCTGGGGGTTTTATTACCCAGATGTGATGATGAACTTTCGAGTCATCTAGCTCATTTTGTGACTATTGGTTCTTTTTTACGTTTTTGCATTTCGCTTTTGCGCATTCTTCTGTCCCGTTTGTGTAGTCTACTTTTCCTTAACAGTGTCTGTTCCTTATTGTTCTCCTCTTTATGTGCCTCATTTAATCTGTTCTTTCTTCTATTTATTACATAATCGTGGGTCACTTTATAAATTTTGCTTGACTCAACCATGTTTTTAAAAATTCCTTTAAAATGAAGGGGAGATAACATGCGACAAGGATCCCCGACAAACGTAAAGTACATACAAGAGATATTTAAAAAAAAAAATGTAATAGCAGGAACATGTTGGTTTGTGAAATGTTACGAGCATCAAAATTGTTTAAAGTCTTGATTACACATATGTTTCAATCACCGCACGGGCAAATATAAATAGATAAACATCATGTTTACAGCCCCGCACAGGGCACATAGACCCATACAATGCTTACTGTTCCAGCACGGGAACATATATTTAGAACCATATAACGTTTACAGTCACCACTCAGGAAAGTATTGATAGATAAACACATAATGTTTAAAGTCCCCAGTATAGATAAATAAACATGTACGATTTACTGTGACACGATGTCCATAAACAACGTATGCAATGCGTTCGATAATTATCTAGTATTTAAAATAAAACAGACATTTTGTCAATGAATATGCTTACTGAACCCACACGGATACACATAGAAAGACAAACACACACTGTTTACTGTCTCCGCAAGGGCACATATAGATAAACATGTACCCGTTACTGGGGCACGGTTTTCCACAAACACTTATCTACATACGAAATGCGCACGACGATGATCTGCCATTAAAAAACAACGCTTTGTCTATGGCTTCATCACCACTTTTTATGTCTTGAAATCTAAATAAAGTGCTTGCGCAGTTTCCCTGTTTGCAATTTTAATGTAGGGGAGAACGCTGCAGAGGGGGAGAAGAACGCTAAATGCATCATAAATTTGGAGAGAAAGAGGGAATGGAACGCGGGAAATCGCTCGGTGTAGCCACGTTAGGGGTTTCGCTCCGGCCATAGCTGGCGTTCTTCTATTTACGCAATTATTGAGGATAAATCGGGGGTCAAGGACTGTAGCTGGCGCCAAGGACACACATGCCAGAAAGGGTGAAAAAGTAACGATGAAAATTGTGCCAGTGTAATTATTTTAAATAAGTTAGTTTCACAAAATGCAGCATTTTCTTGTATGGTATATTTAACAGAAATAGTCCAGGACTCTTTTAATGTGAAGAGACATACTGGATATGTAGTGCAAGACAAATATTTGTAGACTACACGGTCGTTGGTCGATGGTGTATTTAGTATCATGCTGGTCGCCTTTAGACCAGTCGGTCCTTGATCGATGATGTGTTTTGTATCATGCTGGTCGCCTTTAGTTTCCAGCAAATGTCCCGGTACCCATGCTAGACTGGGGCGACGTTGCGAGATCAGGTCAATTGTCAAAACCTGCCTAGACGCGAATTCGAAGCCATGACCACAGGTTGGGCAGGCTACCGCCCTGATCTCGATGACTTACAGCAGAACACACAAGAAAAACAAATGTGGATGAATGACAAAGGTGCCGTACAAATGTAAAAGGAACGGCCAGCTCACTGATTTTGAGGTATATTGGAGTGTCTTGTCTTAGACCGGTCAACGCACGGCCCATGATGAGAGATATGGTAAAAGTAGTCTCATAGCAGGTAATACCACTGGGACGTGTCTTGTCTTAGACCGGTCAACGCACGGCCCATAATGAGAGATATGGTAAAAGTAGTCTCATAGCAGGTAATGCCACTGGGACGTGTCTTGTCTTAGACCGGTCAACGCACGGCACATGATGAGAGATTTGGTAAAAGTAGTCTCATAGCAGGTAATGCCATTGGGACGTGTCTTGTCTTAGACCGGTCAACGCACGGCACATGATGAGAGATATGGTAATAGTAGTCTCATAGCAGGTAATGCCATTGGGACGTGTCTTGTCTTAGACCGGTCAACGCACGGCCCATGATGAGAGATTTGGTAAAAGTAGTCTCATAGCAGGTAATGCCATTGGGACGTGTCTTGTCTTAGACCGGTCAACGCACGGCCCATGATGAGAGATTTGGTAAAAGTAGTCTCATAGCAGGTAATGCCATTGGGACGTGTCTTGTCTTAGACCGGTCAACGCACGGCCCATGATGAGAGATTTGGTAAAAGTAGTCTCATAGCAGGTCATGCCATTGGGACGTGTCTTGTCTTAGACCGGTCAACGCACGGCCCATGATGAGAGATTTGGTAAAAGTAGTCTCATAGCAGGTCATGCCATTGGGACGTGTCTTGTCTTAGACCGGTCAACGCACGGCCCATGATGAGAGATATGGTAATAGTAGTCTCATAGCAGGTAATGATGCCATTGGGACGTGAAGTATCAGCTCTTCACATATTCTAGGTCATGGCACATAAGGTGGAGTGGCCTGTTTCCTTCTCCGTCGCATTCCTCTTCCAGAGATTTCTCAGAACATTTTGGACACACTGTTGGGTATCCATTGTTATGAGGCTGGGTCGATCTCAGAGACGCATTGGTCAGGGAAGAAATGTTGTCTTTGCTGGGGATGGAATCTGGCCAGTGTCTTGACAGGCAAGCGCACTAACCACTTGTCACCAAGGCTAATATAGATATGTATGTTTATGAAATGTCAATATTGCCCTCTTAAAAATCGGTATTGCGCTATGTTGTACTAGAGCAGTGGTTGGTTCTCAACCATTTTTGGCCCATGCACCCTTTCACTGTATGTCAGGATGTCACCCCCCCCCCCTTTCCAGCTAACAAAAGAAGAAGAATTCCCCCCTTTCCAAAATTGTGAGCCTCAAAAGGTGCATTTTTTATATTCGCAATATTTTATTAACACACCAAATTAATCATATTACAATAAATAAACAGTTAAAACGTCAAAGAATTATTACTTAATACATGACACCAGAACATTGTCCGTCATCAAACAAAACGCTCAATAGAACACCAGGATATTGTGCTTAAAGCCATTTCGAGTCTGCCAATCTGTGGTCTTAATTCCACCCCCCCCCCCTTTCCACCTGGAAACCCTAAAAGTCCCCCCCCCCTCCTTGGGGTGAATTCCCCACCTGTTGAGAACAACTGTACTAGACAATCACAGTGATAAAAGCTATATGTGTTTGTCTTGTTATGCCTGCCCCACCCACAACATTCCACTGTATGTTACTTCAAATACATCAGACAGCTGATATCCAGCGAAATCCCCAAACAAATTAAGTCAACATGCTAAGAAAAAAGCGTTAGACACACATAAGAATCAAATGACACGTTCTCTTTGCTCCATTTTTGTTTTCCGTTAATATTTACCACCCACTATTGTCAGTTCCCCGCCTTTAGGTATCACTTCCTACTTCGGAGTGTGTCAATTACCATACTTCGTGTTTTGTTTTCGCTCTATCGTCACTTATGGATTACACGTGTTGTGTATTACCTTTGAATATACTATTTCCTTTTCCAATTAAGTAATCTTGTAGATTTTTTTCGGTGCTTAAATTGTGCTGTGTTGGTTGTAAAAGACTAATCGAAGCGTTTGACTGCATGCCTTTTACTTTCTCTAGATGCTTAGTCACAATTCTCGTTATATTTCGGCCAATCAACACTATTTTTCTCACTCAAAAATAATTATAATTATTTCTCCACTTTTTCCCAACAACATTTGATCTGGTTGTAGAAAACAGCACCATGATTTGATTCGGAAACACACGAACTGCGCCCAGAATGGCCAGGTCTAATACGCAATGTTTAAAAATAAAAATACCATTCGCATTTTCTCATCGTTCCTCTCTAAATCAAAGCATTACCATAAATAGAGCTTTCACGTCTGTAATTTTCAAAGTCCCGTTTGCCGTCCCAACGGTCCCATTTCTCACTTTAATGTCCATTGTCCCACAACAACTGCCTGGGGTGTTATAAAACACTAATTGATACCTCAGCACGTCTCTAGCCTGGGCACAGACAGGTCAAACTGTCTCATCACTCTTCTGTTCTTGTCCCGCACGGAGGAAACAGCCTTCCTCCCCTCGGAATGATAAATATTGCGTCACTAAAGCGGGCGCCTTTGCTCAACAAAGAATAAGTCCCCGGCGCTGACTGGTAACAGTTAGCGGTCAAAACTTTAGCCGTTTTTTTAGAATGGGCGTTTAGAATGTTTATATCTGGAGTGGAATAACTTGAAAATTAGGCCAATGGTGACATGACAATATGTGGGTTACATTGGCAGAGTGCATTGTCATAAATAAATACATACATAATGTGTGTCCTTTGCTGGACGTTGTCATTAACTCTACAAGATGGAAAACATACTGACCAATAAAAAGATGTCATTTGCAACGAGAAAAAAATAGTGTTGAAGTGCTACATGTTGGTTATTAGGCAATTTTACATTCAGTAGTTTGCCATTGCTATCTGAAGATGTCAACGTGTAGGCCCAACTGACTGACCGGTGTGTGGATTGAACCCATAACTCCGCCGTCAGCGCATGGGAAGTTTAAGTTCAAGCGCTTTTCAGCCCTGCAGCTTCGCTGACATATAGTCATTATATAACACTATTTCATTTCCAAACCACTATTTAAACAGGTAAAGGAGCGCTTTTCACGCCATCTGGTGTCCTGCATATGGTTTCTTAAAGTCAAATTACTGGGCCTTTTACAAACCGAGAGGGGTAATGGGTTTATGGTCCTCGTCCAATACTTTAAAACCATTTGGAACCTAATATGAGATGTGGTCTTCTGATTTTTTTTCTTCGTTCATTTTTCGGGGGGAAATCGACACAACTAGTTTTGCATGCACATCAAAGGTCATACAAACACTTTTCTACATACGAAATGCGTACGACGATAATCTGCCATTAAAAAAACAAAGATTTGTCTATGGCTTCAACACAACTTTTTATGTCTTAAAATATAAATAAAATGCTTGCGCAGTTTGCCTGTTTGCAATTTTAATGTGGGGGAGAACGCTGCGGAGAAGGGAATGCGTCACAACTAGTTTATGCATCTTAAAGGTCAGTGTGCCAGATTTTGGCACGCACGTGTGTAAGATTTTCCACCTCTAGACATTCCATCCAAGGTAACGAACTCTATCTGCCCATGGGTAGATATTATGTGCTGCCCATGGGTAGATATTATGTGCTGCCCATGGGTAGATATTATGTGCTGCCCATGGGTAGATATTATGTGCTGCCCATGGGTAGATATTATGTGCTGCCCATGGGTAGATATTATGTGCTGCCCATGGGTAGATATTATGTGCTGCCCATGGGTAGATATTATGTGCTGCCCATGGGTAGATATTATGTGCTGCCCATGGGTAGATATTATGTGCTGCCCATGGGTAGATATTATGTGCTGCCCATGGGTAGATATTATGTGCTGCCCATGGGTAGATATTATGTGCTGCCCATGGGTAGATATTATGTGCTGCCCATGGGTAGATATTATGTGCTGCCCATGGGTAGATAGTATGTCCTAACAATTTTGCCGTGACAGTGGATCCACGGCCTACTCTTTGTGATTTCCAGCTGCCGTTGGATTTTAAACATGCAGAACTTACATTATTCGAGTAGACGTATCCTATCTCATTGCCCAAGAGATCAGAGGGACAGGTAATAATATCAATAGATATTAATTGTTCTTGGAAAAATTCCCAGCCCTACACTGGGAATGGAACGTGTACCTTTCAAGTCTGATGCGGTTTACATTACAAAGGCTTATTATTAGTTTTATGACGTCCATTTTGAGTTTTATGCCACAGCCATTTCCAAGACTGGTGTTATGTGTACAAGTGCCATGAAATAGCTTGACGTCTGCTGGTACCGCCAGCAACCACTTCCTGTTCTATACATCCCATGATTCCGTGTCAATGTAGGGTACGAAGTCACGTGTTACACCCCTGATTATATCCCAGGATGGCACACGTCAGAACAGCAAAACCCGAGCCTTTCTATGTTCCTCCCAGCCTCCTTGTCTCAAATTCATTTCTTTTATTTGGGATAATCTAAACAACGCAGTAATTCAACGGGGCGCTTTTCAACTTGGACAAGTCGAGTCTATGATCGCCAACGAAAAGAATAAAGAATCATTGTGCAATCGAGAACGTGCGAGACGGCACCCAAAGCAATACGACACCCATCGATGAAAAATGAGACGACGTGAAATTTATGTTGTTAGTCAGACATAACACGTCATTAATCATGACAGTTGTCATCAATCATTCGCTGCGTGGCCTCCTGTCCGGAGTTTTTACAACGCTGATAATTTGAGGCATTCAAGTCGAGCCATATTTTTTGGTATCGTATGTGAAGATTATGTCTGATATGTTCCCTATGAATGCAGAAGTGGTGCTAAAAGCGTAGAAAATGCGGGGACGTTAATAGATTGCGTCTGTTTTAAAAAGTTTAGTCCATAAAATGACTTATAGAAGAGTTTAGTTGAGTCAAGAACGGACATCACAGCACTCAGGACATTCATTAATAGGCTCCGTCCTTATCTACAACAGCCATCGAAGAGTCCCAATACTAATGATACAAGTAGCAGTCTGATTATGTGTCCGTCTGGTCTTTTATCAGGAGAAGTGTCGGCCAGAACTTCTCGTCACTCCTTGCAGCACCATTCTCTCCAGATTAAAGGCATTATAGTAAGTGGTGAAGAGTAAGGGAAAAAACAGCCATAGTGTTTTTTTTAAAGAAGTAAAAGCAGTGGAGCATATAGTAACCCTTGTGGGGGTGGGGTGGGTGGGGGGATTTATGGAAAAGAAGTATAGGAACACAGAGGTCACAGATTATCAATCGTGGCATGGACAATACTAGTACACGGATTGATATATTCTGTTAGAGATCACGAGATATGGAGAAGCATGATCGCCCACACCCGTCGGCAAAGCACTTGATGGCGTTGAGTAAGTGGTAGCAAGCCAGTCGACTGCAGCCGAAGACATTGTCTTTGTCCTTTCATAAGGACAGCTAATCATCGTTCGTAAAATGTGTGGGAGATTGTGTGGTTTGTGTGTCTATATATCTGTGTGAATGTGTCAATATAGCTGCGTGTGTGGGTGCTTGGTGTGTATGTAGCTATATGCTACTTTCACCTTTTAAGTCCAATCGTTATTTGGTTGCTCTTTACCTGCTCCACTTCTATGCTTAGAAACCATGCTCATTTACTAGGCACACTGACCATTTAGCATAAATTGTCGATGCAGTATACGCAACGTTGGGCAAAGCATATTGTGTGAACCATCCATCTTGTGATACTCAATTGACTGTTGGCACACACACACCACAATTATCTCCTGTTGCATCCTCATTGCATTGCTCTTTGATCGTGTAAAGTGTAAAGTAATCTTGACTGCACGGCATCGCTTATCGCTTCAGCAACCACGCGCATTTTCTTACAATATAGCTCAAATCTGCACAGCGAATGGTGCTTCAGTACTGTCTTGACGAGGTTACAGCTACACAGACTATCTTCAGTACTGTCTTGACGAGGTTACAGCTACACAGACTATCTTCAGTACTGTCTTGACGAGGTTACAGCTACACAGACTATCTTCAGTACTACCTAGACGAGGCTACAGCTACACAGATTAACGGATTTAGATATGTGGGAAACGAACTATTTGTGCAATGGTGAAGAAATTCGTGTTAAACCGTGATAGCAGGCGTTTCTGTCGGTTCTGGGGTCGTGGCTTTGAATCTTCTTCATGAAGATGCAACCCCCCCCCCCACCACCACTTGACCTGGTGCCCCATCGAGCGCCTAATATATAATAATACGTGGGTCTCACACTTACGTTACTTTCAATAGTGACGTTTTGGTGCACTGATGTTAAGTAAAATATACAGAGATTCTTTCTCAACTAATTAATAACTCCCAAAGAGCGTAAGGATTTCTAGTATTTCTTTGTAGAATTTGCTGTGTCTTTTGTATGTTCGAAATCTATTTTATTTTAAAGACTATAAGCAATAAATAATGTATGGGAGTTCGTAAACCTCTAGCAGACAGGTAGGCGGCAGACAGACAGACAGACAGAATGACAGACAGACAGACAGGCAGACAGATAGATAAACAATGTGACGCACAGTATGCACAGATCCAAACCAACCGTCAGACCACTCTGTATCTAAATAAGGCAAACATAACCAGAAGCAACGCACAATAATTATCCCGTATCAATTAAATTTGGACAACAATAGCAGCAACGACACAACAAACCCGAGCTAGGGAAACCGAAAAGAATTATCAATGTCTCCGATGAAGCTAAACACAGCAATGGAAACATCGACAAAGTCAACACAGAACGTGCCGCATTAAGTTTAACAGTTACATTTGCCCCAATCATATCTTTTCACGAGCACAAATATTTGAATTTTTCTGCGCCCCGTCTTTAGACAATGGCGGCATTCCAACCACGTCGAAATTTCTGGTTAGTTTGCACAGATATCGCGATGAATGCGCCCCGTGCCTTCTCCCGCCCTATGTCCTATCAGCCATAAAATGAGATTGTCAATGGCCGGGGTTTGATTATGATGTTAAGAAATTCATGGTTCGCCATTACTGTAATTAATTTAGTTAAAATATTCATTTCACGCTTTGAAAGAATGTGCTAGTTTGTATACGTCACCAGTAGGGGAATGTGTATAATGATGAATTCTTGTTGCCAGCCATGCATATGAGTAGATATGAGTGTCTGTTATATGTCTGCAAGAATAGTTGGCACTGACAGAACGTGCAGTTAGAACAAGGTAGGGGCGACTGATGTGAATAGAAAGATAGGGAACGATGATGAGGTAGCAATGCAGTACTGGATGGACAGGTGGATGATCGCAGAGAGGAATGGGAGAATGGTATAAGAGAGATGCGCAATGGAAGAGACTGGAAGAAATATATATATATATATACCGAAAGCGATACGTTGAAAGAAATACGTGCATAGAAAGAGACGTACTGAAAGAAATATACATCTCGAAGAGACTTACTGAAATACATATGCAAATCGAGATTTACTGAATTATATATGTAAATCGAAAAAAAAAAATACATACTAAAGTGAAACACAAATCTAAATCGAATGAGACATGCTGAAAGAAACACGCTCATAGAAAAAGACGAATTGAAAAATGCATATCGAAAGAGACATACTGAAAAGAATATGCATATCGGAAGAGACACGCTGTAGGAAATATGCATATCGAAAGAGACTTAAGCCAATACACACACCAAAAGAGTGAAGGGAAAATAAACATGTACGTAGACAAGAGAGAGAGAGAGAGAGAGAGAGAGAGAGAGAGAGAGGGAGAGAGAGAGAGAGAGAGAGAGAGAGATGAGGACAGACGATGAGAATAACGGGTGGGTCTGCTGATGGACAGACATCGCAACTAACAGCACGAAAGAGAAATCATCAGGCTGACTCACAGACAAGCAGCCAGACTAATAGACAGAAATATCAACGTACTATATAGTCAATGCAAGTTAGAGTATAAGAAAAGCCCAGAAAGTGGCGCACAGAAAGAGACACACAATCAGACATTTCACATAAGATAACTTATGCGAGTGTGACGGCACAAACTAATACCGGAAGCAATCTTGAAGGCGCCATTCTCTCATGTTTTCGATCAATAAGTTAGAATCGCTAAAATGTTCTTCTTCTTTGTCCGCGTAAAGCCACGATAAAAGAAAGGGAAAAAAAAAAAGAGGAGACAAATAAGAAAGAATAAAGCTAAACATCGAGATCTCCCACCGGTAATGTAGAAAACAATAGACAACATGAACACACATCGTCACGCTGTCATTGCGACATCAAGTGAGGCTGGGGAGTTGGAGATGGGGAGAAAACCACGCGCATCTTTTCGATCTTGTTGTCTGGCAGAGCCGTTGAGATCTGGGCATCTAGAAGTTTCAGCAAGGCGTGCTGTTGATCCGGCCGGTGCCCAACGTGAGTCTGGCTCGTCATTGTACTTCTTCGTGTAGCTGGTGACAGATTTCTGCCTCAATATGTAAGAAGTGGTTAGTTTGTACATGCGCCTGTGTGATTCTGTTTCTTTCTTCTGCTTTTCATGTCTAAAACAAGATTTTCCCCAATTGTAGATCTTTGTCTCTATTAACATCCTCTCCTTGGTGTGGAGTTATTCCCTTTCTAAACTACAGAGGGTATAAGAAGTGTCATCAGATTCTTAGAAGATGCCGCTTGTCAGCAGACTTGGGTTCAAATCCTTAAAGCCGGGGATATTTGTACGGACCGTCATGACAACAGGGTGTTTCCTGTCCAGGACAGTGTCGTTTGGACACCTTTTTATTGACTGGGTTTTGTCCTGGTCTATCCGTATACGAGCAATCTTGGATGTATGGTCAGTGTTATGTGTATGTGAGAATATGTAGACACCCAGATAGATAAACCGATAGACAGACAGGCACTGAAATAGACCGGCAGAAAGATGGGCGGATAGAGAACAAGTCAAACCAACAGACAAATAGACAGGCAGACTGACACACACACAGACGGATATATACCTAGACAGACGGACGGATAGATAAAGTGGGAGAGATCTAGAGACAGGGAGATAGAGAGACAGAGAGAGAGAGAGAGCGAGCGAGAGAGAGAGAGAGAGAGAGAGAGAGAGAGAGAGAGAGAGAGAGAGAGAGAGAGAGAGAGCCAATATGCCAAATGCCACATTTCAACAAAGTAATGAGCGGATTACCATCTTCAAACGCCTGTATCTATGCCGTGCAATCATTAATAAATAATTCACTGGGGGAAAAAGAAAAACCTAATTTTCTAAAATTCGATAGTTCGTATGCATATGAATGTCTTGATTACAGATAGATAGGACATCGTGCGCGTAAGGATACAAGATTTCGCCGTCACATAGATATCAGCGGTGTCCGCTGACAGGCTATGTAATAAGTCCGTAGATTTATTTGTTTATGTGAGTAATGGGAGGAGAGAGAGAGAGAGAGAGAGAGAGAGAGAGAGAGAGAGAGAGAGAGAGAGAGAGAGAGAATGGTGCGGGGTGAGAGACAGAAGTGCGGGGTGAGAGACAGAAGTGCGGGAGTAGGTAGGCAGAAAGATAGTATTAAGGACAGTCAGAAAGTTAGACCAACAGGTGTGTGTGTGCGCGCGCGCGCTGGCAAGTATTATTAGTTAGACAATCGACAGATAGACAGACCATCAGACAGGCGGAGCGGAGGGACGAACGCACGGGGACAGATATAGACGGATGGAAAGACAGACGGACATAGACAGACAGACAGAAAGACAGAGAGACAGACAGCGACAACCTGCCCCAGTAACTAATGAAGTTTGTTTTTATTTTCATGCGCCAGAACCACGATACAATTTGCTTATTCACGTTACAAAATTCACTGCCATACAATAAAACGGGCTATATACTAAAAATTTCAGCACTCTCCTTCTTACATTAAATGACAGTGACTTATTACATAATATATGTTTCAGTGTTCTACAATGCAGCTTTTGCTTTAATGTAACAGCTGACAGGGATTAATTCTCATGAGACTTTCTAACTATTTTATTTTAAGTCTATTTGTCACAATAGCCGGCGCTATGGCGAAGAAATTACAAAAGCAATCTCTGCAATCCCACCTTGCGCTGGTTTTCATATTATGCTATGAGTGTCGGTCGTTCACAAAGCAATGGAAAATTACTTAACGTGAACTTGATAAGAAATCTTAAAAACAGCCCACAAAATGCTGGGGTTGACTGCGACGTCCTGTAAAGGATATGCAACTAAACCCTCCCCCCTCTCTCTCTCTCTCTCTCTCTCTCTCTCTCTCTCTCTCTCTCTCTCTCTCATGTATGACTGATTATTGCATATTTTCCAAGCGTTTATTGCATGTTTCTGTTGTTGTGGCTGTTGTCTAAGATTAGCTTCATAAGTTATGTATTAATGAAATGATCTATGGGAGCAGAGAGATAAGGACATAATGTCAGACAGTCATGTGTGCCCAATTCTCAACCCTTTGAAAATAAAGTTCGTTCGTTCGTTCTCTCTGTCTTCACAATTAGAAAATACAACATCCTTAGCCACGAATACACAACACACGATATAAATATAAGATATATTTACACTGGTTGAAATCTAGAGCAAGATTTCTCAGCCTGATAGTAACGTAGCCATAGCACTGTAAACCACAATTTCGGCTCTATTCATAAAATAATGTTTATCTTCCAACTGCAATCTGGGAGCTTGACGCCCGATCTTAACACATGTGCCAGGGAATTCCCCGCTACCGAATTACACAAGCTCTGTAAGTTTCCGGGCAAAACACAGGATTTTGACTTTCACAACAAGCAAACTCTGGGGAAACCGCGCACCATACGTGCTACATTTACCGCAGCCAAAACACAAAACGAATGGATACAAGAAAACAGAACAGAAAGATCTCCAAATACAACGGAAGCAGTAGCTTAAAGATGGAGCTAGGTTTTTTTTTTTTTTTTAACGAAGGAAGATGTCTTCAAGATGGCTGATATTGTGTTGTTCCTGTGCGTTTTTACTTCTTTCTGGCCCAGGTATTAGCTGGGAAAGGTCATGTGATGCATATCAGGCTATTTAGCGGAAGTTTGCGCAAATGTCACACTTGATGATAGTTACTGCAGCCTGGGAGATGTTTTTCTACAATATCTGAGCTTAAAGAAACAGTGCAGGGGTTGAGGAGTGACGAGGGCGTGCATTGTGGAGGACGGGAAGAGAGCTGGTAGTGGCAGAAGGGGTCAGAGAGATGCTTGCGGCAATAGAATGAGTAAGAGACACTTGCAGTAACAGTAAGAGTACTATAGGAACTAGGGGAACAGATGTAGGAGTAGAATTTGCACTAATAGAAAGGGGGAAAAGAGAGGAATTTGCTGTAACTAACGAAGAAAGATAAGAACTTGTGGTAACAGAAGGTGTAAGAGAGGAACTCGCATTACATTAATAAAATGCATAAGAGATACATTTGCAGTAACAGTAGGAGAAAGAGAAGAACTTGTAGGAATATAAACAGGGTGTAAGAGAGAGGAACTTGCATGACATTAACAAACGGGGTAAAAGATGAAATTGCTGTTACACTTTTCACATGGGGCAGTGAGGAGTATTTAGTGTGGTATTCACTGGCACAGGAATGGAGCATTACGGGGCAACCCTTTGACATGAAGTTGGAACCGCGACTAACTAACTACTGCGGCTACAGAAGGACACAGAGATAAACTTGTAGTAAAAAAAGTGTAACAGAGGAATGTGCAGTAACATAAGAAGCAAAAGGAGAATTTGCAGAAACAAAATCAGTAAGAATTGAATTCGCAGTAATAGAAAGGGTAAGCGAAGAACTTAATATAACAATGGTAGAGAAAAGGGGAGATGGGAATAGAAGAGCATATGTATTTTTAGAAGACTTACATGCTGGAGTACGCCACTTAAGGTGTGAAAGAGAAGATCTAGTAATTTCCAGTACTAATGCAGTTAGAGAGAAGGGGGAGATAGGGAGTGAAAGACAGGAAGGAAGAAAGAGGGAGGAAGAAAGTGGGAGGAGGAGAGTGAGCGAGAAAGAGAGAGTAAGAGAGACTGACACACACACACACAGAGAGAGAGAGAGAGAGAGAGAGAGAGAGAGAGAGAGAGAGAGAGAGAGAGAGAGAGAGAGAATGTCAGAGAGTAACAGTTACTTTCGGTAACAAAAAGAACTAACGGTGACGGATGCGATTTCAGGCGTGAGAAAGGGAGAAGACGTAGGTAGTGGGAGAAAGAACTTACACCAACGGAGGAAGCTTGAGTGACACCATATAATATTACCCACACCTCGCTGAGACAGTACAATGACGGCAGCCTATGAACAAAAACAAATATTCTTAACCCCAACGCAATGATGATACTTTGTGATATGCGATGTGTTAAAATAACAGGGAATTCCGAACACAGAGTGCCTCTCGTTACACATTCCTATAATTCTATTACAGAAACAGGATACACATGTTCCAGCTTTGGAGATCTGTGTAAACATATGCGCATTTTGACAAAGAGTATTGCGTTACGTAAGGCCTTTCTACACGTTCTAACGTCAAGGATGAGCCAGAATTTGCTGCACAGAAATATAAATTGGAAAACCCTCTTTGGCCAAAAAGACGTTTCATAAATAAAAACACATGTATTGTTTGGCGCTTATAGGAGTAGAAAAAAGAAGTAGGGATTAGAGGACGCACTAGACAGCGTAAATATTTAAATATGGGGGTGACAGGTTAGAATCCAGGTCGGTAACTATAGCTTTTAATGTTTGTGTTGTTTAGTGCGTTCTCTAATCCCTGCTTCTTAACTCTACTTCTATTAGCGCCAAACAATACACATATGTTTATTTATGAACACAATTTGATGGTTGGACACACGCAAGGTGTAACTACAAAGCTAAGACGGCTAACTAGGTGCAAGCGAAAAGAAGTATATAAACTAATAATACTGGTGTGGGAAGTAGTGTAGACAAAGAAGTTATCCTGCTATAATAGGGTGAACACTGGAGGATACAACAGCGGTACGGATGGCTGCAAGGCATCACAAGAGAGAAAGAAGACGTGAACACCAAGAATATGCAGAGTATCTATTAAAGAAAAAGAATTGGAGAGAGAGAGAGAGAGAGAGAGAGAGAGAGAGAGAGAGAGAGAGAGAGAGAGAGAGAGAGAGAGAGAGAGAAGCAGAGAGAGGGGTAAAGCGTAATATCCTTATGTCTGAAAACTATATCAACATACAACAACCACAAACAGACATACACACATACATAACACATGAAGAGAGAACATAAAAACAACGTATATTAAAACGCCAAAAATCAATGTCAAATGCAGCTGAGGCCGTAATAATATATCGTGTGGCCGCACACCGAGTAGAAAAGCACACTCAACGGTTGGAGAGCAATATTGTATGCAAGTAGAACGACTGCAGAACACGACATCCATTTTATAAAACCGGTATATTGCACACGAAAAGAGTACAGTCTGTCTGTCACTCTGCACGCGTAGGTATGCGTGAGTGCGTGCGTGTTTCTCATCAGATAAATGACTGGCGCACTCGTTTTTCGCACACGACATGAACTTCTCACAGAACAGTCAGGAAAGACGCTCATGAGGCCGACGATCCGGAAGTCTGAACGTTATCATGGCGGCAGTGCTGAGCGCAATAGTAGGTTCTTGTCTCTATCTGTGGGCGAGCGGGGGATTGATGTATGGGGACAAGTTTGGATAGGTTGACAGGCGACAGAATGGACTTCATTGCACCGGGTTTCATCCCACAGGCGCGGTCTTTCTCCGCAGAGCTGCCTGCTGAAAGCATCGCACAGAACACGAACTCCACAGCTCCAGCGACGAGCCCCTGGAGAAGTGTTAGGGAAGCGGCATGTGATGCTTAACAGGTTCTGTTAATCTCATAATGTGCTACCAAAGGTAATACGGGAAGCAAAGAACGGTTTCACTGTAAACTACTATGCATGTCGTAAGAAGCGAACAAGGAGGGTTGACATGAGGCTGGCCACGTGATCCTGTAGAAAACTAGCCACAACATGCAACCAATCATGGATAAGTTTAGAAAGATCTTGACGTAAGTTGGTCAACGGTCTGTGGTCTATTGAGAGATGTCGGCCAGACCGAGGCGAAGAATCTCATAGTGGTGTCAAGTGCCGAAGACGCTAAGTCAAACCCTTATGAGATATGTTTACTAGCTCCCTTCCTCGGAGCAAGTTAAAGTTCAGTTCTAACTTTACTAGTATAAGTGATTATGTGGTTTATCTTCAAATCGACCTCTATAGTTGCGAACATCTAACACAGAGATTATGAACGGGAGAGTGAACAGATGTTACGACCACATACAAGCGTGACTGATATACGTATTTAATTGTAAAGTATTCGCCGCCACCACCACCCGACGGCGTATGTAGATTATGGGTTAGTGAACGCAGTTCCCTCATCTGCCGCGTCGAGGCTTCGACATCAACTGCAGGTGATCTGGAAGCAAATCGCTTTGCGTTAGTTAAAGCCATGACAAACTAATTGAACTTAAAATTACCTAATACGGGAGTCAACCCGAGTCTGCACGGCCATGGGCCGTACGTGCACACTCAAAGCTATTAAGTGGACATAGATAACCTACAGAGCTGATGACCGATTCTACAGAGACTAAGGAATGCACCGCTTGGTGGTAGATTGTCTATGGACAAGGGGGAGGTAGTCGTGTGCATGTGGGACCAGGTGGAGAAGGTGGGGGAACAGACTGAGAACCCGTATGTGGAAAGAAAGAGATTGAGGGGGATCGGCGGGAATTCTGGAATAATTTCAAAACTAAGAGGGAAGACCAGGAGGACTTTTAATCAGATAGCGGTGGGAACGATTAATAGTATGACTCATCGCTGGCTGTTGAATTAGGGGACGGAGAGCGTGTGGGAATATCATGAGTGCAGTGATGTCGGTTTTTAACTATCTGACCGACTCATCCAGCCTTATTTCTAGAGATCAACTCTTCACCTATCCGGACACTGGTGGTCTTTCAAATTGCTAACTAGGCATAGGTATCTTGTTTGATTGTTGCCTGGACATTGGTAATCGTTCCGGACTGCTACACTGACACAGGTAAACTTCCGGGATGTTACCTACACACATTTAACATTCCAAGCTAGCCTACGGACACACTGGATACTGTATATCATTGGAACTGTAAACCAGGGCATTTGTAACTCCAGGGACTTTATAACTGGTGAGAATTGTTATAGTAAGTTGATTGGTGAGTGAGTGAGAGAGAGAGAGAGAGAGAGAGAGAGAGAGAGAGAGAGAGAGAGAGAGAGAGATTTTCTATGCAAGTGGAGAAAGAAAAACACAGAAGGAGTAAAAGAGTATGCACACACATTCTATCTGTCTAAAGTGCGTCCTTATTCTGAGCGAGAAAATAAACAGGAATTAACGTTTTATGTTTCCATCCCAAACAGCAAACTAATTAAGGTCTTCGTAATAGAGAGACAGAGAGGGGAGAGAGGGAGAGGGAGAAAGAGGGGTAGGGAAAGGGAGAGATGGTGAGAAAGAAAGAATGAGAGACAAGGAGGGGGGGGGGAGAGGAAGGAAGAGAGAGATAGAGGGAGGAGAGAGCAGGAGAGAACGAGAGGGAGGTGGGGGGGGGGGGGTATGAGACAGAGAGAAAGGGAAGAGTTGAGGGGAAGGAAGAGCAGGTACCTGGAGGACACGGGAGGATCATGTTCGGTTAAAGGTGTTCACAAAAAGAAAACTTGGTGTGGCGAGACCTGCACTGCACTGACACTAATTAAGGTTAAACCGTGTTTAACCTGCCATCTGGAGGCTGCGAGGCGCAAACCAAAACGGGTGGGCTAGTGGGTGAGAAGGGGTGGGTGAGTGAGGTTTAAGAGAGGGAATAGACTGTGTATGTGAAGGGGTGGGGGTAAGGGCTAAAGACAGGATATGTTAGTTTGGGACACAGAAGAGGCAGTGATAATAGGGGGAAAGAGTAGAGAGAGAAAGGGGGAGAGGTAGGGAGAGAGTGAGCGGAGGGAGTAAGTGAGCAGAGAGACAGACAGAGAGAGCGAGAGAGATACAAAGTGTGGATAAAGATTACGGATAGAGAACAGACAAAGAGAGTGTAGAGAGAGAGAGAGAGAGAGAGAGAGAGAGAGAGAGAATAGAGGCACAAAGAATGGATAAAGATTACGGGTATAGAGTAGACAGTGAAGGAGAGTGTGAAAATCGAGAAAATGGGAGTTACAGAGGCAAAAAGGGACAGAAAGGGTAAGGGAGGGATGGGGTGAGGGGGGAAGATGGAGAGAGATGGGGTGAGGGGAGAGAGAAAGAGAGAGAGAGAGAGAGAGAGAGAGAGAGAGAGAGAGAGAGAGAGAGAGAAATTGATATTTGGAGACAGATGAGAGATTCAAGTAACAGGAACGAGGAAAGAATAGAATGGAGAAGAAAGAGGAGGGGGGGGGGGGGGAGGGGCGATAGAGATAGAGAAAGAAAGAGAGAGGGCCAATCAGGTACCACATTTATTCAGAGAAAATCAAATCAAACTAAAGTAAAATAGTAGAAACCGCAGTATTGCAGTGGCTAGCACACTAGCCACCCAGCCGGGCTGTATGGTGTTCGGATATCCATCGTGGCTAGCACACTAGCCACCCAGCCGGGCTGTATTGTGTTCGGATATCCATCATGGCTAGCACACTAGCCACCCAGCCGGGCTGTATGGTGTTCGGATATCCATCGTGGCTAGCACACTAGCAACCCAGCCGGGCTGTATTGTGTTCGGATATCAATCGAAGCGGACGTTGATCTTATTGACCTGGTCGATCATCTTACATTGGGCACCAGTATATGTTATGGGACGTAAAGGAGGGCCGCGTAAGAGGGATCACAAAACCCTAGAGTGCTGATGGGTCTCTAAAAATGGGATTAACATCATATACCAAACACGCTTAAAGACTACGAGAAAGCCATGTTTGTCCATTGCTTAGCACTGATAGACCAGGAGAGGGGAAATCTGCAAGCTATCGAAATGTCCCTTCGCAAGGACCTCGCGAGTGACCAAAGTGAAGAGCCATAAAATTATAGCCAGCTCGAAATAGATCCAAGGCTAATGTCGTGTGTGCGAAGGCTTTAAATTTCAGGAGCAATAAAACCTATTAGGCCTTTGAAGTCCCGAAGCCATATTTAATGAGAAATCAATCATAAATCAATTGTGTATTGCATTCGCCTGGTTACCACATGGGCTAAAGTTATGCAGAAAACATCTTTGATGTATAATAATGGCTGCCCAATATAAATGTGTGAAACCTGGCTTTGGAGATTGATACACTGTTATTGTTGTTATTGCTGTTGTCCGTGTCATATGTAAATATTGTGTTGTATTATACTATTCAGTCACCACGAACTGTTCAAATATAGCGATGTTTCCAGAATTTTCCTACACGCGTCTTCAAGATCTAAGAATCTTGATTGAAAATATTTATATTACACACTACTCCGCCGTCAGAAGAAACGTTTCCCAAATCTACTCAGTCTAAAAATGGGTACTAAGAAATATTCTGTGAAATAAAGGCTACCACAAAATACCCAGTATGCCTCCATTGGTAGAAAAGGGTTATTTACTTACTTGTTTACTGACTGCTCTACGGCAGTGGTTCTCAAACTTTTTTGGCTCATGCACCCCTGCTTGCTTGTGTTCGTTGGCTTGAGCTCCAACGCGAAGTCCTGTATGTCGGATGAAGGCATCCTGTTGTCCAACATCAGTGTGATGTCATACAGGACCTGAGGTTTGCGTGAGTGTCCGTTGTCCCATGTCTGGCTTATTGGTGTGCAGACTGGTGGTTCCTCGCCGTACAGGCAGACACTCTCCGACGACTTCGGAGGAATCGGCGAACCTACTGACTTTAGCTAAGACCCCGAAGGGACCTGTTGCACAGGACGCTCGACGAGGACGCGTCAATAGGTCTTGGCCAGTATATAACCCGGCCCCGGTGCCTTGGAAACACCTCTGCGTCCCGCTCATGCACCCGTTCACCACATGTTCAGAATCTCATTCCCTCCCCCTCCCCCACCTTTCGTATTTCTTCCCTATAAATTCCCGCCGCCCTTACACAGTATACGTAAAATGGAGGCTAAATTTAATAACACATACTTGTACTAGAACAAGTCTAGACGTCTACATAAAACGTGATTTGCGGGTCTACTTACGTTATAAAACGAATTTCAGAAGAGCGAGAAGTACATAACCATAAAGTATGGAGGGAAAAACATTATCTAGTAATCGGTTCTTGTATTAAGGCGATCTTGAAATAATCTTAATTCCCCCCCCCCCCCGGAAACCCTAAAATTCCCCCCTGGTTGAGAACCACTGCTCTACAGGGAGTCAGACTTTTGCAAGAACCAACTGGTGACAGTGAATCTACAACCATGGTCAGACTGCGAGAACAGCAAGTTAAAAGAGGTGTGGCCAAATAAGAACACTATGCAGGAAGCCAAAGAGGATTAATAAACCAACACAGAACTGGTATCATGAGCCGCTACACGCTGCGGGATTTGCTAAGAGTCGGATCCGAACACTTATGAAATGAATGGTTCGATGTGCAATGAAGATGATCTGTTGACTAACTAACTAACTTATTTACTGATTACTTAAACATATTACTTACGTATTATGTTTTACTATATTACTTAACTTATTACTGCCAATGCATCCAATTCATTACTGAAATACAATTCTGAAACTCATTAACGAAAGCACTTTTAACTGGCCTAATTTTGTTGGGTTCACTTAACGAACCTACACACACGCGACCTGGGAAGACGTTCAGTGCACGACGCACCGGCACAGCACCACACAAACCAGAATACAATCAGAAGTCGGTGCACGCGAGTGGGCTTTTTCTCTTGTCAAACTCCTTATATTGGGTGTATATGTAATGACTATGCAGTGTTTGAAAATATTGCCGGTCCACGTTTTGTAATCACCCTCTGTAAAGTTCATGCAGCATAATAGGTAAATACAAAACTTGGACCGGCAATATTTTCAAACACTGCATAGTCATTAAAAATACACTCTATGTAAGTAAAGGACCATGTTCCACGATCTGCGTGCATTCAGACCTACAAAATGTGATGGGGTTATCACATGACAGACTCATAGTTGGTACAAAAAACACAACAATAACTGGCGTTGATTGTGACGTTCTGTAAAGGACATGCAACTAACCTCAAAAGCGGCTGACGGCGTTGGCAATATGCAACACATTTTAAATTAAAACCATAGATTGACTGGTTAACCAGATTAAATGGCATTACACTAAGTACACACCAATACGCGTTCTGTCTTTCTTAGCAGATGTTCGTCTGATGGTCTGGCATGTGCAGAGCTTCTCTTCCATAACAGTAAGTCTTTGGAAATAAGTTTCTATCTTTAGCCAGATGTCATGTTCCTGATAATATCGTGTGTAAATTGTCTATCAGATCTTGAATCCATGTACGTGGTGGTCTTCCTTTACTCTGATGTACAAAAGCATCCCTTACACTGGAAAAGTTAACTAAAATTATCTCCTGTCTATTTAAAATAAGACAGTTAACGAAGTGCCATCCTCAGCTATGTAAACGGTGTATAATAAACACGTATACAAATTAAAATCTTGTTTACAAGTGGCAGAAAGGAAGACCCTACCCAGGACGAACCATTTTCAATGCCGCGTGAAGACTAGTGCAAGCTCGTGTGATTTCACCATATATTGTTTCTTCCCTGTGTGTCCCAACCATCGCACCACGCGTTGTCTCACCATTAAAATATAAAACAGTATATATTTGGCCTCTTTGAAAGTATATCACTGCTGCTGACATCCACCCCTAACTCTGATGTGAAATAGTCTAGGACTCAAAGAGTTGATGCCCGAAGGTCAGACCAGGAACACGCCCGTGAGTGGAATTCGAAGTTTCTCCTGTAAAAGAATGCGACATATTGGAGTACGGGGCGGATGCTGGAGTTTGCAGAGATTTTGGACAGACGCAAAAATGTATTCAGCTGGGAGCAAATGATGCAAGGAACAGATAAGTACCCACACAGTATGTGGGAACGTAGATAGAAGAACTGGTGAGCAGACATAATGGCAGATGGGTAGGTAGGTAAGGAAACATAGACAGACATACAGACTGGCAGACAGACAGACAGACAGACAGACAGACAGACAGGCAGGCAGACAGACAGACAGACGGACAGACGGACAGACGGATAGACGGACAGACGGATAGACGGATGGATAGATAGATAGATAGATAGATAGATAGATAGATAGATAGATAGATAGATAGATAGATAGATAGATAGATAGATAGATAGATAGATAGATAGATAGATAGATAGATAGATAGATAGATAGATAGATAGATAGATAGATAGATAGATAGATAGATAGATAGATAGATAGATAGATAGATAGATAGATAGATAGATAGATAGATAGATAGATAGATAGATAGATAGATAGATAGATAGATAGATAGATAGATAGATAGATAGATAGATAGATAGATAGATAGATAGATAGATAGATAGATAGATAGATAGATAGATAGATAGATAGATAGATAGATAGATAGATAGATAGATAGATAGATAGATAGATAGATAGATAGATAGATAGATAGATAGATAGATAGATAGATAGATAGATAGATAGATAGATAGATAGATAGATAGATAGATAGATAGATAGAATGACAAACCTATTATTGAATCGCCTTCAAAGAAACCGGTCGGTAAAACAAGTCGCCAGTTAATAAGAGCGCTGAAATCAAAATCTCTGGGATTATCCGACCAGGCTGTGTGCTTGTTCAGTACTTATCTGACCCAAGTGTAAACTTAACTAGCACTTCCGCTCTGCACTCGTCAACATTCTTTGACAAACACGATGCCACTTGGAAAGCTATACATCAAAGCACGGTTATGAACCAGACAGCGTTGCCCAGTCTCCAGTCGTCTGTTGCAGTACTCAAGTCGCCAGGTTACGAACTGCTACCGTTTGTTAAAATGGAGTTCAATGAATGTTTTAGGTTCAGTATTTCACAGTTAATAAACGTTATGAGTTATCATCTCAGATCTGCCCAGTTTTGTCATCTAAGTGTGGGATTTTAACGTACAGATGTAGATATTCAGGCAGATTCTAAAGTTCAAATGCCATGTTTTGACATTTAAACTGAAGACCTCAGTGTACAATCAGTAGATCTCCAGGTCCCGGTTATAGATAATGTTGTAGGAAAATGACATCTTGACATCTAAACTGCAGAGCTTACAGGTGCAATATTGACGTTCGCGTTGCTGGTCCTGGCATTCAATGTTCACATACCGGTTGAGCTGGAGGAGAAGCGACGGTGCCATGTTCACATACAGGTTGAGCTGGAGGAGAATCGACGGTGCCATGTTCACATACAGGTTGAGCTGGAGGAGAACCGACGGTGCCATGTTCACGTACAGGTTGAGCTGGAGGAGAACCGACGGTGCCATGTTCACGTACAGGTTGAGTTGGAGGAGAAGCGACGGTGCCATGTTCACGTACAGGTTTGAGCTGGAGGAGAACCGACGGTGCCATGTTCACGTACAGGTTGAGCTGGAGGAGAACCGACGGTGCCATGCTCACATACAGGTTGAGCTGGAGGAGAACCGACGCTGCCATGTTCACGTACAGGTTGAGCTGGAGGAGAACCGACAGTGCCATGCTCACATCATGAGATGCCTGTTGCAGATTGTATACACATTTACAACCGCATTGCTGCTACTAATTTTGTGCACTGTGTTGAGATACTCGTCGTGTGATCTATGAGAAGTAGCTGGCGCACTTATGGGGTGAATGTGTGCAATGAAAGTGATTCTTTTCAAAACAAAACTAAGCTAAAGAGATTTATGTAAGACTTAATGCCAGAAACATCATCATCATGCAGCATATCCTTTACAGAACGTCGCCCTCATTACAGGACGATGCCCTCATTATAGAACGTCGACCTCATTACAGAACGTCGCCCTCATCACAGAACGTCGCCCTCATCACAGCCCGCCGCAGGTCAGCATGGTCGAATGGATAAGATCGATTGTTCTTAAACATCCGGTGTGCTGGTGCCGAGGTAGCGGGTTCAATCGCTACAGCGGCCTGTTGGATTAAAATGTTGACTTCTCGTCCCTTACTTAAATTACAAGTACCTCTGAAGTCGAAGATGGTTCGCCTGATTGCGAGGGACACTGGTAATCGGGAAAGCTAATCGCCGCTCAAATATCAGCCAAGTCTATTGGAAGAAGTAGCACGTGTGCGGACTACGCTTGAGATCAAAGCAAGCTATTAAAAAAAAAAAAATCACAACCCGCTCAAACCACTCCCTATCCTTACCTGGCGCATTTTCATTTCCAGTACCGCCGGGCCGGCAGGCAGATCTTGTTTAATTACAGAGTGTATTTTTAATAACTGTGCTATTTGAAAACATTGCCGGTCCAAGGCTTGTATTTACCTATTATATTGCATGAACTTTACAGAGGGTGAATACAAAACTTGGACCAGCAATATTTTCAAACGCTGCACAGTCCCTAAGAAGTTTCCTACTACGAGTTTGTGATGTGATAGCACCATCATATTTTAAAGGCCTAAGAGCAAGACCGACTTCGTGGCGAAGGCGTTACAGGTGCAGTTCGTAATCCCGCATACCCCGTTCGGCACACAGCTCCTGACGATTTGACAGCAGACTGCATTGCGTTGGTTTTTTTTATAAAATGGTATGGGTGCCGGTCATTCAGAAATCAATGACAACCACTTAACCAAAAATGCTGAGGTTGACTCCGACGTCTCGTAAAGGATATGCAACTAATTTTAAGAGCAAGGGGATCTTTCCCTCACCTTTGCAAACGACGAGACCAAGCGTCGGATCCGCGTCGGACCGTACTCATGACATGACCAATGCAGTTCGCTATCAACTTCGCTAGCGCACCAGTCGTTTTCTTGTTTTAAAAAAAAAATTGCATATCCTTTGCAGGACATCGCTGTCAACATCAGCATCTTTCAGCTGATTGTTGATTTCTTGGCAAGATTACACTCAGTAGTTTGCCATTGCTTTCTGAGCCACCGGCTCAATACCCCGTAAGTTACTGACGCGGTTAGAACCGCTATCGATTCTCGCCGTCGTCACGTTACTCACGAGAGTATACGGGATTACGGAGAAAGTCGCTAAACCCTAGGCCAGGGAGACCGGCTGTTTTCTTGTTTAAGGATGGCTAAATGGTCCATGATTTAGAACATTGCGAGAAACCTTAAAAGCTAACGGCACTAAACACTGTGATCCTGACCGGCAAGAGTCACAATTAAATGGGTCAAAACTCGGTAGTAGACTTGGAACTGTGACAAACCGCCAATTTCGGGCACTGGTTGTCAGACGTCCGGAGCACAACAACTTATAATTCTACAGCAACCCAACAACAGCTGATGGATTTATCCATCTCGCCGACGCCCAAAGCGTGGGTCAATACAAAGTATCCGCCTCTGTTGATGGTCTATCGCTATGTGCACGGCAGCCTGTGCTATTACAATGTATTTATAGAATCGAGTGTTCAAAGCTCTAGATTTTTGTAATTTCATCACCATCATCTAGTGACTTGGAAACGGCCATGGGCGATCATGCATTTCCATATCCTCGCGATGTTTGACACAATGGATCATTTTGTGTGTTTATATTTTCTATGATCTCATGAAGAATTTAAAAAAATAAAAATAAAAAATATTCCACTGTTTTCCCCTCTATCTCTTTCAATTGTAATGTAACCGTTCTGATTTGTTTTTCCGTTGTTTCAATTCTCAAAATGTTGCAGAAATGTTGATCTCTCTCTCTCTCTCTCTCTCTCTCTCTCTCTCTCTCTCTCTCTCTCTCTCTCTCTCTCTCTCTCTCTCCCGATATTGTCTTTCTCTCTACCCCACACCCATGTTATACTGTCTGTCTGTCTCTCTCATACTTTCTCCCTCTCTTATACTTTTTCTCTCTCTCGCGCTGTCTGTCTGTGCTATATACAGCACTCTCTAGAGATAGGTAGACACATTTGAAATTAACTACCATACAGTGAAACAGGTCAGTTGAGCTATTCCCCCCCCCCTTCCCCCCCCCCCCCCCCCACTATCTCCGCATTATTTACTTTCACCAATTCCACTCCTATTGATGAAGACACAGACAAAACCCCTGGGCCTATTCTCTTCTAGTCTACAAAAAAAAAAAAAAAAAGGAGACAAAGATACAACAACTACCAGAATACCATCTGTGGAACATATTTGACACGGAACATGTCGTCCGAACCCGCGCAAAGTAGCCATCTTGTGTGACGTGCCGGAGTGGCGAACGCAGCTTCTGGATAATAACAAGCATAATAAAACAGAAGAGAACACAAATAAAACGTGTCAAATATGAATGCAAGGTGGTGGGGGTTGGTGCAGGTTTGCTGAGAGAGAGAGAGAGAGAGAGAGAGAGAGAGAGAGAGGGGGGGGTTTGGTTAGAGAGAGATAGAGAGAGTTTGGTTAGAGAGAGAGAGAGAGAGAGAGAGGGGGGGGGGTGGTTAGAGAAAGAGAGAGAGGAGAGAGACAGGGTTTGGTTAGAAAGAGAGAGAAGGTTTGGTTAGAGAGAGAGAGAGAGAGAGAGAGAGAGAGAGAGAGAGAGAGAGAGGGGGGGGGGTTGGTTAGAGAAAGAGAGAGAGAGGAGAGAGACAGGGTTTGGTTAGAGAGAGAGAAGGTTTGGTTAGAGAGAGAGAGAGAGAGAGGTTTGGTTAGAGAGAGAGAGAGAGTTTGGTTAGAGAGAGGGAGGGTTTGGTTAGAGAGAGAGAGAGGTTTGGTTAGAGAGAGATAGAGAGAGTTTGGTTAGAGAGAGAGAGAGAGAGAGAGAGGGGGGGGGGGTTGGTTAGAGAAAGAGAGAGAGGAGAGAGACAGGGTTTGGTTAGAGAGAGAGAGAAGGTTTGGTTAGAGAGAGAGAGAGAGAGAGAGAGAGAGAGAGAGAGAGAGAGGTACTATGTGGTGCAGTAGCTGAAGGTGGTTGGTACTTTTTGGTGCAGCAGAGTAGGATTGGAAGTGCTTTGAGAGAGAGGTGGTGGGGGTTGAGGGTAAGCAAAGTGGTTCGAAAAACAGTGAGGGGTGCTGCATATTTGTTATGGAAACAAAGACAAGGATAGTGGAAATATCAAAAGGGATAAAGTAAAAACAAACAAACAAACAAACAATCGGTGAAGATAATAAATGGCGACACAGAAAATGTTGAAGAATAAGTAACAGTAATGAATTGACTGAACAACCAAGGAGGAGGAGGCGCAGCAGCTGTGTGTCCTATACATTATTTGAACCCTGTATGTCATATACATTATTTGATCCCTGTATGTCATACACATTATTTGATCCCAGTCAATCGCATACATTATTTGAACCCTGTATGTCATATACATTATTTGATCCCTGTCAATCGCATACATTATTTGAACCGTCTGTCAAAGATGGTAATCGAACCGTAAATGAGGTCTTTAAAGAGCTAGACCTGGATTCGAACGCATTATCCGAGTCACCAAGAAGACAACACCTAGCATGAAAACGACTTGGCCAATCGATGACAAGCAATAGATGTGATAGTTCGGAGAAGAGGGCCAGGAGGAGAAGGAGGAGGAGGAGGAGGAGACGTGTGCCAGACATATGCCCTAATTACTAAATCTCAGCAACGTCCTTGCTTTCAATACCCCATTAGGTGATTGCCATAATTATCGTATGTATTATCTTCGCTTTTTCTCGTTAAACTTGCATATTTTGTTTAACTCTAAGAGGTAGAGGCAATCGAAGTCGTGTATATTTGGCACTCGCCTGCACGCTCGTGAGTGACCACGCATGCACACGCACACACAAAACCACATATAATTTTGTGTGTCGAACTAGGGCCAAAAGGGCGGCTACAGTGATTTATACCCAACTGTATTACATATCTCATTTTTTACCTAGCGACTCACTGTACGTTGATTGATTACCGTGCGTGTGATATACTTTTCTTAACTTCTTTTCTGTCGCTGACATTTTTTAAACCCTGTGTGTCCAAGACATTATTTAAACCCTGTGTGTTCCAGACATTATTTGAACTCTGTGTGTATCAGACATTATTTAAAGCCTGTGTTAAATACACTATGTGAACTGTGTGTTTCTTTGACTCTATTTATTAGAACATTATTTGGACACTCTTTACCAAGATAGTATTTGAACCATGTCTATCCAGGACATTTGATGACTGTCTGTCCATGATATTTGATGACTGTCTGCCCGTGATGTCTGAACCCTGTCTGCCAGTCTATCTTGGACATTTAAACGCTGCCTAAGATAATATTTTAACCTTGCCTGACAAAGGCATTTGAATAGTGTCTGTCCAAGACATTATTTGAACCATATCTGTCCAAGACATTATTTAGGCTGTCTTTCCAAGACATTATTTAGGCCTGTCTGTCCAAGACATTATTTAGGCGTCTGTCTGTCCAAGACATTATTTAGGCGTCTGTCTGTCCAAGACATTATTTAGGCCTGTCTGTCCAAGACATTATTTAGGCGTCTATCTGTCCAAGACATTATTTAGGCGTCTGTCTGTCTGTCCAAGACATTATTTAGGCCTGTCTATCCAAGACTTTATTTAGATGTGTCTGCCCAAGACATTATTTAGGTCTGTCTGTCCGAGACATTACTTAGGCCTGTCTGTGAAGACATTATTTAGTCTTATCTGTCCAAGAGATTATTTAGGCCTGCCTGTATCAGGGCCTTAATTTTAACCCGTACTTTACCAGATACTTATTTCTGTAAAGTAATAACCATGTAAACCGGCTCCGTGGCTATGGCATTACAGATGCAGTTCGTAATTCCGCTTACCCGCGTTCAAAACACGGCTACGCGCGATTTGGCAGCAATCCGCGTTGCGCTGGGTTTTAACGAATAGGTATCTGAGCCGGTCGTTCAAAAAGAAATGACAAACTACTGAACGTAAACTTGCCAAGACATCAACAACAGCTGTAAACTGCTGGTATTGACAGCGATGTCCTGTAAAACGGATATGCAAAAAAAAAACAAAAAAAAACACGTGGAAAGAGTTAATTCCCTTGACCTGTATGGAGTCACAGAAAAATATCTAACTCCTCATAATATATATATAAAACTAGCCAAGTCGTGTTATCCGAAACGTCTAACTACCACTTCTGCCGCAGAAAAACCCCAACCAACCCAATTATATTCTACTTTGAGCAGACTTTTTTTTTTAACAATCCAGACGCCATAATCACAGACATGTAAATAAATCAACAAGATAATTTTTAAAGAATACAAACAACAAAACTTGGAGGAACACAACAAATATGCTTATGTTCATGCAGCTAAAATACTCAATTCTCAGCTTTATCGCACTAAAGTCCCCAGGGAGCCCTGCTCTCATGTTCAGTGATAAGCCAGATCGTTATGGGCATGTATTCAAGCATAAAATTGCACCCCAACCCCCCTTTAGAAATATAATCCTCCGTAACTAGAATTCGTGCGTTTTCTGTAAACGGATCTAAGTTCTCAAACCGTGCACTTTGTATGGCTCGTGCGGATATTGTGAAAATATTTACAAGTATTGTAGTGTATGAGCGCGTTCGATAAACATGTTGTTCCGTGCTGTGTGCTCGCTCTAGGAATACATTCAGAACTGGAAGGAGCAAATTGTCGATGACTGTTTATTTTTATTGTCCGTGGAGGAAGAATGGGACTGATTGATAGACGAGAGGGTGATTAGAAATTGTTAGATAGGTAGGTGGATATGTTGATAGACAGGGAGATAGCAAACGGCAGATGTAGACATGGAGGTTGCTAGGTAGAGACAGGCAGAGAGAGAGAGAGAGAGAGAGAGAGAGAGAGAGAGAGAGAGAGAGAGAGGAGGAAGGCAGGTAGAGATATAAAGCGAGACAGACAGGGAGAAACAGACACACACACACACAGAAAGAGAGAGACAGAAAGATTGAGAGAGAGAGAGAGAGAGAGAGAGAGAGAGAGAGAGAGAAGACGAACGGATAGACAGATATACAGACAGATAGACAGACAGATATATAGATAGACGGACGGACATATTTAACTTGCGCTCTTGTGGAAAATGCCATACGTTATCGTCATAATTACCACCATGTGCCCTGCCAGTTAGTGTAGGCGGTCATGTTTCACCACAGATCTCAGTCCCTGGTGCCTGGGACCCGTCCTATTGATGAGATAATCGCCCGGGCCCCCGTCTCAGTCCGCCCAACATCATGTCTATCTGTCTACCGCTGCCTCTTCTACCGTTGACCTCTCCAATTGTCACATATCTTCTACCGGTCTCTGTGGCTAAGGACTTGCGAACGCGGTTTGTGAGTCCGTATACCCGGGTTCGAATCCCAGCGGTGCTGGTTTTTTCGAAAAAGGTATAGGGGCCGATCGTACAGAAAGCAATGGCAAACTACTGAACGTAACACTTGCCTAGTACATCAACAGCAGCTGAAAATGCTGGTGTTGACTGCAACGTCCCGTAAGGGATACGCAACAAAATTTATATCTTCTCATGTAAAACAAGCATTTACTTATCCTTTGCAGTGCGTTGCAACCAACCGAAGACCCTACTGGTTATTTGTGATGTACAACGCAATTGTACGTTCAGTAGTTTGCCACGGCTTTCTAAAGGAGAAGGAAATCAGTCAATCAATCAGGTGCCGTGTCTCCACAATGAAGGATGGTTGCAATGGATCTCCAACACTGTCTGTCTGTCTCTCGCCTTGATTGTACATTCTGTCAAATTGATGTTCGTCCATCTCTTGATGCTATCTTCCCACTTGTATCGTTGTCTACCTCTTGCTCCCTTACCCCCAACCTTGCCCTCCAATATCGTTTTAATAAGTCTTTTAACGTGACCGAAATATTTCACTTGCCCCCCCCCCTTTTTTTTTAAATTTCTTTCATAAACTCTCTTTTTATTCCCAGTTGTTCTAGAACCGCTGTATTTGATTATTTCTGTTTCCATGACAAACGACATATTCTTCTGTATATCCATACCTCCAATTCCTCCATTCGACTTTCTAGTTGCTTGTTCAATGCTCAGGCTTTTGCGCCATACAGTAAGTGTTGAATATACGTAACTTGACAATTCTAATTTTTAATGCGTTGTTACTTGTTTCATGCTGTTGAAGGCAATAATTAAGTGCAAATTACTGATGTCCGATCGAACTCACAACTACGACCATTGGAGAAAGTATGAGCACATGCGTGTTACACCTGCTGTCAAGGTCAACCACTCTTTTCTCATTACACGAGAACCTGCGCAGTGGCTCATAAATCCCACAAATCGCTTATACAGCCCGGCCCTTTTGTTTTGTGCAAATATTTGCATGCCTCTATGGAAATACTTTCAGTCTTATTTCCGTGAAAGAAAACCTCCTCAATATGTCTGTCTGTCTGTTTATGTTTGTACATACTGCTCTACTTTCATTAGCCTCTCTCACGCGCTCGTTGTTGGCTACCCTGGCAGTCCCAGGTAGGTCATCTAATTATTGTCTTTCGCGGACTGTCAGTCGCGTCACCATCGTAATGTCTGTTTACAAGTCAACCGCTGCAACGTCAGCAGCGAATGCCACAACGGCCACCACCTGCACGCATCCCAGAGATGCCCTGTGGCGGGAAAATAAAAGAGGCGACAGACAGGATCAATAATTTCCTGACCTTAATTTGACTAGCGCAAGAAGAACCACACGAAGTCGTCCGCAGGTAGAACCTGCTAAACCAACATTGTAAATCTTACTTAACAGACAGCATCACTGACAGACAGTATTGTGTTTGCTAAAGGCAGTTTTCTCTCTTGCCTGTAGTTGTGATGCTGGATTGTCTGTCTACTTTTGCTAATTCGATCCTATTCTTCTGAACATGATTGATTTCCTTGGTTTCTTGGTGTTCAGAATCGAGATTATAGCCCTCTGAGAAAATCTACAGATGATCTGTCTCCCACCAGCAAAAATGTGGTAAGGTGTAGGTACTGATTTTTCCAGTAAATCCTGGTTGTAGAAACTTCGGATTCCTCCACTCACGAGTCCCTCCTTGCTGGAAACACAATTAAGGCCAGATCAAAGCGTACTTAGTTGCATGTACTTTAGAAGACGTCGCAGTATGAATGTGCGAGAATCACGATATGATTGCTCCGGTGAGAGAATCACACTATGAACACTCCGGTGAGAGAATCACACTATGGATGCTCTGGTAAGAGACTCACACTATATATGCTCCGGTGAGAAAATCACACAATATGAATGCTCTGGTGAGAGACCCACACTATGATATATATATATATATATATATATATATATATATATATATATATATATATATATATATATATATATATATATATATATATATATATAGGGATGACTTTAGATCTGGGAATGGGACACTTTCAGTCTACGACCCCACCAGCCTTCGGATACCTATCTCTATCACAACCCACCAAGGGATGTTCAAACATCGTCCTGAACAAATGACGCAACTCTGGCATCTACAAACTCAATAACAAAAGTGTATTGTACAAAGGAGAGAAGATAATGTGGTTGTAATGCAGATATGTCTGGTGTGAGCTACTTGCTACAAGACATAGTTAGTTGAGGCTGCCATTTGAAGGATGTCTTCATGGTACACATGTCAATACATCATACCATATACGAATGTCACTTAGCTCGTGTCTCTCGTAGCAGGTCCCCAGTCTTCGACCAGATATCACCTCCTCCGAGTTGAAAGCAGATCTGGCTAATGACAGTGGAACACCAGAGCATGTGTCCAAATGATACTCTGAATTTCCATTCACATCCCATCAGGTAGATACTTCAATCATAGGTCCATAATTATAGTAGCACAGTTACTGAATTACAGTATATCAAAGCACGATGTCCAGTGCTAAATTCACATTAGAACATTGTTCTTGGTTAAAGTCCCAATAGCCTAAAGTCTGTAGCTATATTCACGATCAAGAATATAATCCGTGTGAACTAGTGTGGATTGATATCATCGATAGTTGAGTGGTGGTCGAATAGGTCATGAGTGGCACATCTGGACGATCACACGAACAGTATACTTGCCCAGACGTTGTTTCTATCATAAACTGGTTGATTAGTCATCTTGGACCTACTCTGAGGATATAGACGACTGACCGGGTAGTGGGCAGTATGATCACCTCACGTTGACTGGTTTGTCCAGACTGCTGATGCTGGCACAGGACTATAAACGACTGTCCATCACTCCTCTCAGGGAGGTAGAATCTTTCATTCTGACATGCAGTTCGAAGTATGGAACCTCGTCCAAACTATGGACTTGATGTCAACGTCTTTAGACTTTAGTAGACACTAGCTCCATTTCTTCATCTGACTGAAGCCTCACAGAACTTCTCGCCAGCTGGCCAGACAACCATCAATTCTCCCAGCTGCTAGCTAGGTCACTGCGTCTGCACGGCTGAACAAGACTTCCTTTTCCTGGCAAATTATATATCTCCTGGTCGCATCCTCCAGGCATTTTGTGACACTGACAGCCACTCCAATACCGCAGCCACCTCCATATTCATACTCCATGTTGTAAGTCTGAAAGGCTTCACATTGCTAAGCATTCCATGACCTTCCTTCTCTCTTTAGATGAGAATCCCCAAAGAGGTTTCTCTCAATACAATTTTTAAAAAAAAACATCAACAACTGTATTTTATACAATGAACAATACCAGGCGCAATAAATGTTTGTTTCTTTAAACGTCGGTTAAAGAAGTAGTCAATGTTACATGCAATCAATGTTAAATCTCGACTGTTAGTAAACAAGCAAAGAAGGTCCACAGAAGCCAAAGGAATGCACCTCTTTTTTTTTAACGAACATCATTAAATTTACCACAGACAGTCAAAACAAGCAACGCGAATATCTGTATATCTATCTGTCTCTGGATATGTTGGTCAGTATATGCCTATAAGTCTATCATTTGCGCACGAAATGGATTTTCTTAAATCTGCACATTTCACTACAAACACCCTGGCAGATTGAGCAATGTAAACTAGTCAACTGGATAATTGTCTGGTACATCTTGGCAGCTCCATTATCCAAGGAAACCCCGCCAAAGGGGGTCTCTTGCCCCGAGTAACTCAAAACAACCCTGATGCATTACGACAGGTAGTCACTTAAGCACTCCCTCTGGTAATCAGGAAACGATTTAAACATGTTAAAATATGCATTTAGATTGAGAAAGAGGTTGGGGTGGCGGGGTTACATTTGTAGACAAGTAGATGAAACCGCCCCTGACAAACAGAATGCAGGACATTATTATGGGGAAAAAAAGATACTGGAGATCAAAGAGTGCGAGAATGCCGTAAATTGAAAAATCTTGTAGGACAAATCTCTTGACAGGGCAAGGGGCGATAACTTGGAAGTTGGCACGATTGTCTTTCTTCCATATCCTTGTAGATGCTTATCCCTAGATTCGAGGAGACACTAGGGGAGATTTACATAAGGATGAGCAATCGCCTTTTATTAGAAGACTGTCACAGATGGAGGAGATTCATATGTTGGTTTACTTTCACGGAAATGAGACTGAAAGTATTTCCACAGAGGCATGCAAATATTTGCATAAAACAAAAGGGCAGGGCTGTATAAGCAATATGTCAGATTTATCAGCGACTGCGCAGGTTCTCTAAGGAATTGAATTCAAAGAAATGTTGATGCCAGATTTGCATTTTGATAACTCAGTTACCTTTTAGCGTGACACGGAAGGGCTTGTATGTCTGAACAGCCGGTGACGTATGTGAGCAAATGTAATAACTGAATAATAATAGCAAGGATGAAGTGATCGATTAGGGTAGTAGTAGTAGTAGTAGTAGTAGTAGTAGTAGTAGTAGTAGTAGTAGTAGTAGTAGTAGTAGTAGTAATAGTAGTAGTAGCAGCAATAGTAGTAGTAGTAGTAGTAGTAGTAGTAGTAGTCGCTTAAGTCGACAGGGTCGACTTCATTGCACCGGGTTTTATCCCATATGGCTCGGTATCTTTCCGCAGCGCGGAAAGCGTAGCACAAAGCACGAACACCGTAGCTTTAACGACGACCCACAGGAGTCTCCGAAAATTTTCACTCGTAAACCGAAGGACGCGGCCCGGAATCGAACCCACAACCTTCGGAGTCAGAGTCAAACGGCTTGACTACTTCGCCACAGAGACTCACAGTAGCAGTAGTAGTAGTAGTAGTAGTAGTAGTAGTAGTAGTAGTAGTAGTAGTAGTAGTAGTAGTAGCAGCAGCAGCAGCAGCAACAGCACAACATACAGAAGCAGAAGAAAACGTCAGCAACAATGTAGCAGAAGAAGAAGAAGAAGAAGAAGAAGAAGAAGAAGAAGAAGAAGAAGAAGAAGAAGAAGAAGAAGAAGAAGAAGAAGAAGAAGTATTGCTAAACAAAACAGAAGCACATACTATTTTGTTAATAATAATGCCAACAACAAGACATAATTGCAACTAATTACTAAGAGGCGTTATGCAATCATTATTGCAAGATATTAGTTTCTGTTTTAAGGTCGTTAACATTAGTATATAAAGTCGTTATAATGAATATATAATTTTATTATTATGAGCTAGAGATTCCCCATCGCGCCGTCTTCGTCATGACAGAACTACCCAGGGAAATCCCCTTCACTACTTGGAATCACCGCTGGCACTTGTAGTTTCCGTCCTCATTACTATTTTGAGAATCATCCAAGGGCCTTAAGCCGCGATTTTGCGGTACTAACTTGCCTCCTCTGACCATATTTCCTGAATGATTTATCTAGAATTAATCTGATTTCGGTCGTGGCAAACTCAAGAACTGGTTCTTCCCGCGACAGGCAATCTTCACCAGGCGGGGTAAGAAAGCTTTGTGATTAATGGATGAATATGTATTGAAATCTCCAAAAATGTGATACCACCATTTCTTTTCCGGTAGCCATTTTTCATGGCAGCATACGCGGATACATAAAACAGCGTTGTTGGCAACGGGAAGAATAAATTTTATAATTCGGAATATTAGCTATCAGTTTGAGGAGCGACAGAATGGGGTGGGCAGAGCAGGGCGTAGTTTGATGTGGTTTTATAAGAATTAATGAGATACTGGAGTTGCATTGGAAAACGCGGGCGTTAAGATTCCTCGGGCTGAAGAAAGTAGGTCAAGTTCTTGAACCACATTAAAATAATAAACTGGGATGAGAAAATGCAAGACAATTGTGTGCAGGAGGAGGTAGGCGGTGGGGGTGGGGGAGGGCTCTGCATTAACGTTGACAAATTGAAATAAAGAAAGTTATGAAAACCAAAAGATATCGGACTATTTCTGCGCAATTTATCGGCGGATTTTATACCATGGAGAAGCAACTGTCCGAGTGGCTAGAAGTTGTCCTAGGGTTATCCTTCGGGAGACCCAGGTTTGAATCCTTGGTAAGGTGTGGATATTTTTTTTCTGTCAAAGGCAAAAAAGAAAACCCTAACCTGCAAAGTTTGCGACTAGTCAGGCGGTATTAATTCCTCAGGCTCAAGACCCCTTTGTCCTACACCGCACAAGGCACTATAGAAAGTAGATGGCAGTTTATACCATCCACTGTAAAAGTATATTATTTGATGGTTGTGTACGGCTGGAGGCGTGGCTGAGAGGATACGGTGTCCGTCTCAGGTTAAGAAGGAAGCGGGTGCGATCCATGCATGGGGTTGGGAATTTTTCCAAGAACCATTGGTATATGATGCCACACGTTCTCTGATCTTTTCAGTAGTGGTATCGAATACTTAGCCTTCTCGAATAAGGGTGGAAAACAGGAGGGCCCATATGCACGTTGTGCAAATTAAAAAATCACTCGATTGTGTGAGCCCAGTGCAGGGGCTTTACAACCTGCTCTTTGCGATTTCCAACTAGACAATACACATGTAGTTTATCGCACTTCCGGAGGAGATGCAACATATACATTAGTAACGAAAAGAAAAAGACCGCAGCCTGATGATAGGCGAATTTTCAAACCACAACTTACGCGTGACAGATAAATGACCAGATGAAAACACGAGCCGCAGAAAAAGTAAATATTTACATGACTTTTGATGAAAAGTAAACCGGTGGATGTTTGTAAACAACCCAGAAACCCTGTCTTATCGCATAGTTGTCGGTGATCTAAAGAAATTAATTTCCTGTGGAATTGCCGCCGCTGACAAGTACCAGCTCTACTCTCCTGACAGCAACTTTGCACACCGTTTACTTCCACACGGGTAACAAGTAAACAAACGGTGTATTTATAACATGAAAACTGGCAGTAAACTTCTTGTATACACTGCGCTGTTTAGGCTCAAAAGGCTGGAGAGGTAATCTTAATACCTGGACTGCTGTGTGTCAAAGGTTGGTTTCTTAGAGGGTAATTGCCGAAGTTCTGGGAATGTTCCATTGTATGTGATATGTGTGTAGGATAGTTCGGACCTTTTCAGTTACAGTGGTGTGAGGTATACTGTTAGTTGCGTTACTAAGGCAATCGCGTCAATTTCTTCAGATGTTTTGTGCGTGAGGGTGTTTGCACGGGCGATTCTTATGTCTGCTGGTGGGGATCAGTGAGAGGACGGACGGACGGACGGGCGGACAGAGAGACAGATAGACAGATAGATAGATAGATGTTTATTTTTGTTTATTTTATTATATTAGATGTCCCAGTTGCTGGCATGTTACATACTACAACACTGGAGAACACATAACTATGGTAATAACAATATGACTGCCTTGGTAAAAATCTACCTTAAGATGTGGAATCATACATAAAAAATAGGTAGCAGTGACGGCAAAGTTGGATATATTGTACAACAAACTAACGAAATACAGTTCAAAAACATAACACTTCATTTCTGGGTGCAATGCAGGAACAAATAAATAAACAAAAAAAAAAAAAAAAACAAGCACGTAAAGCAGTCGGCACTAAGTTGAGAATTATTATTAAGACATAATACTTCTCGATAAAAAGCATTGTTCTACAGCAATAAATCTTTGGTAATTGGCTTGTGCGCGTCGTTTGCACACACATCCATGCGCCCTCGACAGTGTGATCGTCTTTTGTGATAAAACTATGAAAAATGGCACCCCAGGTTTCTCGCGACAACTTCCATAAATATGTACATATTTCCGAAGCTTCGAGAATATATTTCTCGTACCCCACATGACTTCATTTTTTACGGATGGCTACGTGATATGCTTGTATCTGCATTCTGAAATAAGAAGAAGGAATTGTTTGGAGCCAGCATGTCCCGTTTTCTCCACTTTCCGCTAGAAATACTAAGTTTATGAATGCATCAATGGAGACCTTTTGCACTGAGCAGATATTTGGTAGTGGGTCCGGGTGGATACAGCAGCGTGAAATGATGTTTGTCTAAAGCCCAGGTGATGTTTGTGTATGTATTACTGCCGGGTTTCAACCACTTTAACACTAAACCTGGCTCAAATAGCGTTGTGTAAACTCTCTCTCCCTCTCTTTCTCTCGCTATCTCTCTCTGCCTACCTTTCTAAATCCCCCTCCTACATCTTTACCGTTCTTTCTCTATCTCTCTCCCTGAGTCGATATCTCTATCCTTCTTTTAATTGCTCTCTCTCTCTCTCTCTCTCTCTCTCTCTCACTCTCTCTCTCTCTCTTGTCTGTCTGCTTGCTTGCCCGTCTGTCTGTCTAGCTGTCTGTCTGTCCGTTCGTCTTCTTCAGTCCCAGCTAACCATAACTTTTAACGCTTTTTAGCTAAATCTCTTTTTTTAACAGTATCGCATATAGCGAAAACGGGAGTGGATATTAAACATACCATACATAAATAAAGTAATGTTCTAACTTGACAGATGTCGCTTGTATCTAATACATGCAATCTCGTCGTTAAAAAAAAGTAATTATCTATCCCCTTACATTTGGCCGCTGTCTTCATCCTCTCCTTCATTCCCCTTTGTCTGGGTAATTTCCCCAACAGATGCCACGCCAGAGTACTACCAATAACAGATTCCGCCTGTACTCAAACGCCCGTGATCGGATCGATGAACTTTGATTTCCGAACCTCAAATTAAAGATGCGGTCATTTTTTTTTAAAGTCAGCCGGTAAGGTTTCAGAAAATTACTTCAGATGTTGAACGGGAAATAGTATTGATTTCATGGATAAGTGCAACTTTGTTAGTTGGTCGAGCTCTCTGACACGTTTGGTTTGAGAAATAACTACAGGATTAACCTCAATTTAGGCCCTGGCCGAGATTTCTAGCAGAAAAAGGGCAAGAAAGAATGTGAGCAGTAGCAACGGGCAAAAATAAAGATGGACGACGGGATGACTATATAAAAGTACGCGGAGAGGGAGAAGAGGAACAGAGAAAGGGGAAAAGGGAGGAAGAGGCAGAGTGAGAAAGAGAAAGTGTGAGGAGTAACATAAAGAAATATATATAAGGAGAGATGCAAACACAAGAGGGGGGGGGGGGAGAAGAAGAGAGAAAGACATATAGAGAAGATGAGGCAAATATTGAAAGATAACAAGAGAGAAAGAGCGGCAGAGAGACAGATAGCGAGAAGTGACAGAGGGAAACACATATAGAGACGAGCCAGAAAAAGATACAAGGACAGGCACAAAGAGAGATAAGTGAGAGAGACAGAGAGAGAGAGAGAGAGAGAGAGAGAGAGAGAGAGAGGGAAGAGAGAGAGAGAGAGTGGGAGAGAGAGGGGGGAGTATTACACGGATCATTACTCGTTAACTAAACAAACATCACATAAACAGTTTGTATAAAAAATAAAAAATTGAGTCAAGTGTTGCCATAAAATCCAATTTTCCCATGGCCGACGGCGCCAATTTGTAGGGAAAATATCCAACAAGTACCTCAGCTCCGGATTTTCCCTCACTTGACGGTTGTCCAGAGTGGAGTCTAGTGAGGATATGAGGATGTGCACTAACCCACTTGTTCTTCCGCCAACACCCATGTCTTGTTATCTGCAAAGTCGTCAACAGACCTATAGGCTCTCTGCTAGATTACATTTGGTATGTATGAATTGTACTTATGTACCACCAAAGAAGAAAATTGGCGCTTTTGAGCTCAAATGCTACAGACACATTGTTATAATACAGGGTGTATTTTTAATTACTGTACAGTGTTTGAAAACATTGCCGGTCCAAGTTTTGTATTTAACTATTATATTGCATTAATTTTACAGAGGGTGAATACAAAACTTGGACCGGCAATATTTTCAAACACTGCACAGTCATTAAAAATACATCCTATTTCATGGACCAAGAAGGGGAAATATACTGGCATTCTACAAGAGAATCGAAGGACAGGCTAAAATACTATGGCCATATTAAACGGCTGTGGCTTGGAAAGAACGGTGATGGAAGGCGTGGTTCCTGGTAGAAGAGGCAGCGGTCAACTAGCACGAAGTATATTGCAGACACCTTGGGCATGACGGTGCTTGAAGCGGAAGAAATGGTAATAGATCGAGAAAATGTTCAGCGGGCCGTGATGAGAGTAGGGTTCTGCAAAGGGCTTGCTAAATTATAATGAGTTGAGATAGGAACTGACATTACCGCACTCAGGACATTTCACACACGCGCTCCGTCCCCTCGTTCAACAGCCAGCGAAGAGTCACACTACTAATCGTTCCCACCGCTATCTGATTAAAAGTTCTCCTGGTCTTCTCTCTCAGTTTATAATGAGTATATACATATAGTTACCGTGTGTATATGGGGGGGGGGGGGGGGGGGGGGTGAAGGTTACGGTGGTTGCTGCTGGACCGATGGACTTAGGTTCAAATCCCATTGTAGGTAGTATTTGTTTCGTGGCCAGATGGCCTCTTGAATCTGGTACCAAAACGTGCGAGAGATATGTAGCCCTATCATGAATCGAGGGCATAGAAGCATGGACGAGACTGAAAGCGACTGCGTGAGAGCGAGAGACAGGAGAAAACAGAGAGAGAGAGAGAGAGAGAGAGAGAGAGAGAGAGAGAGAGAGAGAGAGAGAGAGAGAGAGAGAGAGAAAATTACTTAGTTCACCCAAACAAAGAAATAAAAACAGAAACAACACAAGTTCCCATATCACAATGTAAAGTGTTAGGGCCATCACACTATGTAGGTCAGATTCCACGAAGGAACAGTTGGCCTGTCTTTCCCTTACATAGCGAACGTCGAGAGCTGGCTGACATGGACACATTTTCCGACTGCGCTCATGCCATTTGAGTGTAACGAGTTAACCATTATACCAACGTATTCGTTACGTTATCAAAGCAATTATACAAAAGTAGATGTGCTATCAAAGCTTCAGTAATGTTAACAATTTACCAGGGCTAATCCATTGATGTTTCTGTGTAAAGTGTCCTCCCTCTTTCCCCTTAACTCGGGGTAACAAATGTAAAGAATACGCGGCCACTGAAAATAACTTTAGGAAATTGGCGGAGAAATTATCACAAATAGTGTATCAAAAGAGTATTTCACAGGCATAAAGGCAGAGCCATGACCTCTCGCATTCGGCGTCCGCTTGTCGCCATGTTATCGGGGAATTAAAGTATTTAATGACAGAGTCGGTAACGCCGGAGACTGGTGTAAAACGTCATCACTTAGGTTAGTTAACTGGAGTGTCCTCTTGACGTCTGCCAACATTGAGTGGAACTCTCTGACCCTGTGGAATCTATAGCGTAGATCAAGCGAATTACTTGTTAATCATTAAGTGAAATGCGTTGCAGTGTTTCGTCAAGCCTGTGGATCAATACATCCGACTTCGAGAAGCATAATTTCGGGCTGGCTTTCTCTAATCTCTGACTGTCCCCTGTCTTCCTACAAGGCAGCAGGTTTGTGTACCACTTCGTCTGGTTCCTACCCCTTGACCTGTCTGACATGGGTGACCCTACCAGTACCTACTCTAAAGTCATCATAGCTCTTGGGGTCACTGACACATGCATGCTACTCTACCTCTATAATGGAGACACAGCAGAGGTGGATTACTTGTTGATGAGATGTGCTGCTTTACTTATTAATGAAATATAGAAATTGAGGGTTCTTGTTCCACGCGTCGAGCCGTACAAGATGCACAGAAGCCTAGTGGCTAGTCACTCGGAAGCCGTGCCGGTGAGCAGGAGTTCGATACACAATAGGGTGGATTCAAATTTTTAAAATTTACCGGAGATTCTAGGTTGACCTAGCCTAAAATGGGCAGCAAGAAAAGACTTGGGAAGTCAAGGCGTCCGGTGTGATACTGACCGCATGACCCACGAGTTCCCATTGGTCTATACAACTGGGTCTAGCACCATGTGCCCCGGGGGGCCTTATGGCGTGTACAAGAGTCATTTATAGACTTAAAACGCTAGGGTGTATTTTTAATGACTGTGGGGCTTTTGAAAATATTACCGTTCCAAGTTTTGTAATTACCTTTTATGTTGCATGAGTTCACAGAAGGTGAATACAAAACTTGGAACGGCAATATTTTCAAGCACCTCACAGCCATTAAAAATACACCCTGTATTTCTAACTTTGAAATCTGCTACTAATCAGCTTACAATTAATGTTCTGTTTCCAACTGTCGAGGGATTTTTAACCTGTGTAGGGTCCTCAAAGCTGATTCGCCCAGATGAGAGAAGATCATAAGTTCGAGTCACTACCCCGGGTTCAGAGATGAGTGGGCAATTCTTTACTTATTCTGTAAAGTAATAAAAATTTAATAAAAAAAAAAATTTAAACCCTAAATCAGGGGTGGCGAACACGAGGCCCGCGGGCCGCATGCGGCCCGCCGGGAGTCATGTTGCGGCCCGAAGTGTGGGAAGCGACGATGTGGTCGAAGCTGTAGCACGCTTGCTTGTTTACTTTAATTAACACAAACAAATTAGGTGCGTGGCCCGGCAGGAAATATTATTTCTGAAATTTGGCCCGCCTGCTGAAAAGGTTGCCACCCCTGCCCTAAATTGAACCAGGTTTTACAAGTCAGAGGCAGGCGCTTTAACCGCTAGTAGACCATTCGACTCACGTTTGCAAGGAAAGTGATGTTGATTATGACGATGATAATGATGATGATGATGATGATAATGAACGTATTAACGGAGTCCTCAATCGTGCTGGGAAGTTATCGGTGTGTGTGTGTGTGCGCGCGCGCGTGTGCGTGAGTACACACGTGTTTTCTTTTCAACATTCTGGAAATTGATGCATTTGGGGGAATATTATGTCAGGATGGATATAGAAAACGTTGCGACAGAATTAAGAGGAGTTGGAGATATGAAGTACTCACATAAATGCGATGAGCCATGTAGTTAAGCAAGCACCCACAGACGACATGGCAGCCGCAATTATCATTACATGCCGAGAATGGAGACTGGTTTCTGATGTGATTTTCCGGTGCTTAGAAAAAATATACCTGTTGATATCTATGATTATTCTATTTTGCGTTTATCAATGCAGTGTATGTCCGTGTGTGTATTTGATATGCTTTTATCTTGTATATATAACAGAAGGTTATATCTCGTGTGTGTATGTGATGTCATATATTTCATATATCAGTGCAGTGTATATCCTGTGTGTATCTGTGATGCTTACATCTTGTATATATCACAGGCTGTATGTTATGTATGTATATATAATGTTAATATCTTGAATATAACTCAGAGGTTTGTGTCCTGCGTATATCCGTGAAGTTTATGTGTTGTGTATCTGTAATGTTTCTTTTCTGTGTATATCTGTGATGATTCTGCTAGTGTGCATTTGCACTGTTTATATCCGGTTTTTAGCTGGGCCGATTCCTTGATGTATATATCAGTAATTATTTTATACTGTGTATATCAGTGATGATTCCATACTGTATATTCCAATTAAGATTATAATATATGTACGCCAGTTGTGAATCTAATCGCTGTTACCATTTATGGTTCTACTCTACGCGTGGGTATGAATTACATCCTCCTTGTATCTGTATAACGCCAACATTTCAGCTACAAAACCTAAAGACCTCCTATTAATGAATGCCACGTGATATATCGGGCTAGCTCCAGTCAGCACTTCTTGGATAATGCGGTCAGTGTCATTTAACACCCCGGAACATTGCTAGGGTGACCATTTTTTGAGACGGTGAATTGACCCCGAATCCACGAGGTCCATATTAAAAGCAACAAATCCCCTTTCTAGAATAATGTAAACCCAGCCTCACGGAGCCGACGATCAGAGTATGTCCTCCACGGTGTCACTTCAACTGCTGGCTTATCTTCATCTGCTGGCATACTATTTATTATATTGTGTTTATGGAGCGTGTGAAAACCACTTGTGATGCCACAACCCCCAATCGCTTCCGGTTGAACAAGTGGTTCAGATGTCAGCCACGATGCCTCTTGGCATCCTGCCGACCATCTGGCTGGAGTAGTTGCTGTTTCTATGGTACTTCTTCTGCGTTCATCCGGAGATTTTTCGGACGTGATTGCGTTGTGCCTGTTTATAGCAGAGCTGCGTTCTTGCGCCGTTAGGCCGACACATCCGACTTCTGCGGGCATTTGTTGACCGGGTTAACCTTCCCGGGGTTTCTATGGTACTAGCTACTTATTTGTGTATTTGATTGTTACACAAATTTCTGGCTGCGGGATAATTCATTGTAAACGTTTTCTCGTGCCTGGAGAATGACACTGCCGCTGAGACTGTGATTGCTGCCTATAGGACCTTGCTGTGTAGGACAAGGGGGTCTTGAGCCTGAGGAATTAAGGCCGCTTGGCTAGTCCAGTCGCCGTGAACTGTACTAGTTAGGATTTTCTTTTTGGCTTCGATAGAAAAAAATCCGTCACCATACCGAGGATTCGAATAAGTATAGACAGACAGACAGACAGACAGACAGATAGATGTATGTACCGATTGATTGACAGATTCATAGTTCTTAAAAAAGTATATAGATAATTTGTGCGAAACGTCAACCAGCCTCGATAAATTCACGCTTTTTCTGAGCAGAAAATTCGATGACAAGAATTGGACACCTCATTTCCTACTTTATAACATCATAAAAAGCTAACTCTACGAACGTATCCACCGTGTGATTTGCTTTACCGTAACTCTAAATCGTGTGACATAATACACTAGTAACAATGTTCACTACTATTTTCATGGTACACTTCTGAATAATGAAGAACTGGTGAATGTACCAAGAGTTCACTAGGGGGCAGGCTGGCTGTAAGAAAACACGCGCGATGAAAGCATTAACTGCACAGATTCTGTACACGAAAAGCTACAGATAGTGCTGGAATAAACAGGGACATTATCTTGAAAGCACCCGGCCCACATGCCTATCTGCATCCCCGCCAGGAGCGGCCAGATATTTGCATCTGACGGGAATCTGTAAGTTAAATAATCATGCCACACCGACTGGCGCAGCGGTCTTCAGAGTGGGCTATTAACGTTGAGGCGAGACCATTGTAGGTGGCGCAGTGGTCAACGCGCTTGCATGCTGGTAGTGTTAAGATTCCCTCTTAAAAACGATATTTAAAAAAAAAAAAAGGATCTGGGATCCTTGGGTACAAGAACATGTTCTGGGAAATATGAATGCACGCACGCCCGCCTGCACGCGCGTAAACTCAGACGCACTCATGCATGCATGCATATTATTTTTTAATATTAAAAAGAATATTTGAATATTAAAAAAGCATATTGGAAAGTTGCATATCTTTTACAGGACGTTTCAGTCACCACCAGCCGTTTACTGCTATTGTTGATGTGTTGGCAAGTTTTTAGGTTCAGTAGTTTGCCATTGATTTCTGAACGACCATTCCCCATACCAACAAGTTAAAACCATCGCGACACGGTCTGCTGCCAAATCGGTCGCCGTCACGTTTCCAACGCGGGTAAGCGGCAATACGAATCGCGTCCGCAATGCCATCACCGTGGAGCGCATTGCATATTATACATACATGTAATTATCAAGTTAGTTGCGTGACCTTAACCTGTCGTTGCAATCAGCTCCATCATTTACTTGTTGTTTATAATTTACAAAGCAACTTTACGTTCAGTAGTCTGTCTGCTATTCTGAACGGCCGACACCTGATACCATCAAAATCAACGTAAATCGATCTACTTCCAAGTCGCCCGCAGCTTATGTCGAACCTTCATCTTAATATATCGGACAACTGTGGAACTGCATTTACTAACCCCTACGCAACACACACATGCATGATCAATAAAGAACTAGAGTCAAGCACCTTACTTTCCTAGAAAACACCGATCACGATGGATGGTGTCACGCCAGTGTATAATCTTACAAAGGGACCAGTAATCATAACAGGTTGAGAAGCTCTGGAGTAGCAACATTTCGTCCTATCTCTGGAGCTACTATTCAAAACGTAGGACTTATAATGAGTGCGGCTGCTGATGTAGAACTATCATGTTCGCACACGATGTAGAGATTACCTTGTCTGTGTTTAAATAAGCAACATAAGTGCAGATAATCATGTTCTGTACGGAGCCGATGTATCTATGTTGAATTATATATAATATGGTCGGCGCCTGTGGTGCTCGGGGTTGTGAAACAGTTTTATAATTCCGATGTACATGGTTGAGTTCAGTTGTAGGCGATTTGGGAGAAGATCGCGTTACGTTGATTTTCAGAATGGTATGAGCGTCGGCTGTTTGGAAATAAATAGCAAACTACTTGATTGCAAAACTGTCTTTAAAACACAAACAGCTAATAGATGTGGTTGATTGCGACGTCACGTAAAAAAGGGGGCGTGCAGCTAACTGTTATTATAAAATAACATTAGAAGTTTCAGGTACATATACATATGGAGTTATCTCTGAGTTTAGATATGGGGTTATGCTAGTTCCGTATTGTGTTGTGATAGGAGTTCGTGCTTTTTGCGGCGCTTTCGACAGGCCGCTCAATGGAAAAAGACAGAGCTATGTGGGATAAAACCTGGTTGAACATCTTGCCTTTAAGTCTATCCTCTGATCTATAAACCCCAAGCCGAAACAAACACACACACACACACACACACACACACACACAGAGCAGAACTCAGCAACAACTAAAACATCACATACACACACATACACTCATATAGAAACCATAATACACAACACAGTGATATTTAGAAAACGAGCCAGCAGTACCAAGAAAGACAACAACTAAAAACATACAACATAACGTGCATTAATTGGGGTTTAAATTACAGCTTACACCCATTCCTACCCTATGTGCCGTGCCATGTAGCTACCCCACCCACACAATACCAGCTTCAACACAAAAGAAAACATAAGTTATGAAACATAACAGCAATAAACTCAAAACAACGATGCATCAAACAGAAACACAAACAACTATAAGCATAAAAGAAAGCATTAATTGACGTTTCATTAACAGCTTTTGCTCATTCCAACTCCTTGGGTGCTGCTATTAGACACGCCATGCTATCTTACCTGTAAACCTGCTTGCTTCCAAGTGTTTACTCTAGCGCTGAGTTTTTATCAAATGGAAGATCGGGGAAACGACGTTGAAAGCTATACATTCTACTGCTTTTTGAAAGGGGAACGAACAGAGAGGGGAAATAAAAGACAAGATGCTTATAAAACTCACTGCTGTCAATTAGCAGACCAGAATGTTCCTCGCAGATTTCGTTCCTCTATATATATATATATCACTCTTACAACGCTGTTGAATTTCCGTTCTGCGAAGGAAATAATGTTCTTTTTACTTTTGTTCATTATTATTTTCTAGCTTGTCAGTTTCTGTGCGTGCATAAACCATTCATTTCTTGTTGAGATAAGGCGTGCAACCGTGCACAGCCGTTCTAGACGAAGTACACAAGGCCTGCCGTAATTGTTAAATATTCCCAAGTGGCTGAAGATACTACAAACGTTTCATATATACTTGCTTTATATCAAGTGATGACGGATCAAATGAACTCATAAAGCACTGAAGAAACAAATGGACAGTTATATCTGTACGTTAGGATCTGCACTTAATAAGTAAGGAGGAGGCAGGGGACTAAGGAGATTTGTTGGTTGATCATCATGTGCCCTGCCAGCTGGCGTTGGCGTTCATGTCTCTCCACAGATCTCAGTCTGTGGTGTTCTGGCTCTGAACGATATAATTTTAATTCTGAAGTCAGATGCATTGGTAAACCTGTAGTTTGAGCCTGAAAAGAACGTGTGTCTATCAGACTGAAGCTGGTGTAGAGACCTTCTACTGAACCCGTTACCCAAGTACCATTTACCTAGACATTGTGTTGCATATTTCTCTTGCCCAGAAATCAGGACGTTGCGCTAGGCCGGTAGTAGAATGTCACAATGAAGTATCAACTCACGGCCATGACTTTTGTAGAAATCTTCATGATTGGCTGGACTTTGCAAAGTTTTCTATAGGCTGAGATAGCCAATCTCACTCCAATCCTCCTTACCTGCCTCTTACGACACGGAAGGGCGGTTACAGTGTTACTCATCTTTGAGAGCATCTGTTGCATTTTATCCGCAGGACATTCTGGTGTGGTGGGAAACAAGAGGGCGGACAGATTGTCTGGGTCTGCACCGCTCGGTGGAGTATTCGTGCAAGATAATGCAGACGTGGTCGGGATCCCTTGGGGTCGTGTGTGTAGTGCAGAAGGACAGATGATCATCACGGCCTGGAGAAAATTGTACTGCAGGGAGTGAGTGATCAGTGATTCTAGCCGACACTCAAGACTCAGAGAAAAAGTCAAGACTACTACGGGTACCATTAGTATTGGGACTCTTCGCTGGCTGTTGAAGATGAGGACGGAGCACACATGGGAATGTCCCTAGTGTTGTGATATCGGTTGTTGACTCAAATAAACTCATCTTTGCAACCCCTATGGGATCCGGAAACAAATTGACTATACGAGTTGCCCAGTTTGTACCAATAACAGTAACCAAATGTAGTGGTACTGCTCCTTGTAGTCTGCGTGCAAATCTCTGAGTCCATGGAATAGTCACATCATGTTGTTAGCGCTTTTCAACCGGCTCTGTGATGAAGGAGTTACGGACGCAATTCGTAATCCCGAATACCGCGTTCGAAATACAGCTGCGGGAGATTTGGCAGCAGACCGTCTTGCATTAGTTTTCATACAATGATATGAGTACCTGTCAATTCAGAAAGCAATGATAAACTACTGAACGTAAACTTGCCGAGAAATCACAAAAAGCCCACCCACCCCCCCCCCCCAAAAAAAAAATGCAGAGGTTGACTGCGACATGCTGTAAAGGATACGCAACTAACTAACTGCTTGTCAGGCTACAGCAAAGTATCTCAGATAAGGAGATCACACAATTGGCAGAACCGGAATGTCGTTAGAAGCATAGACATGGTTTCTTCCAGACGGCTATAAACTTGGCCATCAGAATTGAATCCTGGAAAATAATTCGCAAAGAAGGATGAAGAAGAAAGCCCGTAATGTGCCACGGATGGAAACGGGTTTATTTGTTGCCTCTCACAGTTGTTTATGTCATCTAACAAACAGAAATAGCCTAGGAGGGAGGAAAAAAATCTTCCAAATGATTTCTGCTCTCATTTTTCATTCCAATCTGATTTGGGATAAATGATTGTTACAACATATCCTTCGCTGGACGAGTTGGTGAACTTTTACCCTCGGCCAGCTAGCCATTCTAGGATAGATAGTAATGCTAGTTGGTCGAGCGTCAAAGTCCACGTATTTCTTTGACGGCGGGATACCGTCACTTTATTAGGATCCTTCTAAGTAAATTTTCATGTAGTATGTTGACTTCTATTTTAGGCTTCTTATTACTATTTTACACGAGTGTCAGTTACATTGGCTAATCTTATTACTTTGATGGCGTCACAGGATCTCCTATGATCTCCGAGCGCGCACACACACAGCGATTATTACTCAGTACTATGACAGAATCACCAATGTAGAGCTCATGGAGAGAACTAGACATATCACAGTGAACGAAACGTAAAGAAAAGACACTGGCGCTGGATAAGACACGCTAATAGGACCCTTACTCGCAATGGGGAATAAAGGGCAGTACTAGAAAGAAAAAGAAGACTGGCTAATAGTTATAGTTAAGTTAGTTACATGTCGTTTTACAGGACGTGACAATAAACCCCCAGCATTTCTCGGTTGACCCACACGGGGCAGCGAAGAGCATTTTGTGTGGTATTCACTGGCACAGAAACAGAGCATAATGGGGCGACCCTTTGCCGTAAAGTTGGAACCGCGACTAATTTTGCGTTCAGTACGAAGCTGCATAGGATAGGAGGGCTAGGAGTGAGCAGATTAACAGCCGATGCCCCAGTGGGGATAACAGGTGAAAGAAGAAGCAGTTTGCTATTACTTTCTGAACGCTGACGCTCACACCATTGTGAAAATCAACGCAAATCGATCTGCTCCAAATTAGCCTGCGGATGACAAGATGGCAATGTCACAATTGTGAAACTATACTCACTAACCGCGAAGTCACAGGGGTCGACTTACTAATAGTGAAGTTAGTAATGTCCCGTTTACACGCGTTACGTGGATTGAGCACACGAAGTTGGACCCACATGTTTTATGGGTGATGTGGTGGGTATCACGCCGGCCGCTTTTATCTCCCATAACATTTCCTGGTTCCCATCTTAGGCTTGGTCGACCTGGGAGCTCATGTCACTTTTGTTTTATAATTTCGACACCACTCTGATCTGGATTGAACCTAAGAATACCGGTACGGTAGGCAGCGTCTAGCCACTACATTACCGCGGCTCACGACCGACAGTACTACAAGCATCTTTTCCTTGTGTGAAGCAAGCATACACTGGAAGAGAAGCCGCATGCTCTAACCTGCAAGAATCCCAGTTGACGTAAAAGCCCACTCTAGGATATTGAATGACAAGACATGCCGAGCTAATGCATGGTTGATCAGACGCGATACACACATTACCTGGGCTGTAGGTTGCCAGTATCTTAGACGTCTGTGCTTTCTGTGTCGTAAACAACAGCGATGACGTAAACTAGCTGAGACGGGCTACATCGCCGAAAAGTATCATGTTTTGACAGGGATATGTGCACAAGGCAGGCCGGAAATGCACAAGAGCCGCCATTTTGGTAATGGACGCTGGCAACGCACCAATCAAGGACACGGTGACAATTTGGGAAGTAGATGAAATTGCAGTTGGCAGAATTTAGTCTTAACAGTCACACAGCCAAATGGACAAGAGATAACGGATATAGGGGTCGCTGTGGCGTAGGGGTAGGGCGTCTATCTTTCGACAAAACTGGAGTTCCTTCTACTTCTTCTTTCGCTCGCTTGAAGTGTATTGTTATCTCTTGAATAAACTTCAAGGTCTTTTTTTTTTTTTTTTTTTTAGTCCACTCTGTGGCCCATACAGTTTTTATACCACTGTTGATTCTCTGAACTAGAGGGTCTGCCTAGATATGTCATATTTTTGGTAGTTTTGAAGTATGTGATCACTGTCAACTGCGTTAATATACATGGGCACGTGACTTGGGAAATGCACAAATCAAAGACACTGTAACCAGCTGGGAAATAGACGAAAATGCATGTTTCAGTATTCAGTTGATGAAATAGATCAAATAGTTGATGATAAAGCTGAACCCTGTACCTTCTAATCCGTGCTGGATACAATAACCCTTAACCCCCCCCCCCCCGCCCCACCCCACAGGCACTTACTGTTGTCATGCACGACCATGTTCACAAAGTAGAAGATTGGATGCCAAGTCTACTCAGATAATGACGAAACATATACGATTCCGTGCGCATTTGACAAACCCATTTGCGGTCGGAAATAACACATAAATAGCAGACCCGAAGGACCGTGTCCCCTCCCCCACCCCCAGCAAAATTTTAAAACAGAACATCAACTACCGCAGAACACCAACCCACCCACGAGACAGCGGCAACCCGGTGCATACAACGCCAGCTATTCAAATTACGCAAAGGTGATACATTAGCCAGCGTATTCATTACACAACACATGCAGTTACAAATATACTCAGGTGTTGACATTTTCCCCCAAGTTTTCTTCAGTACTCAAAAACCCCCCACACGTACCTTCTCGCTTCTGAAAGAAACTGCTGGCTCAGCTATTAAATAAAGAAATCGTAATCGTCCATATTGTAGCATATCTGCCCTGCCATTGATACTGTTACCTGCATTACAATGAAACGTAAATATTACCATACTATTTTTACCCCTCTCCACTCGCGCCGGTTTGAAGTCTGCATCGGCGTATTTACAGAAGAAAAGAAACAGTGTTAAGTAAACTATGTGACAGACATTGTACAGTATCCAGCATTACCGCGTCTGCAGACGGCCGATCCGACGGTGGCACTAATAGGAGAAACCCACAATGAACATAAGAGATCACAACTTGAGCCCCGAGCAGCAATAATCGAAACCATTTCATATGTCAATCGAAACCGCGTGCAACAGTGTGGACTGGACTGTTTAAACAGTTTCCGTTCTGGGTTATTTCACGGATAAGTCTAGTGCACGATTTACGACAGTCTGGATGGGGTTGAAATTTTATGTTAGCTGTGTGTATTTATTTCAATGTTATTTATTAGAGAGGAGCCAGTGACGAATACTTTTTTATGTCGTTGTGTCATCATCATCATCATCATCATCATCATCATCATCATCATCATCATCATCATTCACTGTCTTATCCTTTACAGAACCGTGCTTGCCGCCAGTCTCTTTCGAAATTTCAACCGATTCAAGCCAGATGTCCAACCTCTGTTGCTGTTCATCAACAAGTCGCCGGCTGGCGTGGGCGATCATTCTTCTCCACACACTTGGATCTCCGACGGTATGGATCAACTCGTGTGTTGACTCCCTTCTGAACCATGGCGCAAGACTGTCAAGAATTTTCTCTCGCTGGCTTCCTCTATCTTTCTTTCGACAAATCATTCCGCGAGATTTCTGAAACATTTATATGAGATTTTACAAAGTCAACGGATATTCTAAAAGTCTTCTATGGTTTTTTGATAGCAGCCAGCTGAAACTCCTGGTACGCTGAAGCAATGTACGGGATTCGTTCCGTACAACAGCCAGTTGCACTTCAACGTTAACTCCTCGTTCAGAAAGCGTTGGCAAAATTCTAAAAGTAACACTGCCTATTAAATCAACGTGAAATTAGAGTTGAATGCCACGTCCTGCGCAGGGCATGCACCATTGTTTGATGGTATGTGATACTCGTATTAGCAAAGGGTACAAACAAGACGGCCTAGACAAACATATCCTCAGCACCAGTCCGTCAGGCAAAGGGATTGCGGACGGAGTTCGTAATTCCGGGTACCGCGTTCCAAACACAGCTGCTGGTTTTTTTTTTAATGAAATGGTATAGGTGCCGGTCGTTCAGAAAGTAAAAGCAAACTACTGAACGTAAACTTGTCCAGGAATCACGAATTAAGAAATGCCATGTTGACTGCTACATCCTTTAAAGGACATGCAACTAACTTTATAGGACTGTCACATTTTAAACAATAATATTCAGACTCCGCACAGAACACCACAGACTGAAGCACCACAAGCTTAATAACTAAAGATAGTACATACTGATGCATGTGACTTGGAACTGGTAAAATGGCAGCTGAACACTTGCTGTAAGAGCGGACAACATATACAGAACAGCGACAAGTATTCCTACACTCATTCCATTGGCAGCTGTGGTAGCACAGTGGCTAGACGCAGGCCTGCTGTACCAGTGACCCTGGCTTCCATCAGCGGCGGCCGGGCGGTTTCAGACTTGACTTGGGCTCCCAGCCTAACATGGATACCAAGAAATATCTTGGGAAGTAAAGGCAGTCGGTGTCAGGCAGACACACATTACCCGAGCAGTTTGTTTATACAAGTATGGATCCGGCTCCATATGCTCACTGTGTTTAAATTGTGTAAAAGCGACTTTAGCCATTCCATTTGAGGACAAACTTCGTGGAGATGTCAACAAGCCTAAATCGACTGCTGCTTCATTTGGATTGATTTATATTGACATTTTATGGTGAACGAAGAAGGGGGGGGGAAGAAGAAGAAGAAGAAGAAGAAGAAGAAGAAGAAGAAGAAGAAGAAGAAGAAGAAGAAGAAGAAGAAGAAGAAGAAGTGGAGGAAGAAACGATAGCAACGTTAAGAAACAATATGACAGCTTCCAAATCCTGTTCCTCCGATTCATCTGAGCCTGTTTGTCTGATGTGTCGTATCTCTGAATCACATAATGTCAAATCTTTATGATATGCAGAAAAGGTCGAGTCTTGCAGAAGACGTGTGGTTATGAATATGCAACAGCGAGAAACGCCAGTGGTAGGGAGCAATCGCGATCTTGGCTGAAGGATAGATCAAGATAGATTGTATACATCTGACAAGTGAGGAGAAAGAAACATGACAGAGAAATGGGAAAGTATATACTTGAGAAAGTGGAATAGATGGGGAAATCATGCGATTTCTTCATTTACAGAACGAAATGCGAATGTACAAATAGCTTACATAAAGCAACGATATAAATATTTAAATGCCGTTAAGTGGGCTTATGTAGACACGATCAGAAAAAGCCCTTGGTAATGTTGATTTATTTTTTTTTGTCATTAGACAGAGATGTCGATCGCTTGTATGTTATCACTTTGAAATCTCTCTCTCTCTCTCTCTCTCTCTCTCTCTCTCTCTCTCTCTCTTTCTCTGTATTCGAGTCATTGTCTCTCACTCTCCATCTAGTTTCTCTCATTCTCTCTCTCCCTCACCCATCTCCGTTTCATTTTCTCTTCCATCTCTCCCTTTCCCTATCTCTTCCTCTCTCCCTCCTGTCTCCCCTCTCTCTGATTACTGACTCTCCTCGGAAATGTCTACTTTTCTGTGTTCAGTTCCTTTCTTTCACTACCCTACTCCTCCAGCATTTCAAACTAAGCATGGAAAAATATATCTACATAAATGTCGTTGAATGATAGTTCTTTCTGTGGCAACTTTGACGGAAATGATTGAGTGACGGAAGGGCTGCAATAAACCAAATTTATTTTACGCTAATGGTGTATTAAAGTTGTGTAGGAAGACAAGATGTATATTCAACTCTACGTTAATGATGTATTACAGTAGTGTATACGGACTTAATTATACTCAGTTCTGCGCTAATAATTTGGTTCAGAAATACGTCTTTTTATTTCGGTTCTTCTATCAGCACACAAAGAGGTCAGCGTGACTGAGAGGATTAACGAGCATAAACTTTCTCTTCTGGCGGCGACGAAGTGGGTTCATTCGATACGCCGGTCATTTATATATAGTTTAACGTAATTCAGAAAGTAATGGCAAACTGCTAAACGTTACATAGCCTAGTAAAATCACAATCTAGCGGAAGAAGGACTGGGTGTGATTGGAACGTCCTACAAGGGACGCGCAATTTTACTGTATCGGTGTAGAGTTTCCTGAGAATAATACTCAATGGAGCAAGAAAAGATAAGATCAGAAATGAAGAAGGCAGGACTAAAGTGAGGATTATAGCTGCACTAGATTTTATTAGAAGGCAGCAAGTCAAATGGTTTGGCCATACAAGTAGGTTACCAACTAACAGTATACCACAACAAGCAATGATATACAGACCAGAGGGAAGCAGAGGAAGAGGCCGACCACGTAAACAATGGACGCAGGGAATAACAGTCCATGGGAATATCGATACATGAAGCCCATAAGCGGGCACTCTCCCGTTGTTTATATTTCACCTCGACACGACAAGGTACAAGAGGAACATGATGAGATGAGATGAGTGTAGAGTTTTAACTTTCAGTCAATTCCTTTGCAGTTTATCCTAGGCATATCCGCTCGGTCTTTTCTCCGGGGCATGCTGGTGGATTGGGAAACGAGCCGGTGGACATATTGGTTGTATCTGCACCGCTGGGTGGGGTATTGCTGCACGATCAGGCAGATGTGGTAAGGGTCATGTGGGGTCATGTGTGGAAGAACAGATCAGTCATGATGGCTGGGAAAGAATGGCGCTGCAGGAGTGACTAAAGGAACTGGCCGACACTCAGTACTCAGAGGCAAAGTCAGGTGGACACATAATCAAATTGGAACTGGTACCATTAGTATTGGGACGCTTTACTGGCTGTTGAAGATGAGGACGGAACACTATGGGAATGTCGCGAGTGTCGTGATGTCGGTTCATGACTCAACTCAAATATCCTCGGCTCTCATTGAACAATGACAGGAAGAGGAGAGAGAGAGAGAGAGAGAGAGAGAGAGAGAGAGAGAGAGAGAGACAGAGACAGAGAGACAGAGAGAGAGAGAGAGAGAGAGAGAGAGAGAGGGGGGGGGGAGGGGGAGTCTTGCACCCTTACTCGCTAAGTTTCTTGACTTTTGCAGGTCCGACATTAGTTAAGAGTTAAAGGTATGTGTGTTATTACTTTCATTGACATTCGTTTTTTTTTTTCTGTGCGCTTCGATTTGTATCTTCTTTCGCTTCTAGAAATATCCGGAAATGTCCAGTTCAACAAACGCTTTGTTCAGAATTATCAAATGATAAATAGCATGAAAATTACATTTATGGGTAGTGATTGGCACTCGTAGAAATAGGGAACATAAGCATTTGTTAGATGACACTATCCACTACTAACAAAATGGAAGTCACATTCTTGAACCCTATTGCGTAAGCCGGCAATGCCAAACTTTCCAGAGAACCCCCAGTAGTGGATCGAATGCCCAGCATTCTGGGATAAGGGCGAAAAATAGTAGGTCCCCACGACAGTTTGCGCACTGGAAAAATCCCTCTTTATTAGGATATTGCAACAGGTAGAGATCGTGCCCGACCACAACACTAGCAAAATTTAAAACTATAGAAAAACAACCCAGCACTTAACGTTAATGTGACGTGAAGAGGGAAGACATTTCCAGTTCTTTTAATTTAAAAAAAAAGGACATATATAGTCGAATGTGTTGGCCAAAAGTCACAAATATCACAGCTTGACTATTAACGAACACAACCTATCGACGTCCATGTTTGTTCGAACGACAAAAACAGGTCGTAGATGGTCATTGTAGAAATCCGTAACACGATGTACCTTCTCGGGCCACACCCGGTGTGTCGCTTGGGAACCCCTGACCCATTGATCATTTTCAACTCGACTGTTGCTTCCTTCATCAGTACAGTCAATATAAGAAGTCTGCACAAGTGATCTAATCCTTCCATAAAAGCATATACTGGGAGCTTCACTTGTGTTTTCCCGACTATGTCTCTGGCGCTAGCAGTTTTAATAACTTGCACCAAACCCAGAGGTCAACTTGTCTAGGCGTTCCAGTAGAAAGTGCTGGTAAATGTTATACATCCCATCATTCGTCGCGTCTCCGCCATTACCCAATGCTTTGGCGACTTCCTGCGCCCATTTTCTTCTTCGTCTCGGGGCCATCCAACATCGAACCCAGCGAAAAGTGTTAGTTTAGGAAGCTGGGAAATAATTTTTCCGACCCACTCAAGTCTGGTAGATTGTTTTATCACAAATACGAAATGCCACATGAGAGCCGGGAGTGTGAAATTTACACTTGTTTTACAAATGTAATTTCTATGTAATGTTACATTTGTCTTGTTTGTTTGACCCACAGAGTGCACGTCGGGAAAGGAGCTGACACATTCATTTGCAGCAAACGAGACTAGATAGAGCGTGGGGCACATACAGCGGTCCACAAATTGAAGTGCTTCTGAACTTCGTGGAATGTGGATTAGAAATAAGGTGGTTTTTGGTTGGTGGAAAATATCACACGGTTGTGCCCTCGTCAAGAGCAGCGTCTGTAATAGACTGTTAATAAGTAGATAATGGCACGTCATGGCGGTTTTGTATTTTTATTTCTTTCTGTCTGTATATTTGTCTATCTACTTGCCTGCCCGTCCGTCTGTCTGTCTACCTACTGACCCGATTGCCTACCAACCTACCTCAGTCCGTCTACCTATCTGGCTGCCTGCCTACTTACCCACCGCTCTCTCAATCTCTTATTATTTCCCTCTCTGTCCATCAGTGGTCCTTCCGTCTGCTATCTGTCTATGTATAACTGTCATTTTTTCATTTACATACATGTCTATGTATGAGTATGTATATCCGTCCGTCCATCAATCTGTCCGCCCGTCTGTCTCTCCATTTTTCTATCTCTCTCCTGTGTGTGTGTGTGTGTGTGTGTGTGTGTGTGTGTGTGTGTGTGTGTGTGTGTGTGCCTGTCTGATTTTCTGTCTGTTACCACACCATCCTCCCTTTTTTTCACGTTTTTCTTTATGAAACCATACCGACGTGAAACAAAGTTAAAAACTAAAATGCAACTTTCAATATAAAAACTGTCATTTACTGCCAATATAGTACCTTGCGGTGTATGGCAGGAGGGTATTGAGCCTGAAATATTAAGGCCGCCTGGATAAAGCAGTCACCGCGAACTGTGCAGGTTAGTTTTCTTTTTGCTCTCGACAGAAAAAAAAAAAAAAATCCACACCTTACCGAGGATTCGAACCCGGGTCTCACGAAAGGGGAATCCGCCACATTCAATATAAATAACCCTCTGAAAATATATAAAACAAAATATGCAGCAACTGTTTCTCGCAGGACCGTTTTACGATATCACTGAGTTCTTTGTCTCAGTTTCGCGAAAACGCTAGAACATGATAGATCTAGAACTGTGTTAATATATGCAAAGTCCGCCCACAGCTCAATGCATTGATAAGTTAATTCATAAGTCACTAGACCTACGGCAGCTCCTTGCCCTTTCCCCGTCACTGTGTGACATCACAGTCAACCAATCGTCTTGTCAGCCTACATTCAGTCGCCATCTTTATTGAATTTGTCAGGTGTTTCCATGGAACAGAGAAATTATATGTTATTTTCCAGTAGGCTAATTTAAGCACAGCATATTATATTTGTTTTATTTTTGGATCGTGTTAGTTTATTCTCATACGGCTTATCTACGCCGATACACACACACACACACACACACACACACATACACACACACACACACACATATTTTCAAGTATTTTCTAATTTCGTAATCGCCCTGTTCTGTTGCCACATTTTAAACTACTTCCGGTTAAGATTGTATCTCCGATATTCTGTTGATGACAAATATGCGCTCACACAGAGAACAGCCTGGCACAGAAGCCCATGGAGATGGTACTTCAGTACTGGGCTATGAAGAAAGTCTCTGCGAGTTCGCTACGACTCTCTACGTTCCCTACGGTAGGGAAAGACTGGCCACCTACTCCCCCGTGAACTCAGGCCGATAATATTTGAGAGTCCTAACACTGTCCCGGCCCATAGCGGGTTCCTACCACGTGACTTGTTTTACACTGAACGTGTGTGCAAGGAAGACTACAGAATTCCCCAAACGAAGACATAAAGGCACACCATGTTCCGGCCTCGTACCTCCCAGAATGCTTTTCACACATGCTTGCCCCTCATGCACGTTGGTATTTTCGGACTCGACCAAGCCTCGTTCTCATGTCTTGGTTTCAAGTAGCCCAGAACAGCGTGTCGTTGAGAGATTCCTCCAGGGAGGGTCACGTACTAGGAAACATGCACGTTTTGGAAGGAAAAAAAAAAGAAAAAAAGAGCGCTCACACTTTGGGTGGTTTTTGCTGGTGTTTTGAATGAGGTCGCACGCCATGCTACAGTTTCCAAACATTTGAGAAATCAATAATCTCCAACAAGGCGTTCAGTGAAGCCTGTAACATGCCATAGTTCCACTTGCAAACAATAACTGATCATCGTCGTCTGCCATATTCCATGTCATTGAGAATTCGTTCTGATTCACATTATAATACACGTTCTATAGTGCACATGCTCGTTCATCTCGCTTCGATGCGCGCATGCTCTCTCTCTCTCTCTCTCTCTCTCTCTCTCTCTCTCTCTCTCTCTCTCTCTCTCTCTCTCTCTCTGCACGCTTAATTAGTCTGGGGTATTGGAAATTATCAACTGCCATAAAATTGCAGGTTGCTCTCTCTCTCTCTCTCTCCCCTCTCTCTCTCACTCTCTATGATAAGATCTATTCAGGGGCCTAGAAAATTACTGCTGTGAAATTACAGCTTGATCTCTCTCTCTCTCTCTCTCTCTCTCTCTCTTGATCACTCTCTCATATATATATATATATATATATATATATATATATATATATATATATATATATATATATATATATATATAAGTAAGAAGGGGAGGCTGTATTTTATTTTTTGTGCTCACTCGCTCTGAACTCAAGCGTCGTCCATACATGTACTACTACTTCTAGCACACTGGACTGATTTTTGCGTGTGGATTAGCATCCCCTACTACCCTCGCTATCAGACGAACCCACTCCGACTTCTGAGGTACTTGACATTTACGTCCCCAAGTCCAGATCGAGATAACAATGAAGAAGCAGAACAGTCGGTGTTGGAAACTTATGAAAGCCGACCGTCAATGCGGAGATGACAACAAATAATGATGATGATGTACACAACGTAGTTGTTCCATTGAAGAGATACACCATATTGAAGTGTTACAAGTGGGCTGTAAACTAGGACGGGTCAAATATGAGATGCAGAGTCAGCGGCCAGGGGTTGCTAACGAGGTAAACAGTTTCGTGCGTACGATCAAAGTGGGTGGAAGCGAAAAAATGGAGCAGGCAGGGTGATCAAAATAGCATCAGCGACTCTACGGCGCTGTGATATTGCCACTCTAGCGGCAAATTGCCTCCGAACTGATGGTGGATTTTTAAAAAAAAAATGAACTTTAGAAGGGCAAGGGGGAAAAGGGAGAGGGTGTGAGACAGAGAGGCAGGCAGACAGGTAGACAGAAGCAGGCAGACAGGCAATCAGACGGACACAGACGGACAAAGAGGCAGACGGAGAGGCAGGCCGACAGGCAATCAGACGGACAAAGAGGCAGACGGACAAAGAGGCAGACGGACAAAGAGGCAGACGGAGAGGCAGGCCGACAAACAGACAAAGAGGCAGGCACATAGACGGGGCGGATTAGTAGATAGACAAATGTAAGGTGGGAGGATGGGTGGAAAAACATTATGTCAGATAGAGGGATGGATGACGGACAAACAGACGGACTGACAGACATACCAGCAGGCGGATGGATGGATGGCTGACAGACGGACGGACGGAAGGGACATAGATAGCTACACAAGACAGACAGACAGAACAAACGAACTTTATTTTCAAATGGTCACAAACTGGGCAAGCAGGCCCGTCTTACATTCGGCCCTTACAGTCACTCATCTTTCGTTCATCAATAGTGCATGATACATTCACATAGGAAAAAATACATTGTAAAATGAACAGACAGACAGACAGACAGACAGCCAGCCAGCCAGACAGACAGACAGACAGACAGACAGACAGACAGACAGACAGACAGACAGACAGACAGATAGATAGATAGATAGATAGATAGATAGATAGATAGATAGATAGATAGATAGATAGATAGATAGATAGATAGATAGATAGATAGATAGATAGATAGATAGATAGATAGATAGCAGGGTGGAGGCACACACAGCCAGACAGAAAAACAGAACAGAACGGGTGGGACAACGTCAATGATGAAGATGCATGTGGAATAGAGCCAGGTCGGCAATCTTGTGTGCACACTTTTCAAACGAGAGAGATGGATCTATGAGATCTTGTGGCGGTGTGGTGCGGTGCACCTGTGCAAACCACAGGCAATAACCGAGCGAGTTTGTTTGTGAAAGATAAAAAATACCTTCTCTAGCTCCCATTTTAATTGGAACGTGTTATAATAAAGATGCGTTAAAATATACTATCGTGAACAACAATAGGCGGGTCTAATACGAGTTCATAATCAGCCCACATTCTTGACGTCACAATAGGTAATGTAGTAGGCGATTTTATTCAAAATAAAGAATCCGTAATACGACTTTAAAAAATCAGCTCAAATTCTTGACGTCGCAACAGATATTACAGTAGGCAATTATATTAAAAATAAGCATGCTGCTCATTACTCTTCTTCTTCTTCCTCTTGTTCCTCTTCTTCTCTGATGCTGATACTGATTTTCCTCCGTGCCATGATGCTAAACTGTCTAGCTAGCATATTCTCTCTTGATCGCCTCCCCTCCAGCTTTCCTATTGTCACTATGTACTCCAACTTTCCTGTTGTCACTATGTACTCCAGATTTCCTGTTGTCACTATGTACTCCAGCTTTCCTGTTGTCACTATGTACTCCAACTTTCCTGTTGTCACTATGTACTCCAGCTTTCCTGTTGTCACTATGTACTCCAACTTTCCTGTTGTCACTATGTACTCCAGCTTTCCTGTTGTCACTATGTACTCCAGCTTTCCTGTTGTCACTATGTACTCCAGCTTTCCTGTTGTCACTATGTACTCCAGCTTTCCTGTTGTCACTATGTACTCCAGCTTTCCCTTTCTCATGACATGCCCACATTATGTGGACTGTCTTCTTCGTTATCAGAATGTCGTATATATAAAGTGCCTTCTCTTGAGCAGAATTGTTGATTGATTTATATGTGTTTGTGTGCGCGAGTGAATGAGAGAGAGAGAGAGAGAGAGAGAGAGAGAGAGAGAGAGAGAGAGAGAGAGAGTAAAAGAGAGAGAGAGTAAAAGTAGCAACGGTCTGTGGCATACGGAATACACATACGCGCGCACACATAAATACCCACTGATAAATAAAAGACCTGTCTCTCAAGCCACTTCATGCCATACAGCAAAATAGTACTTCTTTGTGTGATACCTAAAGTATTTGGCTATACTGCCGTGTAAACTGGAATTTTATAGATGAAAACCATGACTAGCATGACAGAGTAGTTGCCACAAATAGATTCCATAGTCAGAAAGAAACCAGATAAATGGCAAATATAGCATGAAAGAAACCAGGGCAAACAGAAATCAGGTTGCAAAGAATCAATGCCAATATAAAACATTAGGCTAAAAGAAACCATGGCAAATAAACACTAGGCTGAACAGAATTAGTGCAGATGGGAAATATAGCCTGATAAGAATCAGTGCAAATGGGAAATATAATCTGAAAGAAACCGAGGCAAATGAGAAATGCAGACTGAAAGACGCCAGCCAGATTTACGGATGGAAAGAATGAATATAGACAGATACATCAGGATAGCAGCACAGATACACTAAAGTAAAGAAAGACATACACATAAGCACAGACAATTAGCAGGACTAAAGAGATGAACGAGAAATAGAAACGGAATAAGAAACATCTATTTCCCCTGAAAGCAAACGCAAGCATTGAAATTGTTCAGCCTTTTAAGAATTCCTGATGCGGGCTATTAAAACTAAGTGCATTTAAAGCTACGCATTATAGGCAAAAATACGCGCAATTTGCTGCGGACGTAAGCATTAAGTGTAGGCTCAGAAATATCAAGTTCCAATGTTTACACGTAGAGATGGAAACTATGAAGTAAAGGTTAAAGAATAAAACAGCAAGCAAAAACAGAATAGTGATCCTGCTTTAAATCCTTTTATGTCTCCGTACAATCTGGGTAAGATAGGCAATGTACTCGCTTCAACAGCCGCAAGCAAATGTAGACATATTCTTATGAAACTGACACCAGATACTGTCGTAAAGGTTCGTGACTTTGTACTGAAAAGCATGTGTCTGTACTTAAGATCCATCTTAAGTAGAAGAAGAAAAATGGGAGGCATATGGAGAGAACCGTTATGTAAGGGAATTTAAAATGAGACATAAAAAAAATGTGTACACAAACCTGCTTGAATGCCGAGATAGAAGCAGACAAAGGGGAGTAATCGATGCCATGCCAATGGGCGTGCCAGAAGAATTGTAATCACGGATTGAGAAGGAAAAACAAAAATAATGGAAGCTAAGTCAGAAAGCACACATGCCGCGCTGATTAGGGCTGAATGAAAGTTCTGAAGATTGCACAGACGACAACAGACTTTGCTAAGAATCCCAGCATAGAACTGTGGAATACAAGAATAACCTTCTGACGAATTCTGTCAATGACTGAGCAATGTAAGAAATCGACTGTCTGTCATCCAGCACTTACATCATGTACTTTACCCGTGTATTAATTTCAGCTAAGGAGGAGGATGTTGAAAGTTGACAAGAAAGGTAAACAGTTTCTCTCTACCTCACACAAGTTGTAAACACTTACTCCTGAATTCCACGGAAGTTTGTAAAGCGCACCAAGATAGGTGGAATTTGTAAATGAGCAGCAAATATGCAGGAAGTGACGAGGTAAATAAAGTGCACACATAGACAGAATGATGTTGGGAACAACCATCTCATCGTGAGCCTGTCGGAATTCTTTTAATCTCCTCGGGAAAATTAAAATCCTGGGCGGCAGACAGACAAAGATGGCAGACAGACAAAGATCGCTGACAGACAAAGATGGCGGAGAACAAATACGTGAAGCTGATGATCAAATTGTGTGTTAAATAGGGACCCAGGAAAAACGAGGTAGCTGGAGAGAGGGATGCAGAACGAAATCAATCTCTGGGATAAATCAGAGAGAGTCTGAGAGAAGAGGGGAGAAATAATAATAATAAAATGGCAAGAAAAAGACAGGGCAGCGCGTGCGAAGAGATGGCCGACAGAAAAGTGAGCCAAATGTTTGGATTTAAGTGTCAGTTTGACATGGCTATGCAAATCTATGTGCCAGGCTGTAGATGTGGAGGGCTACGGGAATTCAGTAGCAGATTTATAACATCTCCCAATCTCGAGTAAAAGAAAAAATGAATATTTTAGCCAAAGAAACGTCAAAACTCGCTATCTGTTTTTGTAAAAAAAAAAAAAAAAAAAGTTATTTGCATATCCTTTACAGGACGTGACAGTCAACCGCAGCATTTAAAAACATCTTATTGGCATATTTACGTTCAGTAGTTTATGTAAACAATGATCTAATTTCTCTGACATGTATGTATGGGGATTCACATTGCTCGGACATGTATGTATTACAAAGCAGAGATTTTATAACATAACAACCTGTCATGCTTGTAACCTTCATCTATGAATCCACTTCGAATAAAACTCTGATAATTGTGTTCCCAGCAATCTTATGACACATTTAGCATGTCTTCTTCTTCTTCTTCTTCTTCTTCTTCTTCTTCTTCTTTCCTTCGCTTGAAATATGTCTATAACTGCAATGTTATCTCTTGTTTGAATTTAACTGTTAGCAGGTTTTGAAATGAATCTTTATTGCCGTCTTCATTTAATTCTTCGTATTCGTCGACTGGCTAATATTTCACACTAAACCAGGTACGAAAAAATATCGCAGATCCTTTTACTTTTACAGGACGTTGAAATCAACTTCAGTCTTTATTGAGCGATGGTGATTTTCTACCTGGAATCGTACTCTTAACGGATGCAGTGTCATAATTTTTTTTAAAATACGGAAAATACAAAGTATGGAAAATGGAAATTCGTGTGTTGTGTCGCGATTATAACTTAGCAGTTGTTAATATGGTTACAGACATGTTGTATTGTATATTAAATTAAAGGGAATTGCAAAGGGAATACTACTGTATATAAGCCCCAGATACAGATACGAAACGTCGTTTAAGACAATTAATCCTCCCATGGCACTAAATTAGTTAAATCCCATACTCATCAACAAGTGCCACTTCGACAGGTGTAGGCGATCATGCTACTCCACATTGTGAGATCTCCAACATTATGTATAATTCATGAGTTGAGACTTTTCTGAGCCATGACAAAATGCTGTCAGAATCATCTCTCGTTGTCTTCCTGTTATTATTATGCCATACATGTTTCCAGTTGTCACAGTGTGTTCCAGTCTTTCTCTTATTGTCATATAGCAAAACATGGCAATAGGGAAACCGAAATTTCAATAAAACGACTGTCACACAGCCTACTTCAATGTTAGGACTCTCTCTCTCTCTCTCTCTCTCTCTCTCTCTCTCTCTCTCTCTCTCTCTCTCTCTCTCTCTCTCTCTCTCTTATTTTTTTTTTCTGTCCACAACACCAGATCCGGATAGTTCAGTGCCTATTCTATTATGACAGACAGACAAACAGGCAGACACGGCACAGCGTAGTCTCCGTAAAATCGGAATACCTACACATTGAAGAGTGGTCGGTGTCCGGACCAAGAGCTGGCTAATTCTTCAATCCTCAACAGATTTGCTCTAAGTCCTGTCAACACAAGAAGCAGAGCTTGTCATAAATATAAGACTATTGATCTCCTTAACAATAACCCACACGGGGAAATCGATATCCTTGTGGCACCCTTGGTCATTAGGAGAAAGATGACAGAGAGGAAAATGAATAGGAAAATCTGCCAGTCGCTGGCGTTTGTATCTTATAGGTCACTAAATCTCTCTCTCACCCTCTCTCTCATTCTCTCTCTCTCTCTCTCTCTCTCAATCCCTCATTCTCTCTTTTAAAACTCTCTCACACATTCTCTCTCTCTCTCTCTCTCTCTCAATCCCTCATTCTCTCTTTTAAAACTCTCTCTCTCTCTCTGTCTCTCTCTCTCTCTCTCTCTCTCTCTCTCTCTCTCACACACAACAATTTTCCCACAGCAAGAATCTTGTGGGTATCACATTTCTATAGTGCTGAGTGCACGAAGGAACAGGTAACCAGGCTTTTCCTCCTGTAGCAAACGACGAGAGCTGGCATTTCTCTCTCTCTCCCCCACTTAATCTCTAAAATGTCACGTAGCGGAACCTCGTGTTGGTATGTGAAGAGTTAAGACCATTACATTTCTATAGGCCAGAGGGCACGGGGGAATAGGTCGTAAGTCTGTCTCATGTAGCGAACGATGAGAGCCGGCACCAAGTCCTCGTCCGACCGCGCTCAAGCTGTCAATGTAATCTCTCTCTCTCTCTCTCTCTCTCTCTCTCTCTCTCTCTCTCTCTCTCTCTCTCTCTCTGCAAGGTACACTATCACTATCTAAAACCATTTTAGAAGACCAAGTCGTCCTTTCTCTGGCAATGTTGCGTCTAAGACAACAACATGCCAGGAAAGAACTCCTTGTCTAAACAAACAACGAAACGTTAAACCGGCAATTTGGAATATTATTGATAATTTGTGTGCGCACGATGCAATCAACGGGTATCTTAACACTGCATGGTGTACAATTCTACAAACATATACACAGAGTGGCTACATAAATGCCTAGAGCTGTATACTGTTTAAAAAGTTCTCGGTTATTTTAACACTCATAAAGAAAACACTGGTTTTAACGAATGGCTGGTCATTTTAACGCAGGGATTATCTATTCTCTTTGGCCAGACGAAGAGCTCAATTGCATGGACACGTTCAGTGGGGACATTTGTTGCTAACAAAAACTCGCTATATTTTGCGTCTAACTATAATATGTAAGAAAATACTGTAATACGTAAATATCGTACATACTGTTGTCATTGTTATAATCACCTGCATCTTCACATCATCATTATCAGAATCATCATCACAGGTATTCAATTTCAGCTTTATCTTTGTGTTTATGCAAGAATTATTTAACTTTACATGTTCATGTTCAATCTAACAAGGCAGTTGTTTAAATGTACAATTTAACATTAGTGTTGTAAGTTTTATTGTTCTGCGTAACAGTTGAGTCGTAAATTTGAATGTCCGTGCCACATTTGAGATGCAAGTTTGAAAGTTTTATGAAAGATTTTAGTTGTATGATCTATGTAAATCTCAGTTGTAAGTTTGAACGTTCTGTGTGATAGCAGAGTTTAAGTTCCAATGTGAGATGCTTTGGTGTTACATTTCCCCTTTAGCAGCGATTCTCAACCTGTGGGGAATCTCCCCCCCCCCGGGGAATTTTAGGTTTTCCAGGGGGGGGGGAAGGAGGAGGATTAAGATTATTTCAAGATCGCGTTAATTCAAGAACCGATTACTTGATATTGTTTTTCCCTTCATACTTTACAGTTCTGTACGTCTCACCCTTCTAAAATTCATTTTATAAAGTAAGTAGACCCACAATTCACGTTTTATGTGGACGTCTAGACTTGTTTTGGTATATGCTATTAAACTTAGCTTCCATTATTACGTATACTGTGTAAAAAAAAAAAAAAAGGAGGGAGGGGAGATTTTTAGAAAGAAAATACGAAAGGGGGAATGACGTTCTGAAAATATAGTGAAGGGTGGTACGGGCCAAATATTTAGGTAGGAAATACGAAAGGGGGGAGGGGAATGACGTTCTGAAAATATGGTGAAGGGGGGCAAGGGCCAAAAAAGGTTGAGAACCACTGCTCTAAAGTAAACTAGACAGGCTGAGAGAAGGATTATGCTGCATGGGCAACACATGGTCTCTAAATTCAGCTACGGCTTTGTGGTATATATATATATATATATATATATATATATATATATATATATATATATATATATATATAGAGAGAGAGAGAGAGAGAGAGAGAGAGAGAGAGAGAGAGAGAGAGAAATAGATAATATGACCATTAAAAGAACGGAAACATACAAATACCTGGGTACAATCTTCAACTGCTCCAATATCATAAGGGAAGAAATACAAACTAGAATCAACTCTGGAAATAAGATATACTATGCACTACAACATCTACTAAAATCAAAGGCGCTATCTCGTAACACCAAAATCACAATATACAAAACACTGATCAGACCAGTTGTGCTGTATGGCTCTGAAACCTGGAGTACAACGAAAGGAGACGAAGCCTTGTTACAAACCTTTGAGAACAAAATTTTAAGACACATCTTTGGACCCATTAGGGATACACAAAGTGGAGAGTGGAAAAGAAGAAGTAACAAAGACATTTATGATCTGTTTAAGTCCCCGCTAATCACTGGTATGATGAAGGCTAATAGACTACAATGGCTGGGGCATATAGAAAGAATGGAAGATAATAGGGAAACAAAACTCGCTTACACTCAGGAAATAAATGACCGTAGACCCCGAGGTAGACCAAGAAGGCGGTGGAGAGATAATACATGTACAGACCTACAAGCACTTGGAATCAACGACTGGCAAGAGAAGGTCCACCAGAGAGACGAATGGAGACGGATTGTATTTGCAGCAAAGAACCTCAATGGCTCGGAACGCTGAAGAAGAAGAAGAAGAAGATATATATATATATATATATATATATATATATATATATATATATATATATATATATATATATATATATAACTCCATCTTACAAACTATTGTCTATTGTCTATCAAGATGGCATAGTGCCAGTCAAGTTTCGATGTTCTGTGTAACAGCCGAGCTATAAACCTGAATGGTCTCTGTCACCATAGATATAAGTCTGAATGGTTTATGTCTCAGCAGAGTTGTAATTGTGAATGTTTTATGTGACAACAGAGTCCAGTATATTAACAGTTTACCATCACACAGTTCTGAAGTCGACGCAACCTCGTAAATTACACAATGCATATCGCAAACATCTGTAGCACAATACTGATCAGATCATCCCTCGTGCACGTTTGGCCACGAACATAGAAACCTAGGACCTTCCCCATATAACCCACAATAGCATAGACACCAGATCTGATGCGGACATACATTGATTTTCTGGGAATTTTCTCATAGAGAAACGAGTTGAGGAAGGGAATTGACCACTCCATTTTATATGCCGTGGTTTGGAATGTATGAAGGCATGAACACTTAACACCCCAGAGACAGTTTCTGTTATGGGACTATTTTAACCGTGTTGTTAACAGGCAGATGGACACATATACTATTACATCCAAACTACGCACGTAAAACTGCCCAGTAACTCAAAACAGTCAATAAATGCCAGGGTTGATTGCAATGTCCTGTAACTTTAAAAACCATTATGTAATTGTTTTCATAACCACTACCCCGTTCAATCTTTTCGTTCTAAACCACGGTTCTAACCGTGATAATTAGGGCCCAACCTCCCTCGTATTTATAATCCTGTGACAGAATCAGACACATGTCGGAAGGCCTCTTAGTCTCATTATGTGCCTTTCTGTCCATTGTAGGACCGACTGCCAGCGTTATTGGTCAGTTTGGATAACCGCCTCTGCTTGTGCCCCTGACCAGATCTAATGCAGATAAATATACACTTCAGTTTTATCCAAAAATCCAAGACACTTTAAAATGGACTGCTGTCCATAGGGAGGTAATGAACCGTTATTTACACCCATCCACATGTGTAAACACGCAATCACACACATGTATGTACATAGCATAAAGCAATAACAAACATGAACAACTAACCCTAAGAATAATACATGAAAAATATCTACCGTATAGATATTTGCAAATATCAATGCTTTACACAACTCCACACGCGCCATAGCTGTATCGCTAGCTAGTTACATAGCAATGCTTAAGCAATCACAAATATTTGTCTCCCTTTTCCATCAAATTTGTTGTGTGTGCTTGCCCTTGATGCCCTAAATACATGAGTGGGAATTACTGGCAACTTGTAAATTCGTTGCGCCTTGCCAAGAAGCCCTCTTACTAGCAAATACAACATACGGGTATGCGAGGAACTAAAGGGAAACAGTTCACTTCGGTGTGCCCTTGATGTTCCAGAAATTTCTACTCGCCGAGTGGCCGAGGCTGAGCGAGTTTAGGTAAACAGTGGGTGTCGTGAGACAAATGTTGTCCTCACGCCTGAAAGCCAAGTGGGTTTAAGGTTTGCTGGGATTCTTACGTCGTGATGATGGTAAGGGCCGTGAATCAATATGAGAGAGATGGAGGGAGAGAGATGGAGGGAGAGAGTTAGGGAGAGGGAGAGAGGGAGAGAGGGAGAGAGAGAGAGAGAGAGAGAGAGAGAGAGAGAGAGAGACAGATGAGAGACGAATTGCTAGGTGGGTGGATAGATGAACGATCGAACTTTATTTTCAAAGGGGTTAAGAATTGGGCACGTAGGTATGCCCTTGATGTTCCAGAGATTTGGAATATTATTGATAATTTGTCTGTGCACAATGCAATCAACAGCTATTAGCATTGCATGGATTGAAATTCTACACACAAATGTCTACAGCTGTATACTGTTTGACATTCTGATGAGTAGGTGGATAGGGAGACGGACGGACGGGGAGGAAGAGAGAGAGAGAGAGAGAGAGAGAGAGAGAGAGAGAGAGAGAGAGATGACGGTTTGAAACATAACCCCATGCGTTACTGAACAAACATCTTCCAGTCCATACACGACTCTTGTGGTCATCTCTACAGCAAGGCCAAGGAGCAGTTAACGCACTTTCACAATCCTGCATACCAGGCACGCAATCATCTGCAGACTATTTGGAAGCAGATTACCTTATGTTAATTTTCACAATACAGTGCAAACCGCTTATGGCGATCTCGGATGTGCCGAATTTCTGTTATGAAGAACAATATTGTATTGTACTTTGTAAATGCATTACTATATGCTTGAACTTCTATAAGAGAAATCCCAGATAAGAAGAGCTATTTCTTGGATGCCAGGTATCTTCGCCTTGTCAGGTCTGCGCTGTATTAACGTCTTTTTAAACTCTTAACAAAAGGGGGGTGGGGCCTTGCAAAGAGAAGAAAAGACCACAACTGAACAACTCTTTCAGTTTCTATGCTTATTAATAAATATATGATAAAAGATAAGTAAGTGTTTGTATGAAAAATAATCGTCTGAAGTGTAATTTCTGTAACCATAAATTACGAAAATACTGAAGTCTTAACCTATGTGAACACTGCTGTATTACCAGCTGCTAGCAGCAGACTTCTCCAAGAGGCATAACAAGAAGGATGTGTTTGAGATTGTAATCACAGACACGGAGGACCCCGAACCGCTCTTCAACGTCGGTATTCCGCCTCCGAACAAACACTGGAACTGCTGAAGATGCACCAACGGACGGTATCGCCGTCAGTACTCGGCTATTGAAATTGGTAGCGCTAGAAGTCTGGGCAAACAGATTAATTTCACAGACAAACTGATGGAGACTGTTGAAAGTAGTGATTGTTCCTGTGGGTGATATCGAGTACATAATTATCTTAGCCCGGGCGTCTAATTCTGTGACAGGGATGTTGTTTGTTCATCAGTGACATTTCTGACTGTTCATATATGCCCACATTCTTTAGCCTTCACATTGCTAGTGTGGTGAGAAAATATTCCGGTTGATAAACAGAACGTACGAGAACGTTCATATTTACAGATTTCTGTCGTGCAACGACTTGTCGGCAGCCATAGCACGACTATATTATTTTCTTTTACCTCGAAAAATAACTTGTCACTTCGTTCTGAACTTTTGGCACTACGGCTTTTTAACACGGTCTAATTGTAATCATTTCCGCTTTGTTTAATTAATTCCTGGTTTGTTTAATTATTCACAGAGGTAAATCAATTCCAGTGTCTTAAATAAACATTGCTGATAACCCTTCCCGGCTCGCAGAATGTGGATTTAATCCCACTTAACTGGGGATTTCAGGAGCCCGTTAATTCTGAATAGAAACATGTTAAGAAGAAAGTGGCATTTCATGTGTTCTTTAGATGGTTTAACTTCTTCTGTAAACTCAACTCTTTGATCTCCAGTTGTGTTTTTGCAGTTTAGCCATATTTAATGTTTACGACCTAGTATTTCAGATACCATGTGAAAACACACTTTTAAATCCTCGGATAACTGGCCGAGTTTTTCTGTTTATATCATCAGCACCATCTTATTTATCATCACCCGACTTCGGAGAAGAAAAGAACCGCCGAAACAAACACAAGTCTAGGCATCATGTGGTCTTCGCATCAAGTCTTCTTTTTTTTTTTTTGCCTTTTATCTTCTAAGGGAACAAAGGCCCTTTAGCAACTCGCGCCAAGACCATCTCTAGTAGTTCCGCCTTTGTAGTTCCTTTCATGATTTTTCCATATTGTACATCCCCGTCTGTCTAATTTCTTTATGTTGTTTGCTCTGTGTGTTTAAACCTTCACATGCACTGTTATAAGTGACTGAAAGAGGTTATTTTGTTTATCCTTCTTCCTGACCCATCTCTTCTTTTTCTTCTTCTTCCTCCTCCACATCTTCCTCCAACTCTTCCTCCTCCTCTTCTTCCTCATCCCTTCAGGTGCTACTTTCGGAGAAGATAATGGAGATCACACCACCCCCAATACTTCCTGTCTCCCCAGAATTGCTTATATTATTTTTCGCCCAGCTGTTAAGCTTTCAACTCCAACGTTCCAACCGTTTCTCTCAACCAGACAGCCGAAATATTCGTTGCAAATGCGCCCTTCTTAAAAACGCCACCAAGCATATTTATAATGCAGTAAACAAGGCATTAATAAAAGACTTATTTCCAAGCTATGAAGCTTCTGTTGGTATACGGTGCTAGAAATGTGTCGTTAGCACTTGATGGGTGGCATGATCAATATCAAAGAGGTGGCCTTTACTTCCCAGGACTATTCCTGTATCCATTTAAGCTGGGTGGATCTGAGAGCTCGTGATCATTTTAAAATAATTGCAGCCTCGGTGATAATTCGAACACAAGACCTCCGGCAGACATACATACTACCCACTGAGCCACCGCGGCCTCTTTGGGATATGACATTAGAGCCTTATTCTCCATGACAGAACTTCACACTTGGGCTAATAGGATTGGCACCACGCCGACCATCTTTGCTCTACCAGAATCTGGTACCAATGTTACGAGGCTGCTGGGTCGACTCCAGAGCCGTGCCGATTGAAAAATAGACCCAGCCACAACTGGGTGTGGAATCCAGGATCAATGTGCTGACAGGCGGGTGATCTAACCACTAAACCACCATTCACACACATTAATAAGCCTCGTTGAAGTTTCACATGACATCATCATCAAGCGAGCTAGGCTGCACTGTTTCGTCACGTCCGTGGCTCGGGGACTTCGACAAGCATTGTTTTGCGTTTACTTTCCCTAACCTTTAACTGTACCCAGTCTACCTACAAGGCAGCAGGTTTGTGAATCGCTTCGTCTGGTCCCTACACCTTGACCTTTCCGACATGGGAGACCCTACCAGTAGCTGTGCTACCGTTATCTTAGCTCTTTTTTGTCATTGGCAAGCTCCTCCACGACATTAAGGTGGATTCACAGCAGAGAGGGCCTGACTTCACATGTTCTTTATTACAACACGACATCTGGAACGCTAACGTGCATATAATCCTGCACTGGGCTGCATATGCTTCTGAACCAAAATGCATATGTCTCATCTGTGCACAAAGGAAAACTCCAAACATTTAACCATGCATTAACACAGACACTAGAAATTCTTTATTTTTCCCAATGAACCCATCGGTCAGCCACTTTTGCCCAGCACTGTCCCTCTCGGCAAACAACAGTTTAAACATGACGGACACATCCGACGGGATATTAAGCACCCACTCAACCGTTAGTCTTTGTCTAACTTCAGCTGAAAATCCCCGACACCCAGCCAAAACAGCTGCCTTCTCCAGTGCCGGACAAAACGGATCGGCTTGCGTGCCCAGTGCGACCAGATACTAATTTCTCTCGTGTCCACGTTTGCTGGGCAAATGAGGTCAACTTCAGGGTCATCAATCAATTATTCATGCAGAAGAAATAGTCGGGAGCCAGGCGTAGGGTTGAAAGAAAATAGTAGAGGCGATGGATACAAGTGACAGCGAGGTTGTCTGGTACGCAGCAAGTTAAACATATGCATAAAATCGAAGAAGGAGGAGGGTGGAAAAGAAATCCTGAAGGATACATACATAGCAACGGAGATATAGAAAAGCAAGGGCAATAGAAAACAAGAAAGACATAAGAGAGAGAGAGAGAGAGAGAGAGAGAGAGAGAGAGAGAGAGAGAGAGAGAGGGAGAGAGAGAGAGAGAGAGAGAGAGACGGAAAGTACGAACGAGAAAACTTTATTTTTAAAGGAGAGAGGGAGAGAGAACACGAGCGAATGAACAAACTATTTTCAATCGAGAGAGAGAGAGAGAGAGAGAGAGAGAGAGAGAGAGAGAGAGAGAGAGAGAGAAAGAGAGAGAGAGAGAGAGAGAGAGAGAGAGAGAGAGAACAATAAATGACAGAAATAATTGTGTAGAAGCAGGTATGAGTATAGACGTACTAAACTTGCACACAAAAACACATATAAGCAGATGCTCATATAAACAAATAAACGACAAGTTAATGAGTAAACAGAAAGATGTGTTCTGATAGTCATATACATAGTTTATTGTGGGCATCTGTTCTATTTTGTTTGGAATTTCCATGGCGGCGATTAACAGCATGTAATGTTAGCAATGTGAAAAGTTGTCAGTGTTAAGCAACACTACAGACTGAGAAAGACTGAGCTAATGAGAGGGCCAGTTTCGTGTGTCCAGTCCCTGGAGTGTTACTGGACAGTGGCTGAAACAACAGCGTGACCTTCTGTCACATCGTTCTCCTGCTGCTGTGAGTACCAGCTAGCGTCCCAACTTTAATCGAATGGAATCAACAAAGTTTTCATGAAGATATGGGTTTCCTTAGTCCAATTTGTATCAAATGGGGTCAACAGAAACAAGCCCTCCGTGAAGATATGGGTTTTCTTTGTCCAATTTGTATCAAGTGGAGTCAACGGACACAATGTTTCTATGATATATAGGTGGTCATTGTCTAATTATAATCAAATGGCGCTAATGGACAAGCATTAAAGGAAGATACATTGTTTACTGCCAGTCGTTCTTTCACCAAGTTAAAGATAGCTGCTTGTCCTTTTCATGGCGTCACAATCAACCCCGATATTTTGTTGACTTTATAATTTACTAAGGAATGTTAAGTTTCACAGTTTGCCAGTGTTTTATGAACGGCCGACGCTCGTACGCAAGGTGGTGTGCTTCTAAATCGCCTGCAAATATACTCGGTAGTCCGAGCATTGTGAAATGCGTTCTCTGGCTCTAAGTCATAGCGCGATTGGCTCTTTTCCCCATTATGCGGAGGAAAATAATGAATGACAGTGCTTACCTGTAATAAACTCTACCCGTTAATGCCTACTTCCTTCTGGTAATTCTATTAGAGCCCATCACGAGTAGTCAACTCATTTCCCATACTACTTCATTGGTCACAGGGTTTTCCCAGCAATTGGTATGTCTATTATAAACTAATATGCAAACTTAATTTAGCAGAAGTGCCATGCAGCACAGCAGGCGCGGGGAAATTCCACAAATTTACAGAAATCAGCATGTGTGTAACAGCTTTACCAGAGCAGACGCTCTTCCAGGAACGTCTGGAATATCAACACCCCCCCCCCTCTTCCATCCCCCCTCCCAAAAAACTGACAGTTCAACGGTTATCTGAAAATTAATATGTAAAACTTAATCGATTAAACAAGCCAATATACATGAGTACATACTTTCCTAGCAACCCACCTGCATATCTAATATCTGTGTTTCTCTCTACTCGTCTATCTTTCTGTCTGAGATTTAAAAAGCTGCACGGATTAATTGGAGAAGTGACCCCAGGCAATTAAATGCTAAAGGCCGCCGCGCTATCGCTTACCTCTTTCCAAAAACATAAAAAAATGTAACGAACCACCAGAAAAACGAAAGATGAATAATTATAAAAGCAGGGAGAATATAGAAATGTACAATTATAGAAACGTTATATATATATATGTGTGTGTGTGTGTGTGTGTGTGTGTGTGTGTGTGTGTGTGTGAAAGAAAAAACAACAGAAGAGCATGTCACAGGCAGCGATCCTCTTGTCAGGCAGGTCCTGACCCTAAGGCATCTTTTCATTTCCACGGGAATATGAACATAAAAATGTACATTAGCAAGAAAAAAAAAATGGCATCCCCATGGCGGGCCCAGTCCGTTTTGCTCACACTTGCCATATTCTGGCAGACATGCTGGAATCCACGAGCTTTAGATTAACACGTCGGCTGGCGGTCGGGGGGAAAGCTAGCAATCCTGTTATGACAGCGATCGACCGTCCCTCGAATGATTCCTGGATCCGGACGCGTTATAACGTATGACGACCGTCTACTTCGTCGTATTCGCAACGCCATATAGAGTCAGTTTAGGAAATGCGTCCACGGGTATTGATTAGCACTCACAGAAGTGGACAAACGATTAAAATATTGAAGGACACACTTTACAAATATATGTCCTTTGCCGGACGTTGGGATACACCCTAGGTTGATTTTCTAAGCAATTTATGGTCAAATAGTTTGCCAGTACGTTCAGAACGAAAAGTCAACGTTCAAGTCCAAATGACCAGTGTATGGGAATGAACCACATACCCCGCAGCACCGCACCAGAAGGTTAAGGGCTAGAGCGCTCTTATCATTTCGACCGCTAGAGGACACACTAGACAATATACAAATTGAAAGCGAAAGTTATTGCTGCTGGATTCGAGCCTGCAGTCTCCGAAAGACAAGAACGCCTCGCTGAAGGAACAAGTGTACTTCGATGAACGGCCAACTAGACACAGCTAACAGGATGTCTTCATTACCCAGGTCTATAAACCACCTCAACCATTAACTATAGAATATGGGCAGAATCCTTATCCAGACATTGCAACAGCACCATATGTCTCAGAAATGTACACTAACCAAGCACAAGTCAATACTGTATGAAAGGCAGAAGAAGAACAAAACCATCATAGATCAGATAACAAAACGCGCTGAGTCGTGTAAAGATGATGCAGTCACAATGAAAAACAACTATATGAACATTTCGACAAGTTTCCTTTTCTCGTCTTCAGGCTCTGGCGCGAACCAAGCAACATAATATGGAGGAAAAGAAACTTCGAGTACAACAAATCCCAGCCAATCATACATTTCTAATTTATATTTCAATTTGCATTCAAAATGGACGACTGTGTGGGTTATGTTGTGTTTTAGATTTTGTTTATTGTTTTCACATTTCATGCTACATACATCAGGGCTTGAAGATGAGAATAGGACAATTCTGTGTTTCGTTGTGACTGCATTGGTCAGCATGGTATATTCAATATGTAATAAAACAGTCATGGAGTTTTTGTAAGCAAATCATATAACTAATTTCCATAAGCAATCGAATTTGCCCTCTCTTTATAAGTAGAAGCAAATGACCATTTTATACACTTTGAAGCAAATTAAGTATATGGTGCCAATCCAATATTTTAAGAAATTAATCGGTGAAAGAGAAGGCTATGTAGTGAATATCACGACTGATGCCTTTACTTCCAATAACAATTTCTAGTACCTATTTTAGACTCTTTTCTCATTTACCAGAACTACTGCCCGAAACGGGATTCGAATACACGGCCACTGGGTGGACAGACAAGCGTGTTACCCACTGCGCTACCTCTCTCTGTATACCACTCTTCTCGAGCCCCTGGTCTCACATTGATTGACACAGATGTGTTGTATAAAACAACCGTCCACTCTCGCCACAAACCCGTCGATGTTCTAAAACAGTAGGTACCCTGCAACCGTCCATTTCCACCAACCAACGCCGCCATTAGCAATGGCAATTGCGCTAATGGACCACATCGGCGATGTGGATGTTTTTTTCTTAAAAGTGACGCTTGCATTTGATGCAGAACGGGATTCAGCCAGCCATAACCCGTGGGATGTACCTGAGGCATTCTTTATTCTTTCAAGCACGCTTTTTTCGGGTCAGTGGATTCATCTAATAATCAATCAACGTTGACTTTATATCATCAACATCTTTATAATGATTGCTATCATTTGGTTGTCGTTTTTACCCCCACGTTTTCTTTCTTAATGAACATAAAACCGATCGAGCGGAAGACTAGCCTGGAGATAAGTTGTTCTTGTATCACTGTTGTGTGTCTAGAGGTTCTTGTATCACTGTTCTGTGTGTAGACGTTCTTGTATCACTGTTCTGTGTGTGGAGGTTCTTGTATCACTGTTCTGTGTGTGGAGGTTATTGTATCACTGTTCTGTGTGTGGAGGTTCCTGTATCACTGTTTCTATATGTGGAGGTTCTTGTAATACTATTCTGTGTGTACAGTTTATATCTCTTATATTGCTAACAGGATCCTCCTATAACTGTTCTATGTGACGGGGGTTCTACTATAACTGTTCTATGTGACGAGGTTCTCCTTTAACTGTTCTATATGACGAGGTTCTCCTATAATGACTATGGGAAAATGGGAATCATGGAGGTCATCATATGACGGGGTTCTCCTACCACTATTCTAAGTGAAAAAAGGGTCGCCTTTAATTCCACGTATATCTTCTAGAAAAGTAGAAACATTTTTCCGTTCTGACTTTCAGGAGCCAGCGTGGACTCCCAAGGTCACACCGGCCGGAAAATAATCGCGTCACTGTTGAGACTACACCCTGTCCTATGTCTTCGTAAACAAGCACACCAAACACCATGCCACTGTCTCTCCCCGACATTTGAAAATATCAAGAGATGACAACACATATCTACACCAAGGAGCAAACAATAACCCCTCTCTGGGATCAGCTCAGATATTGAATTTCTTTGCCTCAAGCTCCCATCTCCTTAAACAAACACCACGCTAAAGACAAAGAAATAGGGAAGATTCGCCCATCCTTAATTGATTCCTTCTCTACTTTTGGCTCATCTTTAGTCACAGACCCCGGAAAAGGTCAGAACAACAGAGACATTGGTAATTTCAGTAATGGACGTCGCTCGGTCTTGAAAAAGCTGACTTTAGTGACTACAACCCGGGGCATTTATAGTCACAAACTGACCATTATCCATTGATGATGGTCGCCCACCCATTCATTACAATCAAGCGACTCAAGGCACAGCGGTCGACATTGTCCAGTCACCGATATCAAGGAACAACAGAAGCCGGCAAGATGACAGTTATTTGAAGATAAACGAGAAAGCACAGCCGACCAGTGTTGTTCATTAAAGGAAGAGCATTTTGACCATACTTGGCCAGATCCATAAGATGAGGTCAAGAACCCTGAAAACGTCACAGCGTTGAAATCTGAGTGCTGTGAGCTGCCAGTACTTCTAAGTAGGCCACTGTCGTGTTCTTTTCCTTGAAGTCTGTTTGATCTACTATCGTAAGCAAGGTAAGTAAATGACTATTTTAATTGCTCTAACGCGCATCGGTAAGATGGTGCTAAACCCCTGTTTGTGTAGATCAATCGGCAAATGATGAGGTCTGTATCAGGCCGGGCACCTTTATAATGAAAGACATTCTTGGTTCACATTTTAGGCTGGGTGGACCTGGGAGTCAAGATATATTTTTAAAATGGGAATCATGGAGGTCAGCGCTCGCTCTTAACCATCCTGTGTGCTGATGCCGAGGTCAGGGGTTTAAGCCCATCACCGGACAGTTTGACTAAAATGTTGACTTCTCGTCCTTAGCTTGGGGACGTAAATTGCAAGAACCTGAAGTCGGAGTGGGTACCCAGATGGAAAGAGACACAGGTACTAGGGAAAGCTAATTGACACGTATAATTTAGTCCATTTGAGAATATGTTAGCCACCTCAGGTACGTTGTCTGTAACGAGTTAACACTGAATACGTTTTCCTTTTAACTCCAAACATGTTCACCGGATTAGTGAAACCAACATTAGTGAAACCAACATTAGCAAACAGTAGATCGAAACATTTACATAGAGACTAGCCAGAAACTCAGAGATGTTGCACCGGGAATCGATGCGCATGTTTTTGTCTGCTCCGCGTCAATGGAGCGGCGGCACACAGAAGCAGCATCAATGGAGCGGCGGAACGAAGAAGCAAACATTCTAGCATCTGCTGCAAACCCCGACATCCCGCTCAATGCATCCTCTCAACACGGACACGGAAGTAGGTGAAGTGAGCAGGTAGGTCCTGACACATCGGTATTGTCAGGTTAAGGTAATCCTACATCAGTTTCTGTCGTTGGGATGTGTCAAGAGCTGGGCGTGTATATACTGAGGTCACTTCATATAATGTGGGGTGACTAATTCTCTTCCAAGGTACGGAAAACTGTCAAACTCCTATAAATACGTACGTTGCTGTGTAACAAAAAAAAACAGGTGGGGGAGGGGTGGGGGGGGGGGGAGAGAGAGAGAGAGAGAGAGAGAGAGAGAGAGAGAGAGAAGGAGGCCGAGTGTGCCTTGAACCTGAAGAATGCAGGTCAGCATGGCCGAATGCGTAAGAACGCATGTTCTTAAACTGATGCCGAGGTAAGTGGTTCAGCCCCTACACCGGATAACTGGACTAACATGTTGACTTGTCGTCCTTGACTTGGGGACGTAAATTACAAGTACCTCTGAAGTCGGAGTGGGTTCGCCTGATGGCGAGGGATACTGCTAATTCGGAAAGCTAATCCACACGCAAAATTCAGTAAATCACTACTATAAATAGTGGACTACGCTTGAGTTCAAAGCGAGCGAGTGCAAAAAAAAAAAAAAAACAGGAATTAAAGTCGCCTGGCTAGTAGCGCCAGGTTATGGCGAATTGTGCAGGTGAAGGTTTTCTTTTTTCCCTCGACAGGAAACAAATTCCATCACCTCACCGAGGATTCGAATCCGGGTCTTCCGTTGTAGCCACTCAGCCAGACACTCCTCCCTTCCCTTCTAATTGCTAGAAAATTTAGAAAATTCTCTAGTGAACATTTTTATGAAGATGGCACGACTCAAGAACTGTACAGATCGAAAAAACAAATAATCCAGTTTATGCTGAGGATTTAATCCAGGCTAGCAGGCCAGCGAACTAAGCTCTGCGCCATCGTATTTCGGTGTATTGTGGGTGACATAACTCTAATGCGTGTGACTGCAGCGGAGATCGCCGCTCTGCATTGTCATGTTTACTGAAAGATTTGATGCCATCACTCAGTTACAGACAACCACGCAACAGGAGTAAGCAGTGTACAGAACAGAAGTAGTGTACATAACATATCTAACGCAATGCACATAACAGAATTAAAGTAATGCACATAACAGAAGTAAGCAATGCACATAACAGAAGTAAGTAATGCACATAACAGAAGTAAGCAATGCACATAACAGAAGTAAGCAATGCACATAACAGAAGTGAGTAATGCACATAAAAGAAGTAATGTAATGCACATAACAGAAGTAAGTAATGCACATAACAGAAGTAGCACATAACAAGTAATGTAATGCACACAACAGAAGAACTGTAATGTAATGCACATAACAGAAGTGGTGTAATGCACATAACAGAAGTGGTGTAATGCACATAACAGAAGTAATGCAAAGCACATAACAGAAGTAAGTAATGTACAGCAGTAGTGTGCTTTCCTTACCTGCAAGATGCGCCACCAAGATAAAAACAAGTTTAAGCCGTTTATTTCAAAATGTGTAAACAGACAAAAGAATGAGTAGAATGCATGTTATCATATTACCCATTTATATGGAACACAATCTTCCTTTGTGGAATTTAGCGGCAAGACGCCAAACGCGAGGTCACATGTCACGGAATGAGTTCAAGCAGAAATAATCATGGCGTGATTTTATTTATTATGCACGAGTAGTGATATATTATACATAAAATACACACGAGAAATTATAATAAGAATACAGGTTCATAAGATTTGAGAATTATGTTGTATATTTCATAACATCAGTCACACAATTAACAAAATACACTAGAACAGTATAAAATTTCAATAATAAAAACACATGCAAATATAAAACAAAGGTTGGACAGGATAGGGCTTGTTGATAGTTAGAATTCTGCACATATTCTCAGTAGTGTAAGAATGCATGCGTTGTTAACTTGTTAGACCATATTAAATAAACTGATGTATTATTTGTATTTGAAATTAGCATGTTGTATTTGATAATTTGTTTAGTTTAGTAGGTTCGGCAGTATCATCATTACATGGTTGTGTGCATCTATTGTCAGTTGCCTGGATGGCTGGATAGACAGACAGACAGGCAGACAAGAGAGAAATTGTTGGTAGCTGTTGAGCGTACAGCCAGAAAGTGAGGTAAGGGACTTCCCACGCCTTGAAGTGTTTAGAATATATGTTTCTAAAGCCACATTGTTATAGAGCAGTGGTTCTCAGCTTTTTGGGGCCCGTGTACCCCTTCACCATATTTTCAGAACGTCACCCCCCCCCCCCGTTCGTATCTCCGCCCTATAAATTCCCCACCGCCCCTACACAGCTTATGTAAACATGGAAGCTAAATTTAATAACACATACTAGAACAAGTGTAGACGTCTACATAAAACGTGATTTGCGGGTCTACTTACGTTATAAAACAAATTTCAGAAGAGCGAGAAGTACAGAACATTAAATGGAGGGAAAAACAATATTAAGTAATCGGTTCTTTTATTAACGCGATCTTGAAATAATCTTCATTCCCCCCTCCTCCTTTGGAAACCCTAAAATCCCCCCCTCCCCGGAAACATTAAAATACCCCCTCCCCCTGGGGGAAGGGGGGTGGAAATTCCCCACCGGTTGAGAATCACTGTTATAGAGTAATCGGGACTCTGGGGGTAATGTAGTTTATATCTCACCCGCCGTCTTCACTTCTCGGGACATTTGTCGACACCTAAGATCACCTGAGCTCACCTTGAAATCTAAGTAATTTTAATTTAATCCCTGCCACCATGGGGATTCTTACTATAATCACAAACCCGGCAGATAAGCGCTCCAGCCAGTGCTATCGTACTCCAAACCAAGGTACGCTGATACCGGTGTACAACCAGGTACGCTGACACCGGTGTACAACCAGGTACGCTGACACCGGTGTACAACCAGGTACGCTGACACCGGTGTACAACCAGGTACGCTGATACCGGTGTACAACCAGGTACGCTGATACCGGTGTACAACCAGGTACGCTGATACCGGTGTACAACCAGGTACGCTGATACCGGTGTACAACCAGGTACGCTGATACCGGTGTACAACCAGGTACGCTGATACCGGTGTACAACCAGGTACGCTGATACCGGTGTACAACCAGGTACGCTGACACCGGTGTACAACCAGGTACGCTGATACCGGTGTACAACCAGGTACGCTGATACCGGTGTACAACCAGGTACGTTGGTAGAAACTACAAAACACACCTTTTCAACAACAGCATGCACCGCCCCTCCAACAATTAACGAAAAACAGAAACAAAACTCAGTGAATCGTGACGGGGTGCTTGATCCCAGACAATCATTTATTGAGCAGGCGCGGAGATTGCAATACATTCAGACCAAGCCAACCGGAAGAAGGATAAACACTGCTTATTCTAATGGGACTGCTAAAACAGGGGGCATATTCCCTTTGACGTGTAATCGATCGGAAACGATGTATTATTTCCAGCTTGGTTCCCACCGTTGACAGACAAGTGTTGTTAGATCTACGCAAATTGTGCATGACTGAGAGCAGGGGGGAAGAGGCAACCTGACTGACGACGCGGCAACACGAAATGCTCAGCTTCGCCAAAAAGGCAGGTTCTGATGGGTGGGTGTAGGGGAAGGGAGAGTCAGAGAGGATTACGTCTGGTGAGGATACAAATAAGATCTCTACCAACCTCACTATGCCGTGTGAATAGAGGCATGTCTTAACTGGAGGATAGAAAGGCTGGGTCATCGTGGGTCATTGTGTCCACAAAATAGATGGTTAAGTCTGATTATAGAAACGATTACCTCAGGAGGTGGAGGAGGGGGGGGGAGAAGAAGAGCAAAAAAGATAAAGAACGGTTGCAGCAGCAGCAGCAGAAGAAGAAGAAGAAGAAGAAGAAGAAGAAGAAGAAGAAGAAGAAGAAGAAGAAGAAGAAGAAGAAGAAGAAGAAGAAGAAGAAGCAGAAGAAGAAGAAGAAGAAGAAGAAGAAGAAGAAGAAGAAGAAAAAGTCTGCATTAATCCAACAAGTCTAAGTATGTGACGAACACTTACTTCTTCAGCCTTGCTTCTGTATATAGTGAGTGGGGTACACTCTTTCCTCCACCCTTCTCCCAGACAACCATGTAGCGCGGCCATCCCGCCCGCCGTCTCCGGCTGTGCCCGACGACAACTACCACCCAATCAATACATCATCTTCCAGGCTGGTGTTCCACCGCTCTATTGCAACCTAAGGCGTTCTTTAGTGGTTGACGTTGTCTTCGGGCGGGTCACATGATGTAGTGTATACACCTACATAAATACCCGGCGCGGGCTATTTACAGAAGCAGTAACTTCACTGGAGTACTGTCATTGACTCTCACAATGCGTGAAGCCATATTTACCTCACCACGTCATTCAATAAAAGGGATAGCCCACAGACACAAACGAAGTATTAATTGTCTTTTTTATCTCCACATTAATACATATATGCTTGCTATATTTGGATTACCTTTTATTTCAAAACGGCATCCATTTGGTCTGTATATTCCATCTGTTGCTAAGATATCTATATATAGTTGTTGTTTCAACACGTGATGTGTGAGTCGATATCCTTATATATCGTGTTGAAATGTCTGACAACAATTCGCACGGGTTTTTCCTAATCGGTGTTATTTGTTTCGTATTATTTTATTTTCTTTCTCCTAGTTGTATTTTCTCACTAGTAAGGTCATATGATGAGAAGAAAGGCGTTGGAGAACATCGTGACGACAAGAAAGATCGAAGGGGAAGGGAGGCAGAGGCCGAACAAGAGAAAAGATGCTGGGTGGACTTAGGCGGTGGCATGGAGGAATATCATGAGCAGAGTTGATCCAGAATACCAAAAACTGAGATATGTGGAAAGACATGAACGCCTACGCCAGCTGGCATGGCATTTAATGATGATGAGCCAGTTAACAGTGCAGAACCGCAGTGGCTAGCACTCTTACCTGCCCGCTCAGAGGTCATTTAATCCAATCCCCACCAATGCGCGATTTTACCAAAAAGATTGCCTAAGTACCCAGTTAGGGTCTACCTAACAAAGTTACCAATAAATGTTCTGGGAGTAAAGGCTGCCGGCTTGATACTGACAATCGAGTGCCGATTGGTCTATGATTACAGGGCTAGCACCATATACCAAACACGCTTGATGGTGTAGGTTGGGGCCCTACACTTCTTACTTATTAAGGTAACACAGGGAACAGGGACAGCCCGACGGTGCGTGTACTAATTTACCATACACTGGCCGCTCATGTGTACTACTTAGCTCTCTTGCACCTCTTCATAGTCTGCTAAGAACTGTATGCATGTATTCACTCCAAAAACCATTCACAAACCGAAAAATCTTTTTCTTCTTCTTCTTCTTCTTCTTCTTCTTCTTCTTCTTCTTCTTCTTCTTCTTCTTCTTTCCGCACATTCAGGTGCCAGCTTGAATATATTTGAAGAAAACAACAATCAACTTGAGCTTGATGACATCTCAATCGAGTTTGTCCTAAAATGGAGCGGGTGTAGGTCAAAGTACTATCCAGCATATATTGTAGACTCCAGCAAATATACAGCTGCCATTTTATTATATCCACAGTCACATTCATCATATCTCCTACCTTTGATTTCTTAAACAAGTGGCGTTTCGGTCTGCTATGTCCTGTGCGGAGTCTGAAGATTGCTAACAGCTCGCTTTGGTCGAGTTAGTTTTATGTATCACCTTTCTATGGGGGGTTTGTTGTATAGAACACACTTCCAAAGTACGCCCAATCCAAGCCTGGCCGCACGTGCTGTGCTGAATCATGACCTAGATACATTCTAACATTCGTCTATGGATATGTGAAGTTCCAGTACTGGTCGAGCACACCCGGCTAATTTCTGCGCTTGGCGAGAGGTAGGAGAGCTCCGCAACACAGCCCCCTGCAGATAATACCTTGGAACGGTAGAAGGATAGTAAAACATAGCAGTTCATGTCATTCATTCATTCAGTAGCATGTCTTTTACAGAACCTCGCTCCCATAACAACCTTCCGGAAAACTTCTCGGTCATAAGCAAAATGCCCCGCATCCGATACACCCATATGGAGATTATCTGCCATATCCAGCATCCATCGTATCTTTGGCTGTCCGCTCTTCTTTGGCATGTAACAAGGTTAAGAACAATACCTATGTGCTTCCCACTACACATAGATCTCTAAGACGCTCACATCACCAGCATCCCTAAAGAAAATATAAGTAAACGAACACGGGCAGTACCCTGAAGCTATTGTAAGGTCTTCATTGTAGCAATTCTCTCTCCGACAAACCAGACATGGCTATACCCTCACTGACGCACAGCCACCACATCCATTATTTACACACCTCTTCAGATACTTGAAGCCTGTCTAATTCCTTAACAAACCAGGCCACTCAATTTTAGTTCAAGGTTATTCGGATAGAAGTGCAGATGTGGCTGTCCATCTAAATATTTCAAGATGTAATAGTTTCCATGTTCTCTTCATTTATAACGTGTTTAGATGCAACTAATGCAGCAGCCGCGTACCAGAAATAACACAAAAAGCCTTTTCAATGATTAAAATATAGTTTCTTATATTCACATTTGCCAGCGCATGTGGGCTTTTGATGTAAATACATTTGCTTTTAACAAACAATTACCCAGCTCGAGTGTTCCTTGTTAAAATTGTTTCTTTTCTCAATTGCTGTGCAAGCCTTGTGAATTTTGGTATAACATTCTCCGTGGCCGAGGGGTTAGCAGCTCTCTCCGCTAACCCCGAATACTCTCGTCACGTGACGCGACGAGAATTAGCAGTGGTTCGAATCGCAAAAGTGACTTATGAGAGTATGGAGCCGGTCGCTCAGAAAGTCGTGGCGTGCTGATGAGCGTAATCTAGCCTAGGAATCAACATACAGCTGAAAGATGCTGGTGTTGACCGCAATATCCTGAAACAGGATGGAAACGCGGAAGAAAAAAAAAAAAAACTGCAGCTATTGATCGGAATTCATAGAGGTAGAGAGAAGAAGTAAAGATTAGAGGATACACAAGACAATATAAACATTAAAAGCTATAGTGGGCACACTAAAGTTCAAACTTTCGCCTCCAAATGACCAGAGCGGCTCGCCGAAAGAGCAAGCGAATTTCGACATACAGCAAACTAAAGCAAATTGTTGCATGTGTTTTGTTTTTTTTTTGCGCGACGTTGCTTGCGATCAACTCCAGGTTGTTTTAATAGGCAATTTTACACATAGTAGTTTGCCAATGCATTATGAACGAGAACTCAACGTTTAAGTTCAACAAACTAGTGCGTGGTATGAGCCCACTACTCCGCCGCCAGCGCAAGGAAGTTGAAGGGCTAGCGCTGGCCTCTGTACTGCAAACTAGCAACACCTTAATGAGATGGCCCTTCATTAGCCATGGTAGCAATTCTATCCATTTGATATAGATGTGGGGGTAGGCTTAGCTCATGAAGACACCGTTTTACATAAGAAGAAGAAGAAGAAGAAGAAGAAGAAGAAGAAGAAGAAGAAGAAGAAGAAGAAGAAGAAGAAGAAGAAGAAGAAGAAGAAGAAGAAGAAGAATATGCTCGGATTTCTTGCAAGATTGCCATGTATGTTGGGAAAGGAAATTCTCGCACGCGCCAGCTAAACACTGTGTAACGGACATTTCAGCGAACTGTTCACAACAGACACACAACAGTCCCACAGACTTGGCTTCTGCAGCTGACCCCTAGATACCTTCCCAGAGTGGGCAAAGATCTACAAATACATCTGTTGGGTCAAGCCAACAGCCATCGGAGTCCAAGCAACCAATCTGTTACTCTTCAAATGTCTGGAAGGACAGTTAAGTCAACGACCAGATCCGCTGCCGTTGTTAGCTTGGCAAATACCCCTCCATTTCTCACCAAGGCTAAATGGGAAGATAATCGTCCTATTGGAGTTTGGAAGGAAAAGGGGGATAATGCTTCTTTGGATATGTGTGCTGAGGATATATGGTGTGTTTGGGCAGGCAGGCTTCCATGTTTAGCAGTTCAAACCAAAGACAGACGAGGCAAGTAATTAGATCATACACTGATCCCGAGGGAAGTCAAGGCCTATAGAAACACGGGAGGCTTATAATACAACACACAGATATGTGTATATTCTTACAGCAGGGATTGGAAGCCCCTTGTCTGACAAGGGCCATTAGGATATTTATTACATCATTCGCGTTCCATACAAAAGCATACGTATCTATTCCGTTATGTACTCTGACGTGTCCATCTTGTTCGTCACGTAATGGATGTTCTTTGCTTGTCCCTCAACATGTATGATATCATTATGATTCCCTTAATATACAATAAGCTGATGTGATTGTAAAAAAAAAATCGTCTACATTTACTCAGTTTTTGAGTCCCCCCTGCGGATGGCTTGATAGGGCCAGACGAAAACATTTCACTGCCAAAATATGGCCCGCGGGCCAAAAGTCTCACTTCCAGCTTTACAGAATGTTGCAATCAACCCAAACATTTATTGGCTGTTTGTGATTTACGAGGCAATGTTACATTCAGTAGTTTGCCACTACTTTACAAACTGCCCACGCGTATACCATTGTGAACATCAACGCAAAGCGATCTGCTTCCAGATAGCCTGTGGTGACACCGAACCCGGTATGTTGGCATTGTAAAACTACATGCATTGTTCTTAATCCACAGAAGCCGATGATAATTATCAATTAAAATGCCTTTCTATATATCAGTAACATCCAACGCTATAGTGTTTATTTTATTAATGCTAGAACATGTATTTCAGTAAAGTGTTGGGCATCCTTTAATAATTAACGTTACATCTTTCAGTTATACGGTTTTATAATCACTAACTATTAACTGCCATCCACAAACAATAATTCTGTTCCAAAATTAGAAAGAAAGAAAAAACTCAAATTTAAGAATATTCATGAGAGAGAGAGAGAGAGAGAGAGAGAGAGAGAGAGAGAGAGAGAGAGAGAGAGAGAGAGAGAGAGAGAGAGAGAGAGAGACAGACAGAGAGTGAGAGAGAGACAGACACAGAGAGAGACAGACAGAGAGAGAGGCAGAGAGGGAGAGACAGACAGACAGAGAGAGACACAGAGAGAGAAAGACAGACCGAGAGAGACAGAGAGAGAGAGAAAGAGAGAGAGAGAGAGAGAGAGAGAGAGAGAGAGAGAGAGAGTTAAACCCTTATCTGATTAACCAGAACAGAGACGAACTAGATAACATCTATTACACTTCCGGGCCCTTCTTTCTCCCTTAAAAAAAACCGTGTCGTGTTTCTTCTTTCATTAACACAAGAACCCAGCTCTTAGTTGAAGATGCCAGCAGTCGCGGGAATTAACCCTATGTGGCCCAAACGTAAGAATCTCAATATGCCGGCTAATTCGCAAAAACGGTTCAGGTTTCAGAAATGTCAATATATGAAATGGATATTTCAGCGGACCCGCCGATTAGTGGAACATCAAACGGGGGGTTAAATAAAGATGCTTCTCTTGGTAACAGAAATACTGAAGGTCTTGGGGATGTTGGCAGAAAATTAAAGGGTTCCTGGTTACTTGGATTAACTTAATTATAGTAGTCTGGTTTGGTTATCGAATGCGGAAGACAAATTCTGGCTGGCGAAAAGGTCATGAGTTTGTCGGTAGTAGTTGGAGAGCGCAAGAACGTCTGGCATCAAACGAGCAAGATTACGTTACTTGACTTAAACATGATAATAGTAATAATACTTTCAGGCAGTTACTGGAGTCGTTATGTGAAACAAAGTCACAACATATAATTTGTGATAACTTCATACGACACGTGTCCATGCGCTTTTACATAATGTCTCTATTCCTATCCTTGACAGGTACAAGCTACAACAATAAAAACAACTTGCAATATATAATGAAGTAACGCAATGACTATCTAATTAACTGTTGGTTAAAAGTAGTACGCACTTGACTGTGTTAACAACATTCCCATGTGAATACATTTGGATACACTTGGAGTTTTCTAATAAAAACACTAATCCAAACTTGCAGGCACACCTTTAATTGTTATTTGCCAAAAATACGAAGGCCCTGAAGTTATTCATAGATTTACTAACAACATACATAACTCTAAAGTAAACCCCGAACTCGCCAATAGCCGGCATGCCTCTACAGCAATCCCCAAACCCTCCAACAGCCGGTATGCCTCTACAGTGATCCCTAAACCCTGCAACAGCAGGCATGCTTCTAAAGTAATCCCCACACTCCCCAACAGCCGGGATGCCTCTACAGTTTGTTTTAAACTTGCTAACAATAGCCACACCCATGAAGTTACGCCCAAAAGTGTCTCGAGATCTTCGTAGCGAAGTGGTACAAAGCTCCTAGTGTCATGGATTGCTTTCCAGGTTCCACCATTCACTTCACTAGTGTAATTTTATCTTGTAGACCCCCGGGGGTCGTCGCTGGAGCTACGGAGATCATGCTCGGTGTAATGCTTTCTGCAGGACGCTCTGTGGAGGCATATCAATCCACATGGGACAAAACTCGGTGCAAGGAAGTCGAATCTCTTGCCTTTAAGATTCCCCATATGACGCACAATTGTTAGCAGCCGAAATCTAGCATTACAACCCGACATGATTTTGTGACAATATGATTTTTATTTGACAATATGATTGTATGACAATATGATTGTATGACAATATGATTGTATGACAATATGATTGTATGACAATATGATTGTATGACAATATGATTGTATGACAATATGATTGTATGACAATATGATTGTATGACAATATGATTTTTATTTGACAATATGATTGTATGACAATATGATTGTATGACAATATGATTGTATGACAATATGATTGTATGACAATATGATTGTATGACAATATGATTGTATGACAATATGATTGTATGACAATATGATTTTTATTTGACAATATGATTGTATGACAATATGATTGTATGACAATATGATTGTATGACAATATGATTGTATGACAATATGATTGTATGACAATATGATTGTATGACAATATGATTGTATGACAATATGATTGTATGACAATATGATTGTATGACAATATGATTGTATGACAATATGATTGTATGACAATATGATTGTATGACAATATGATTGTATGACAATATGATTGTATGACAATATGATTGTATGACAATATGATTGTATGACAATATGATTGTATGACAATATGATTGTATGACAATATGATTGTATGACAATATGATTGTATGACAATATGATTGTATGACAATATGATTGTATGACAATATGATTGTATGACAATATGATTGTATGACAATATGATTGTATGACAATATGATTGTATGACAATATGATTGTATGACAATATGATTGTATGACAATATGATTGTGTGACATTTTTTGCGCTCGCTCACTTTGAACTCAAGCGTAGTGCATACACACTACTTCTAGTAGTGCTGGACTGAATTTTGCGTGTGGATTAATTGTTCCTATTAACAGTGTCCGTCGCCATCATGCGAACCCACTCCGACTTCAGATGTACTTGTAATTTACGTCCTCAAGTCAAGGACGATAGGTCAACATTTTAGTCCAATTGTCCGGTGTAGGGGTTCAACTCCTTACCTCGGCATCAACACCGGATGTTTAAGAACACACGTTCTTATCCATTCGGCCATGCTGACCTACGTATGGCAATGTGATTGTGTGATAGCATAATTTTGTGACAACGTGATGTTGTGACAACATGATGTTTCAGCACGCGTTGCATGACTTATGCAGGCATACTTTTCTGACGCCCAAAAACACAGTAGCCAGATTTCATACACAACAGTAAAATAAACAAAACAGCTCGGGAACAAAAACGCAGATATCAATAATGAAATAGCAAATTTTGTTTTAATTCGTGGATGTAAAAACATGCTTATCGATTTGCTTGAAAACATAACGGAGATGAAATGAATTTGAGAAGATGCAATGGAAGTTAATGTGTATGGTTTGCTGAAACCACGTGATCAATGGAGGGTACAGGGTTGTAATCTCACACATGCGCAGTTATTACACTTTCTAAGATATGTCCGTGTACATGTGAATTGTTGTAAAGTGAAATAGCTTTACATGTGTAGTGTTGTAAAGTGAAACAACTTGAATGTGTACTCTTGTAAAATGTTACAAGTTAACATGTGTGTTGTAAAGCGAAACAACTGTCTTGTAAGTGAAACTGCTTTATTTGTGATTTGTTGTACAGTGAAACTTTACACGTATATCCATGCAAGATTAAAGTGAACACTAACCAAAGCCGAAATGGAAATATCCTTTTCTGCTCTAGTTATGAACAGCAGCAGCAACAACAACAGTGGCAGCAACAACAACAACAACAGGCCTCGAAAACGTCGTCATAAACCATTATTCAGCGCGACACTGTTGTGAGTTGGAGGCCGCAAGTTCAAATCTCTATGTGCCTATAGATTTTACTGTGTATAGTACAGTGTCCTCTTCTTCTATAAGTGCCCATCAATGCCTGTAGATTTATTCCCCCACGATATCTCATCATTCATTTCCTCCCAGCTACTGACCCGACACCCCGAGTGAAGCCGTTTTGGGAATTCACACCCAGAAACATGTGATTCGGTGCGCATGGCTGTTTCCACAGATTTTCACATACATGTCCGACACTCAGCTGTTTATCTCATTTCGTCTGGATTCTGAGTTCAATTTTGCAAATATCCCTGCCACAAATCACAGATGTCCCCTCCAATTTAGTGCAGTGCACGGAAAGAACTCAACAATTGTGTTATCTCTGTGTTCAGATTGAGAAATCCAATTTGATAATATCGCTTGGCTTGCACATTTTGAATATGCTTGTGCAGGGGCATATGGATTATCCACATGCTAGTGTTGTCCTTCCAAATTTGTTATTTTTCCATACTGTTATTGTTTGTATTCACGTGTTTTCCTCTTCTAGCCTGGGATTAGTAATAAGTAAAAGCGCAACGTCCCCTTGACACGTTTTGAGACGAATTCTGCATTCAGTGCTACGCCCATATTTTTATAGACCAATTGACACTCGAGAGTTGATATGGTCAGCGTCATTCGGGTCGCTTTTAATTCCCAAGACATTTCCTAGTACCCATTTTGACTTTAGGGGCCAGGTCAATTAAACAAGTATTCTTTTCTACAGGGTGTGTAAAGTATCACTATACTGTGTAGAGACCAAATAATGAGCCAATAATTTCGGTGGTTTCCCCTAACAGTCTAATTATTTTTCTGTTATTAACATTAAATCTCAAATTTCCTCCCATAGATCACCTAAGGAGAATTTCAGCACAGTGCACGAACTCTGTAGCAGCTCCGATGATCAAAACGTGTGTTTTCCAGAATCACGCGAGATATATTCTTCCGTTGGAAGGAGGAGGAAGAGGGGAGGAGCAGGAAGAGGAGGAAGGAGAAGCAGGAAAAGAAGAAGAAGAAGAAGAAGAAGAAGAAGAAGAAGAAGAAGAAGAAGAAGAAGAAGAAGAAGAAGAAGAAGAAGAAGAAGTAGTAGTAGTTTAATAAAAGTCTAGTTTTAGTATGCGTACGTGAGGTATATGTAAGGTGTATGTAAGGTGTTTGTGTGTGTGTGTGTGTGTGTTGTGTCTGCGTGCGCGTGTATGCTCCGGCTCATTCAATCAACAAATGTAACTCCCTTTGTAGTTTGTGTTCAAATCATTGCAGTTTATTCATGCCATTGTGCCCGAAACGGCTACGGTGCTCTCCTATGCACACTCAGCATTGACAAGTATATCTTCAGAAGTGAGGCTGCTGACAGAACACAGAAAGAAAACATAGATGTATAACTGAGGCCTGAACTCAACACAATGGAGGCTATAAAACGCCTATCCCATAAAGATATGCCAGAAAGCCACAAAGAACTCAAGTACACCGAGTAGCGGTGCCGTCGATGTGGGGATGTTATGGTGATGGATGACTTCAAATTTCATATTCATAAAAGCCAACACAATGTGGAGACTAAGTGAATCTGGGTACATCAAAGACGCCGAAATTCTGTCTAGATTTTATATTTTGAGAAACTTGGGTTAAGAGGTCTTTTCTTTTTTCTATATTTGTCGCAGATTTTATTTTTGATGGACTTTTCTTGGTTGTGATGTGAGCTTAGTGAGGAGATTTTGTTTTTGTTGAATGGTTAGTCAAACTGAAGGATTGAATTGAAAGAGAAAATAAATGTTTCAGGCAATAACAGTAAGTAAAATTGATGGATGGAGGCAGAAAGATTACAACAGGCACACAATGATTAAAGAAATATAGAGACATGAAAACGAGAGGTGGGGGGGGGGGGGTATAAGGGGAGAGAATACAAGTAAATACCAGTGAAACAAAGCACCCGGAAGAATGCACAATAAATAAAGAAATAAAAGGACAGAAAGAAATAGAAGGGCAGAAATAAATAAAAGGAAAGACAGACAGAATAACGAGGGGCAGAGACACAGTCACAGAATAAAGAAAGAAAGAAAGAAAGAAAGAAAGAAAGAAAGAAAGAAAGAAAGAAAGAAAGAAAGAAAGAAAGAAAGAAAGAGCGAGTCACACATACGTGTAATTTTACCCAGACATGCCATAAGACAAGGAACAAAAACACTAACAAATAAGACAGTGGCATTTTGTGGATTAGCTGCCATCATTCTCTCTCTCTCTCTCTCTCTCTCTCTCTCTCTCTCTCTCTCTCTCTCTCTCTCTCTCTTCCCCCTCCTTTTTTTAAAATTTCTGACTAAACATTCGTAGGCAGTGAAGTCAGCATCTTGTTGGTAGCTTTAACTTCCATAAAACTAGTCTGGTACAAACTGAATGAGGCTTGGGCGATCCTGGGACTTTTGTGGTCAGGACATATTTGTTGGTTATGTAATGAGAAAAGAGATACTGGAAACCATCCCGACGACTGGAAAGATAAGTGGGGATAAGAAGCAGTGGTAGACCGAGGGAAATGATACCGGATGGGCTTAGATGGTAGTATGGAAGAACATCAGTAGCGGAGTTGAACACCAAGGACCAAAAGCTGTGGAGAGACATAAACACCTACGCCTGTTGGTAGTGTGTATATATAGCGAGCGCAACTGCGGATCGAATACACCACATGATGATGTGTGAGCTGGACATTGTGCACCCCTCGACCACCAGCTTCTCATTTTCACAGCTTAGAAATCAAATACAAAGTGTAGAGAACAGCCTTAGGCTTAAACTAATGCCCCTCTCTGTTTGCAAGGCGGCAAATCTCTTGGTTCAGCCATACATTGGGAAGCTACTTGTCCTAAGCACAGATAGGAAATTAGACAAATAACGTGCCCTATCTGTCTGTGCTGTGGCTGAGAAGACACTGGGTTACTCCTGGATACTGTTGACAAACGCATGATTGAACAAGCTTATTTTGGGACCACATTAGGTAAACAGAAACAGCAGCGGGTTCCATTCCTAAGCCTTATGGCTTGTAGGTACGAAATAACGCACAAACGAACAAACATTATTTTCAAAGGGTTAAGAATTGGGCACGCAGTCCCGTTTGACATTCTGACTTCTCTATTTCCTCTCATACATTATTTCATTCAACATCACCTATGAAGCTAATCTTAGACAACAAAAGAACAATATGCAATAAAACGCATGGAAAATAATCAATAATACATGACTCTCTAAACACTTTGCACTGTGCTAGCCACATATTGTTTTGTTTATAGAGCAATTCTCACTCGATCGTTGAGGTGGTAAATACCAGGCCTGTCGCTTTTATTATCCATAACATTTCATGGTCCTCATTTTTATGCTGGGTGGACCTGGCCAGGACAAATTAAAATAAAATACTGAGGTATATGGGGATTCGAACAAGTGATTACCGAGACGGTATGCAAACGTGCTAGCCGGTGCACTACAGCTACTTTAACCTACTGAAAAAGTTTAGGTGTTAATATTTGGGACATGTGGAGAGCTGAACATTGTTGCAGGAGAAAAGGACTAGTAACACAGTCAGATGATTTAACGCCAACCCTAGGACTATGATGATGATGATGATATGGCAGATGAATGGAGGGATTGATGGATGGATGCATACATATAATCATACTGATTATTATTTATTATTATGTTTAAAATGATAATTATCATATTAGCCCATTAAGCGCTGTTTTGACTTCTATTGCCTGGAAAAGGCTACTGAAAGTAGAACATTATTTACAATTATAAGAAAGAGACAAAAGTAGTCTTTAGACATGTAATGAGAAAAGATGTATTGGAAAACGTTGCACCGACTGGAAAGATCAGTCAGAAAAGAGCAGAGAGAGAGATACATTATACTAGACTGAGACGATTGAGATTCGACATTGAGACGGTGGCATGGAGGATTATTAACAGGATTGTGGTTGAGTTGAGCTGAGTTAAGAACCGACATTACTGCACTAAGGACATTCCTATACGTGCTCCGTCCCCTCGTTCAACATCCAACAAAGAGTTCTACTATTAATCATTCCCACCGCTATCTGATTAAAAGTTCTCCTGGTCTTCCCTCTCAGTTGTGAGATTCTTCCAGAACCCCTGCCTATCCCCCGCAATCTCATTCTTTCCACATATGGGTTCTAAGTCTGTTCCTCCGCCTTCTCCACCTGGTCCCACAAGCGCACGACCACTCCCCCTTGTCCATAGGCAAACTACCACCAAAAGGTGCATTCCCTGCCAGCCTATCAGCCTGTTCATTCCCCCGTACCCCCGCATGGCCAGGGCAAATTATCCATACAATTCTCACAATCTATGACCTCTGAAGCGACGAGAGCCATTCCACACGAAACATTCATTTTTCCACCTTACTAAGCTAACTCTTTGAATCCGTAATGAATACAACGTGTGTTGCAGTGGTCTGTCTCCACCTCCATTCTCATGCTGGAAGTCGTAGTCTCATATGCCAGATAAACGCAAATATTTAAAAAACAAAACAAAAAACATAGTTTAGTTTAGTTTAGTCGATGGATCAACATCACGGCACACGGGTGTAACCCATAAGTGCTCCGTTCTTCTCCAAACTCAAACCTGAGTTTGGAGAAACTCAGCTCAGTGCACGAACTCCGTAGCACGGCGAGGATCCTGAAATACTTTGGGTAGATTTTTAACTCGAAATTTTGCCCGGGCAGCGCCGTTAGGCTACTCTTTTTCGATTTCCAAATGCCAAGGGATTTTTTACGTGCTCAACAATACACACGGGCGTCCGATCTCACTACCCAGAGACCAGGGAAAATTTTATTACTAGAAATCCACGTGAAAAAATTCCGGTCCACACCGGGGCATGAACCCGGGACCTCCAGCACTCGAGGCGGACACCATAACTCGAGACCACGCAGCCCCCCCCCCCCCCCCCCCCACAAAATAATATAATAAAAAAATACAAAAAACATAATACACCCAAAGTCTTAAACCCCATACGATATTCCTAGCCCATAATGTATACAGGATTGTTGATCCAGAACCCCAAGGACAGAGATTGTGGAAAGACTGAACGCCTAGGTCACTTGATGATGTTAGGCCTAAGTCCCTATGCTCAGTATGTAACGATGATAAGGACATTTGGTCTTTTTAACTTTATCTTCCCTGAATTCTAATAATTACCTTTGAAGTTATTTCACTCAAAGCCAGTGAAACGTCAAACAGTATGTTGTAATAAAACATAATACGTAGGTCAGCATGGCCGAATGGATAAAACGCGTGTTCTTAAACATCCTGGTGTGCTGATGCCGAGGTAAGGGGTTCAACCTAGACACCGGACAGTTAGATAAAAATGTTGACCTACCGTCCTTGACTTAGGGACGTAAATTACAAATACCTCTGAAGTCGGAGTGGGTTCGCTTGATAGCGAGGGACACTGTTAATAGGAAAAACTAATTCACATGCAAAATTCAGTCCAGCACTACTAGAAGTAGTGTGTATGAACTATGCTTGAGTTCAAAGCGAGCGAGCTCAAATATTAAAAAAAAAAACAAAAAAAAAACACCCAAAGTCTTCAACCCCCATACGATATTCCTAGCCCATCATGTATTACAGCGACTACCTGACAGAAGCCGCGACTTCACTGTTAGTCACCTTACACAAGGCAACATAATACAACATCACTTCATTTCAATAAATCAGGACACAGAAACGTCTCCGAATCCCAGGAACAAGAACCAACAGAGAAAGTTAAACAAGAAACCCAGAATGTGTCCCCTCAGAATCAACATTGTCCACGATTCTAAGCTGTTACAGCGAGGGGAGGATGTTTAATTATTCCAACACCATCAACTGCCAGACTGGAGAGCAGCACTACAGATGAGGAGAATACAACTGAGCATTAAGAGTAAATCTAACGGCCGGAACTTTACAACGCTTCTCTGCTGGCGGCGTTCAACAATTGTAGGACATCGTTAATCAAAAAACAATTATACAACAGCAGACCACACAACTACATGGCTTGGCTTTGCCACGAAACACCGGACTTCTCTAGAAGTCACGCTAAATAGTGGACTTCTCCAGATGTCACACTACACACGGGACTTCTCCAGATGTCACACTACACACCGGACTTCTCCAGATGTCACACTACACACCGGACTTCTCCAGATGTCACACTACACACCGGACTTCTCCAGATGTCACTACATACGGGATTTCTTCAAATGTTACTCTAAACACTGGACTTCTCTAAATGTTACACTAAACAATGCACTTCTTCAGATGCAACACTAAACAATGAACTTCTCGAAATGTCACAACCCGGGAAGGTTAACCCGGTCAACAAATGTCCGCAGAAGTCGGATGTGTCGGCCTAACGGCTCAAAAACGCAGCTCTGCTATACACAGGCACAACGCAATCACGTTCGAAAAAAACTCCGGATGAACGCAGAAGAAGAAGAAGAAATGTCACAATAAAACTGGACTTCTCCAAATGTCACACTGAACACTGGGCTACTCCAAATGTCACACTAAATACTGAACTTCTGCAAATGTCTCAGAGAAAGGACATTTCCGACATTTGTTGCAATTGTATAACTACCTACCGTCTCTAATATATATATATATTATATATATAATATATATATATATTAGAGACGGTAGGTAGTTATACAATTGCAACAAATGTCGGAAATGTCCTTTCTCTGAGACATTTGCAGAAGTTCAGTATTTAGTGTGACATTTGGAGTAGCCCAGTGTTCAGTGTGACATTTGGAGAAGTCCAGTTTTATTGTGACATTTCTTCTTCTTCTTCTGCGTTCATCCGGAGTTTTTTTCGAACGTGATTGCGTTGTGCCTGTGTATAGCAGAGCTGCGTTTTTGAGCCGTTAGGCCGACACATCCGACTTCTGCGGACATTTGTTTATATATTATAAGAGGGGGGGGGGGAGACTGTTATCGGTTGCAAGTAAGAGATTCTATTTTCCAGTGTGTTGTTAGCCTTAAATATCCGTGCAATGTACTAAGATTCTCTTGGCATGATCTATGGAATAGAGCTGGAGCATTTATAGAATTATCGGTGTGCGATAAACGCAGTCCTTTACACACAAAACCGCACCAAAGTAACTGAATTCATCCATCATGTGCTATGCTGATAAGCGTGTGCGGTCATGTTTCGCGATCACCAGAGTCGTGGATCAGTTCGGTGTTCTTGTCTCGACCATGCCACTTGGCCAAGCTATCCAGATATTTACTTCTCGGTCTTCCCCTCGTTCTTTTCTCCTAAATCTTGCTAGTTATCACTAACCTCTCTAATTTATTTCTTCTGAATTAAGAAGTCTGTACCGAACTTCCAGTCTCGTTAATTTTCCTATCTCTAAATAAAGTCAAGAGTAAACCTGGATATTTTATACTATATGACGAATTGATGTATTGATTTCCATACATTAGTATGATCAATATTCTCTTAATTTAGAATCATCATCCTGTGCCATGCCGATAACATGGGCAGTCATGGTTCGCCATCTTGGATCAGGTCTGTGTTCTTGTCACGATATTCTATATTTGCCACATCATTCAGGTATTTATCTGCCTTCTACCTTTCCCGTCGATTTTGCCAGTTGTCACTAAGTGTTCTTGTTTAATCCTCCTCGTAACATGTCCAAACGATCTTGACTGTCGACATCTAATTTCTCTAATTAAAACACGGTTTAATTTGTTTCTTGTAGGACTTGCTCATTGGGTTTTCTGTCCGTCAATGGTATTGTGTGCATTTTCTCAGAAACCACATTTCCATTGCCATTAGCTGTCTCTCATCGTGTCTGTTTATTATCCCTATATGTTTACTTTTTTTTCCTTATTATCCGTGTTTATTAAATGTAGGCAGTGCATATAACTGATGATCAATAATGCCATGTGTATCATGAAATGATGAAACATTAGAAAAATATAACGCTGGATATAAAGTGACCGTTAATAAGAGAAAATATAACCAGTTAAACATGGCGACATCAAAGATCAGGTGCATTTTAAATAAGCAATCGTTCAATATTCCGCTGAATTGCCTGAATCTGATTCCTCAGCTGTGAACCTTCCTTCTGGATAACTGAGCATGCAATCACAGGCCGAGATACTCCACAAGCTCTACCCAAAGCTTGTTTGGATCTCACAAAAATGTATGGGACATTCTTATCCTCGCACAGCAAGGGCAAATGCAGATGAATTTCAATTGGCTCGGCATCGGCTGTTAATACAATAAACTCAGCCTGACCACGGTTAAGAGTCTTTGTAGCTTCATTGGCCCCTTTCTTCAGCTGCATACAATTTGATGCCTGCTATATCAGCTCCAGAATTTGTTCTGCCAGAGTCTGATCTGCCAAAGGGTAGGCTTTGCTATTTATCTCCTCAGCCATCGTTATGAAGTTTTGCTTTACTTTGAAATGTTTCAACTTGATTTTATTTTTCTACCTCTCTGCGAAAACTCTTCGCTTCACCGAGGAGACTGGAAAGCTTGTGATGATCTACTCAAGCCACACTATAAACCTATATTTTTACTGTTCCTGTTTCACAACCAAATTTAGACTACACGTTACATAACACATTTAAAAACGTCTAGTCATCAAAGAGGGGCACACAACTCTCAAATGGAGAAACAAAAAATTATTGCGAATCAAATTAGAATCGGAAAATGGCTCTCCCTAAAACAATAAATCCATACCGACAAAGAAAGCAGTAAAAATGAAATGAAAAACACAATGTATGCGGATATTAAAGGGGTTGATGTTGTGGGACCGAGCTGGGTAAAATTGACATGGCATTGTGATAGAAATCAGCATTATCTCCCTTGCATGCTTAAATGACGTGTACTCACATGACCTCAATCTCCGGGCAGACGGTGTTTATTTTCCGTTTTACGGAGATTCCGGCGACCAACCGGAATGTTAAATCATCAACAGATCCGTTACGCACTTAACTGCAGCTGGACGAGCAAGAAGTCAAGGCACTAGCTTTATTAGTACACGGCGCCGTTTGGTAGAGTAGAATTTGTGCGTAAGGAGGTTACTAGGTGACATTTGGGGTGAGTTATGTCCCCGCATTGTGTCTTTAAGTTGATTAAGTGTAATGTAAATGTAATGTCTTTAGTGAATTTAAACACAAAAGCCTCAAAGACTAGGTCGCACAGTTTAATGGCAGGTGTATTTCGCTGAACACTGCAGGGTTACATATTATATACAGTGAATAGATGAATCATATTTTGGCTCAAATACATAATATACATCATGGATTCTGTTCGAATGTGGAGAATGTGCTATCCCTCGGTAATCGCAGATTGACAGTAAGTCTTTCTGTCTGCATAACACAGGTTGTAGATAACTAATGGTTGAAGCTTCGGCATATTTTCGAAAGACTGTCCGTCTGTTCGGTCTATTGGAAAAAGACCCGCCTATTCGGTTAAAAGGAGAGAAAACGTTTATGTTTTAGTGCGCTTTATCAGGGTCGCTTGCGTGTGTACCTAAAAAATGACAAGGTTGTCAATGAAATACCAACATCATCATCATCGGTATTATAATCACCATTTCCATGTTGCAGATCCTTTGCAGAATGATTTTTATACACGTCATGAGAAGTGTAAAATCGACAATGCGTGACAGAGGGGCATTTGAGAAGCTGAGCGGCAGAGAAAGGCAGGTGAGAGAAGACATCGCATAGATTGACATTGTGGCTTAGAGGATAGTCTGTTTGTTAAATTATGAGCAGCAGATATGCAGGAGACCCTGGCATATGTAACTTGACATAATGCGGGTATAGAACGTAGGCTGAATGACACATTCTTAACTGATTCAGAGCCAAAGAATAAGTAGATTCTGGCCAAACATAGTTTTGTTTTTTTTTTTTTTTGCGTATCCTTTTACAGGACTTAGCTGTCAACAGCAGCATCTTTCAGCTGTCTGTTGATCTCTTGGCAAGATTACGCTCAGTAGTTTGCCATTGCTTTCTGAGCGGCCGGCTCAGTATCCGCAAGTCACGAGCGGGGGTCGAACCACCTCAGTTCTCGCTCCGCTGCGAGACTCTGCGTGATAAACGGGATTACAGAGAGAAAGTGTTGTAATCCCACAGCCAGAGAGACCGGCCCAAACATAGTACACAGTCAAATAAACAAGTATTAGAATGTACATTTTCGTTAACTGAGCATTGAAATTGCGAATGATATAACGACATAAAACAGATAACACAATGGCCCTAGTAGGGTGATATATCGTCCTTCTGTCCAAATGGGAGGTCACATTTCCGTTTTTGTGATGTGTTATCCGTTGGCACTGAATCCGTTAATTTATCTTAACAGCATAAATGGGCTTAAGTGAAGTAACGGCTGCAGCAAGATATAAATGGGCTGAGGTGAAGTAACGGCTGCACCATGATATAAATGGGCTGAGGTGAAGTAACGGCTACAGCAAGATATGAATGGGCTGAAGTGAAGTAACGGCTGCAGCAAGATATAAATGGGCTTAAGTGAAGTAACGGCTGCAGCAAGATATAAAGGGCTTAAGTGAAGTAACGGCTGCAGCAAGATATAAAGGGCTTAAGTGAAGTAACTTCTGTATCAAGATATAAATGGGCTGAAGTAAAGTAATGGCTGCATCAAGATATAAATGGGTTGAAGTGAAGTAATGGCAGCAGGATATACATGGGCTTAGTTAAGCCACGGTGGGATAGTCGATTTTGTTCAGGGTTCAGTCCTCAGCTGTGGTAGCAGTCATTTTTCCCATAAAGTACCCAGTCTCATAACATTTCAGGTAATTCTTCGGGAATTAAACTGCCGTGGGAAATAAATCTAACAACCTCAATATGCATTGGAATGGAACAACAACAGTCACAACGAACATTGCCTTCTTTCCCCCTCCCCTCTCCCCTCCTCTACAATTACTTCTACTCCATGTCCCACAGCTCTTCAAATAATCGCAGCTCTTCATATTTTTGGCCATAATCAAGTGTCCCGTGTGACTTGATGTCTCCATCAAGTTGCACTTGATCAAGAAAGATATTCAATCCAGCGCTCCCTGCTGATGTGACCATGACTCACAACGTGTTGACCTCCTCGGGACAGGAGAGCCGAAGACCCCTAGCCAGGCACTGAGCGTGATCTTGACTTACATGTGTAGTTGATGTAGTCATGTTCACACAATGCAGGCCTAGTGAAGGTTTTGCTGTTCCTCTCCACTTACGCGTAGATGAGTAACTCCTAAATGTTTTTTTTCTTGTAGTTTTCTTTTAGCGTGTGTGTTCTTTGTGTGTTGATGCCTAGGTAGCGGGTGAATACCCCACACCGCCCAATTGGACTAAAATACTGACTTCTCGTCCTTGACTTGGGCGCGTAAATTACAAGCACCTCACAAGTCGGAGTGGCTTCTCCTGATGGCGAAGGACAATGGTAATGCGGGAAGCTAATCCACACGCAAAAGTCAGTACAATGCACTAGAAGTGATTGGACTACGCTTGAATTCAAAAGCGAGCGAGCGGAAAAAAGAAAACGGGTACAATAAAATCAAATATATTGTCTTTAAACCCTTTCTATCCTAATTTTATTTGTAAAGCCTTACCTCATAAAGTCATTACTTAAATCCAATCTATTTTCTATATATTACTGTAACCACTCCGATTCCAAACATTTAAGTCGTCAAACTACTAGCGATCCGAAAGAAAAGAGTTAAACGTCATTTATTCAATACCACTGGAACACATCAAGCATAGCGGATAGTCCACTGAAGGACTCCCACAGTGCGAAGGCGGTATGTGATTTCTAGACGGGTGCGTGCTCGGAATGTCAATCACTCCAACCTACCAGGTCTCGTCCTAGTGAACGGCACTGGTTTATTCAGCACTTATTTGACGGACATAAGCTCTGCCTGACAAACTGTGAAATCAAATTCTCTTCGATCCAGATAAAAATCATGTATGCGAGAACACGAGCAGGTCGCTGTGGGAATGTATAATATGGAAGAAATTGATGAAGCCCCGGCCCGTTGTGATCCATTAATGTTGGGTAAGGAATGTGGAGTTTATAACTGAAAATTCCCCTCGCAGTGTTGTTGCTGGCCCGCTGCGTGGATTATGATTAAATAGCACGTGTTTTATAGATAACTGCTGTGTTATTTTGAATATAGGCGATTTCGTTATATATGTTTGCATATCCTTTACAGGACATCGCTGTCAACATCAGCATCTTTCAGCTGATTGTTGATTTCTTGGCAAGATTGCGCTCAGTAGTTTGCCATTGCTTTCTGAGCGGCCGGCTCACATACCCCGTAAGTTACCGACGCGATTCGAACCACTGCTGATTCTCACCGTCGTCACGTTACTTACGAGAGTATACGAGATTACGGAGAAAAGTTGCTAACCTCTAGGCCAGGAAGCCGGCCCTTATATATTTCGTGTCAAAAAGTACAAAAGCGTTGGCTCTTAAACTTCCTGTGCGATAATGGCAGGGGTAGGCAGTTCAACCCTTAGACCGGTATTAAGTTGGACTGAAAACATTGAGCTCTTGTTCAGAAAGCAATAGTAAACGAATGAACGTGAAATTGCTTTAAAAATCGACCCGCGCTTGACCGCAACTTCGTGCAAAGGTCATGGAACATTTTAAATAAAAGTAACTTGTTACACTCGGTTGGGGTGGGGGGGGGGGAGGAGGAGGAGGAGACGTGATTTAGTGTGTTGAGAGACATTACAAATCAGGGTAGAAATAGAAAAGGGGAGAGAAATTGGAGAACGGAGGAGCGAGAGGGGCAGATGCAGAAATGTGGGAAACAATAGAAGGAAAAGAGACAGATAATGAAATGTGTGAACCTATACAGGATAGAGAAAAATAAGGTGCGAGTTTCTTTAGAAAACGGGCTAACGAGAGAGAGAGAGGGGGGGGGGGGGGGGGAATAGAGATCAAAGAGATAATTTGGTAATTAAATTAATACAGGCGGGGAAAAGATGAGAAGAAGAAGAAGAAGAAGAAGAAGAAGAAGAAGAAGAAGAAGAAGAAGAAGAAGAAGAAGAAGAAAAAAAGTGGTAGAAGTAGTAGTAGTAATAGGATCTCCAGCAGCAGCAGCAGTAGTAGAAGAAGCAACAATTATTAATAGTGCCTTTAAAATCTTAAAAGAACAAAACAGAAGCGACAATCATCGTGAAACTAAACTATCGCAACTTTCAGCCAGAAAGGCTATAAAAATTATTTTTAAAAACACTTACATAATAACCCCCCCCCCCCCCCCCCCCTTTCCGCCTCCCCACCCCTGCCTTGCTGCCCTAACTCTGTCATAATAAGAAAAATAGCAAAGTTGAATCATCTGCTCTAGTGTAGATAGATGTATTCATGCCACAACAAACAACATACAAACACTCACAAAAATTCCAGGAGGGGAAAAAAAAAACAATTCAAAACTGAGGATTAGCCCTGAATATCTTTATCAATGTGAAATCCAAACCCAGAGGGTTAAAAAAAAAAAAAAGAGAGTGAGACGACTGATTAAATGTCGGGAGTGTACGTGACGTGACATCGTCGTGTTTTGTCTATCACCTTTCTGTGTCACGCCATGCAATAATTACCTGACCGCATATGGTCCGCGGGCTGAGGCGACGCTTATGGGTTAAGTAGCTGCCAAGCGTAGTGGCTAGACACTCGCCTGGAGGTCTGGTGGACATGGGTTCCATCCGCATAGGGGAAAAAAAGGGGGGGGGGGGGGCAGATTCGAATTGTTAAAATTGCACTCCCAAGTCGATCTAGCCTAACATGGAAACCTTGGTATGCCTTAGAAAGCAAAGCCGGTCGGTGTGATACTGTTTCGCTGGCTGGTGTGATACTATAGAGTGTCCATTGCTTTATAGAAATATGGGTTACACACCATATGCCCAATGTCCTGTGTGGCGTGAAAAGGGTCCTTTATTTTACTGTTTATATTCATGGCCTTAGGTCAGCATGGCCGAATAGATAAGAACACGTGTTCATAAACATCTCTTGTGCTGTTGCTGAGGTAAATGAGTTCAACTCCTACACCGGGCAGTTGGATTAAAATGTTGACCTATCGTCCTTGGCTTTGGGACGTAAATTACAAGTACCCCTGAAGTCGGAGTGGGTTCTCCTGATGGAGAGGGGCACTGTTAATTGGGCAAGCTAATCCAAACACAAAATTCAGTCCAGAACTACTAAAAGTAGTGTATGGACTACGCTTGAGTTCAAGGCGAGCGAGGTAAAACAAAAAATGTCATGGCCTTTAGGCGCATGTGGCATGTATTCCTAAACTGGTGTTTTTTGATAGAATAATCAATCGGCGAGTGATATGTTGAGTATGGTGCCGGCCGACTTTACTTCCCAAGACATTTATTGATACCAGTTTTAGACTGGGTCGTCCTGAGAGCCCAGGGCTCTTAGTATTATACAACATTGTTTACATGATGTTAGGGGCGGACAGGCTTAGAGACTACGATGTCCGCACATGGCTCATGCTGACCTGGCTTACGTCGCTGTCATGACTCTTTTTATAAATAAAATGATATGCCTCGGCTTGATTCTGCGGTAGTGGATTCACTGTCTAGTCTTCTCGGATAAGGGTGAAAGGTTAGGAGCGTCCGTGTCTACGCTAAAGATTTCTCGGCATTTTGGAATTGAGAAGAACATGCTACCCAAGCTAAATCTCAAAATTAGAGAACCTACCCGCACAAAGTTAGTTGCACATCCTTTACAGGACGTAGCAGGCAACCCCAGCATTTTTGGCTGTTCGCGATTTCTGGGTAAATTTACGTTCAGTAGTTTGTCATTACTTTCTGAACGACCGGTGCCCATACCATTTCATAAAAACCAACGCAAGGCGGTCTGTTGCCAAATCGACGACAGCTGTGTTTCGAACGCGGTATGCGGGATTACGAACTACGTCCGTAAACCCTTCGCAACAGAGCAGGCACCCCACACACACATATACACACACACACACACACTCACACACACACACGCGCGAAACGTGGCAGGAACGTTTACGATAGAAATCGACAAACTCCGCACCTCGCGGTAGATTCAAACGCATAGATGAGATATTGTGTGTCTTCATCTTGTGGTGGTAGAGGGGCTGCGTTGTGGTAGTGGCGCTTGGCTTGCGTATTTCACTGACACCCAAGAGCTATGCCGACGGCAGCGTCGCTACTGGCAGAGCGTGCCGTTTCGGACAAGCCATGGTATATGAACCAGCAGAAACGAGGCATGAACCAGCAGAAACGAGGCACAAACCTGCTGCCTTGCAGATACAGTGGGGACAGTCAGAAGCTAGAGGAAGGCTAACCCCGGACAACATTTGTTGAAATAGGATGCTCCGAGCTACAGGCTGAAAGAAACAGTGCAATGTAACTCAGTTAATGATGATGCTCCTAGAGCGAACTCAATTAATGATAATACTCATAAAGCGAACTCAATTAATGATGCTACCCCTAGAATGAAATCAGTTAATGAAGATACTCCTATAGCGAACTCAATTAATGATGATACTGCTAGAGCGAACTCAATTAAAGATGATACCCCTAGAGAGAACTAAATTAATCAATGATACTCCTAGAACGAACTCAATAAATGATGATACTGCTAGAGCGAACTTCCAACAGTACCACTAAACGAAGGGATAACGACTGCCTGCCGCGACCGCCATATCCAAGAACTCTTAAACCGGGCTATAAACATGAGATCATTGCCGTCTGATAGCATAACCTGTCCCTGGAGAGTCAGTACACGATCTGCAAACACGAATTGTAGCTCAGTCAGACGGGGTGGAGGATCTCACATAGACATTTATACCTGCTGGAGAGGGGTTCAATATTGACACATCAAAGAACACCCGGAGATAACACCGCTGTTTCCAGCCTCCCTTGATCTCTGGTGACGTTTCAATATCACGGGGTGAATATGATCTTATAGCAACTTCTGTTGCAAGTGCGTTAACTTTTTGACCCAAGAAACGCGCCTGCCTTTTGCGTTTGACTATTCCTCACATTTATTAAAAAGGCTGCTTGGCTTTTGCAGGACGTTGCGATGATCCTGATTTGGGGGGGGGGGGGGGGGGGGGGTGTTTGTTTGATTAACAATAAAGTTACTGAATGAATTCTCATCATATGGCCGCGAGTCATTGGTAACCAACACAACAAGTTTATAAGTATTGATTGGAGCTTATAGAAATAAAAGATAGAAATCGAGTTATATAAATAACGCTCTAAGACTAGTTCAAAAACACCGGTTATGAATGGGTCTGATGAGTGTTAGGTCATCACATTTGTAGGCACGAATGCACGGAGGGATAGGTGGTCAGTATTTTCCTCATTGTAGCTGACGATGAACGCTGGGGCTCGAACCCTTGCCAGACAGTGCTCAAGACATCAGCACATCCACCTACTGATTACAGTAACGCGCCCTCATAAGATACACTAGACAACGTAAAACTGACAGCTTCAGTTACCATACTCGGATTCGAACCTGTCGCCTCCAAATAACGACTGCGCCTGGCAACCGGAACAAAGTACTTCGACGCACGGCCAATCCGACACCCCTAAACCGACCACATGTGTATTGTGTTCATGTTTTTAAAGAAAGAAAGAGGGTGGAAACCACTTTACAAAGACTTATCTAGACAAGTTCACCACCCGCTTGGGGGGGGGGAGAGAGAGAGAGAGAGAGAGAGAGAGAGAGAGAGAGAGAGAGAGAGAGAGAGAGAGAGAGAGAGAGACATATCACACACAAAAATATGTGTGGAACTGACTGCCAATATCCGGGTGCCCAGTAACATATTTCTCCGAGTCCCGTAACACGTTTCCCCGTGACCAGTAACATATTTCCTCGTGCCCTGTAACATATCCCCCCCCCCCCCCGTGCCCTGTAACATATTTCCCTGTTGTCAGTAACATATTTCCTGTGCCAAGCAACATATTTCCTCGTGCCTAGTAACATATTTCCCCGAGCCATGTACCCCTATGACATGTTTCCCGGAGCCCTGTAACGTATCTTCCCCATGCCTTCTCTCATATTTCCCCATGCCTTCTAACATATTTCCTCGAGCCCTGTAACATATTTCTCTGTGTCTAGTAACATATTTCCCCATGCGCAGTAACATATTTCCCCTGAGCCATGTAATATATTTCACCGAGCCCTGTAACATATTTCCCGAGTCAGCCTATCTGTGCTTTCCTACCAGAATTCCCCTATTCAAATCCCCAATAAGCACGTCGGGGACAGAGGAGGGAGAAACAACTGTTGTCACCTTTCTAAATGAGAAAACAATAGGGGATGTGAGTCAGGGGCCGACAATTTGGGCCTCTGAATTACTTTCCGTTTCAGCACTCTTCTCATTTACACTTGCCTCCCTTGGGGAACTCTGTACGATCTAGCCAATCAAAACGGAGCTGTGAGAACAGACGTCACAAGGCATTCGGGAACTGGTCTTGTCTGTAATTGTGTGGATATATTCGTTGCTGTCTAGTGACGGTTTGTTACAAATATGGTTGAAGTCTGGCATCTTTTTCGGAACTTGGAGTAGAGAAACCAGTTAGTAATTTATTAAAGAACAACATATTAAATGGTTTGATCACCTCAAAAGAATGTCATTGTACCATCTAACCACAAAGATCCACATCCAAGAGATATGATGGATATACAGTAAAGGTTAGTTAGTTGCATATCCTTTACAGGACGTCACAGTCAAAACCAGAACAATCACACGCTGCCATGGAACTGTATATTTTGGTGTCTGACTGTAAGTATATCCACACACATGTGATCACGCAATTATGAAAAGTTAATGCGCACAGGAAAGTTAATGCGCACACTCTATAAAATGTCCATTGTCAAAATAACAAGCTGGTGTATCTTTTTTTAACTATATAAAACTATATTTTTTTCTTTTAACGCCAGACTGTAACCACGTAATTATGTAGTGATGGAAAGTCAGTGCGCGTACATATTGGAATTATATACGCCAAAATCACACGCTGGTCAGTAACAATATGTTATTTTTTACGCCAGACTGTAAAATATATTGGTAAAGAATATTATTACCACGTGATCATATGCCTGTCTGTAAACTGTATTCGCAAAGAACACTATTTCCACGCGATCACACAGTGACAGAAAGTCAGTGCGCTTACATTATAATTATAGAATTATATAGTCAAAATCCAACGCTGATATATTACTATACATTTTTGTGCCAGACTAAAATTCATTCCCAGCGAACATTGCTTCCACGAGATCATGTCTCCTGGAAGTTGCTCATGGCTAGAGAAAATGCCGCCATTACGCCAGAGAGACCAGGAAACTGATAAAACTAATTACAGCCATTTGCCGACTCATTAATATGCATGGAGTCCAGCAGGCCAATCTGGTGTCAATAAAAGCAACGAAATGCATCCAATGAAATGATCTTCGGCGACTTTGTTGTTTTCTTACGGTGTTTTGTTATTCGGCAGCGGGAGCCGAGGAATAACAGATTTCATGATTTTGCAGACGATGGCAATTTGCTTGCTAGTTTATCGTTTCAGCTTTATAAATGAAACTGTTTATAAATGAAATAAGAGTGGATATAGAGGGAATGAGTATATGAGTGTAAATTATGGAGCATTCTTACACACCTTGGCGTATATTTGGCATATTGTGCTAGATAGTGCCTTTACTTTCTACAGCATTTTCTGATGTCCATTGTAGGCTTAGTCGTCCTGATGCAGTCTCTACAATACGGCTACGTCGCCGCGATACAACCTCTACAATACGGCTACGTCGTCCCGATACAACCGCTACAATACGGCTACGTCGTCCCGATACAACCTCTACAAAACGGCTACGTCGCCCCGACACAACCTCTACAATATGGCTACATAGTCCCGACACAACCTCTACAATACGGCTACGTCGCCGCGATACAACCTCTACAATATGGCTACGTCGCCGCGATACAACCTCTACAATATGGCTACGTAGTCCCGACACAACCTCTACAATATGGCTACGTCGCCGTGATACAACCTCTACAATATGGCTACGTCGTCCCGATACAACCTCTAAAATACGGCTACGTCGCCCCGACACAACCTCTACAAGATGGCTACGTCGTCCCGATACAACCTCTACAATACGGCTACGTCGTCCCAATCGTCTAAGAGATGGCTATGTTGCCCAGATGCGATATCTACAGTATCGCTACGTCGCCGCGATGCAACCTCTACACGATTGTTATGTCGACCGGATTCAACCTCTATAATATCTCTAGGTCGGTTCGATTAACCTCTACAATATGCCTAGGTCCTCCCGATGCAACATCTACAAGATAGCCATGCCGTCCCGATGCAACATCTACAATGCGGCTACGTCGCCCCGGTGCAGCCTATACAACATGGCTATAGCTGGGTCGGTTCGATTAACTTCTACATGCGGCTAGGTCAGTCCCGATTCCCCAAACCACGATTTCGAATTCAACTCAAGTAGGAAACATCCTAATCAACCTGCCAGAATCTCTGGGCGACATTTATTAAGATCTGTTAACTGCTCTCAAAAACATGTGTGCATATTTACGACAAATTTAATTAAATGCCAGGTCTTATGCGTTAGGCCTCAGCTTCTCCGGCATTACCGCTTCTGGCCTTTAGTCAGTCGGGTGCCTGTTTGGCTTATCACAGCTGCCAAAACGAATTTCAGATGAGCATGCAAGTGTAATGTCGATATCGTGATGGTCTTATTCTTTCATATTTTAAAATTCAGTTAAGCTTTCCTTCTTCATTTCTGAAACTTAATTTTCCTGCCCGTCTGTGGATACATTTAACTTTTAAAAGTGTGTTTTAGTTTCCGGCATAATCAGGCAAGGTCAGATTACGAATGGAAGTAAGATTATCACTGAATAAAAGTCGGTTAATTTGGTTGGCGATTAGTTCTATTTTCTGAAGTAAAACGCAGTTCCGGAGGGAGGAAAATAGAGAGCCCAGGAGAAATGAGGAGAGTCGGTGAGACTATAAGAAATGTAAGAGAGACTAGACCAGCGGATATTTGAGAGGCGGTGATTCCTAAAGAGGAAAATAAGAAACAGCGGAAATATAGTTCCCCCCTCCTCCCTTTGAAGTCAAGCGTAGCCCGTACACATGCTACTGCCTTTAGTGCACTAGAATACTTTATGAGTGTGCAATAGCTTCCCCTGTTACCAGTGTCCCTCGCCATTAGGCGAATCCACTCCGACTTCTGAGGTGCTTGTAATTTACGTCCCCACGTCAAGGACGATAAGTCAACATTTTAGTCCGACAGACGGTATAGGGGTTGAACCCGCTACCTCGGCATCAGCACACCGAAATTTTAAGAGCGAGCATTCTTATCCATTCGGCCATGCTGATCTCTGTTAAAAAGAAACATAGAGGATAGAGAAAAAGTCTGGGCTAAAACAATGGTAGGGAATTCAATATGTTGTCCACCCAAAGAGACATAACGATTCAAGTGAGCGGACGCCAAAGCAAAATTGATAGGAAACTGCGCCGATTATATCATGAGGGCTATCGGACGAGGGTTTGGCGCCTGAACTCGTCGCCTTCTAAGTGAGGAAAGGATTGGCCACTTATTTCTCCGTGCATTCAGGCCTTTAAGATATGATGGCCTAATCACATCACAGACCCAGGAAAATTTCTTCGGAACAACTCCTTTTAAAACAACAAACTAAGATCAGGAAAGCGAAGCTGAGTCCAATGGGTACAGAGGCAGGAAGGAGAAGAGAGGGAAAACATAGAGGGTGAGAGTTGGTCGAGGAGACATCTAACAATGGCAAAGTAAACATTCAGCACAAGCGACATAAACATCAACAACAATTTCGCTGTTTCCAACGAAAGTGGTAAATTGCAACAACAAACGTCCATTTAATGTGACTAGCTAAACGTGAAAAGATAACTCCGAAAAACGTATGTAGAGACATGTGTTTATTTCAGTTGTTACAATAATTTATTATGACGTCTATTGTCAAATTCATTTTACTGCGTTATACATTATTTGTGCAGTTGCTTGTAATGTCGAGAGGGCTCTATGGGGGTTACAAGACAAATATAATAAATTGATAATGACTGCATCCAAATCTATTAAATATCGCGTGTTTCCTCCCTTTAGGTGTTATATACTACGGTTATCTCCCCCTTTCCTGATAAAAGTTAACATTCCCTAATTTATATTTATCCAACAGCTATTATTCCTTCATTTAAGCAAAAATGAACTGCAGTAATTTTCGCCTTATCTGTATGGCTGGACTACTCCATCGATTTTCCACTGTTTAAGCAGAAAATTCCAGCCAGAAGAAATGAACTCATATCTTGAGTAATTACAGAATTCTGTCGGCTAACCCCGACTAAAGCAAGTCTCCACATCCGCACAAAATAAACAGCAGGGGTCGGTCTCACACTAGAATCCTGCTGAATATCATGTAAGGAGCTGGCCCGACTGGGTGCCAGTATGGGACATGTGGGTCAGCTTGTTTCTGGGCAGAAATTCAGTACAGCTGCCAATGAGATGGAAGCTGGCGGTGACAGTTTATAGGAGACGTGGTGTCAGGGCATTGATGGAGGTCTGTCGTGACGTTGATGAGGAGACCGAGGTTGGGACATCGTGAGATCTTAAACGAGTTGAGACGGGTGGTGCAGCTGGGGTTCACCAGTGGCTGTGGGTGACGCGCGCTGAGAGATACAACATGCGAAAGGACAAGACAAACTGATACAGTCACTATGCAATGATGCAGACAAAATAAACTAATGATGAAAGTACAAAAAGCTTCAGCTAATACATAGTGACACGTACACATACACAAAATGGAGACAGTAGATGGTATAACATGCTATTCCCAATACAAATTGTTGCACACAATATATTCGAATACAGATAATACAAACGGATATCGACAATAAAAACGGATAAATACAATATGAAAAACGGATATAAACAAGGCCAACTCATACAGACCATACAGTTAAACCATATAAAATAGACTGATACATATAATATCAACGACGGGGTTGTCTCTGATACTTAAAAAACAACAAACAGCAATGATATTTCTGCGTTCATCCGGAGTGTTTTCGGGCGAGATTGCGTTGTGCCTGTTTACAGCAGAGCTGCGCTCTTGCGCCGTTGAGCCGACATATCCGACTTCTGGGGACATTTGTTGACCAGGTTAACGTTCCCGGGGCAATGATAATACTGTTACTGCATTTATTTTTCTTTTTAAGGGGGGGGGGGAGACGGAGAGACAGCAATGAAAAGACTGTTGTTAAAAATTAGAAAACAGCTAACAGCAATGATAGGTCTTGTCACTGAAAAACAAACAGCAATGATAAGGATATCATTTAAAATTAGAAAACAAATAGCAATGATGAGGTTGTCACTGGGAATTATAAAACAACAACTGCAATGGTAGGGTTGTCACCGTGAAATATAAAACAGCAAACGCCAATGGTGTGAACTATTTTTTTCGCAAATCCTATTTACAGGGCATCGCTGTCAACACCAGCATTTTACAGCTGTTGATTTCTTGGCAAGATTACGCTCAGTAGTTTGCCATTGCTTTCTGGGTGAATCCGTTAAACCACAGCGTACTCTGGGAATCCGTTAAATCACATCATGCTCTGTGAATCCGTTAAATCACAGCATGCTCTGTGAGTCCGTTAAATCACGACGTGTGTGTGCTGTTTTTCCATCAGTTAGCGGAACCCTGCAGTGACTGCATTCTCACCTGCATTCTCAGATTAGATGGTGTGTTATCATATGTCAGACGCTCACTCTCCTGCACTACACTTTGTCCATTACTCTTCTCACATACCCCCGTAAGTAACCAACGCGACGCGATCCATTACCGGACCTGGCGCAGCTGCGTTACCCTATGTGGATATACGGGATTACGGAGAAAGGCAACGCCTTAGCCAGAAAGACCGGCAATGGTGAAACTATCATTGACAATTAAGAAGAAAAGGGCTGCATCAAGGCATGAACAAGTGGCCGTTACTCACTTTACTGTTTTCAACAGCGTAAAGGAACAGTTCCTGTGTATTCAGTGGCACCGAATTGACCTATACGTTAGCTTACATGTAATTTAGCTTATTGATGTATTTATAATTCATTGCTACTGAGTATACCAGAATTTGCCCCATGCATATATAATGAGCAGTCACGTGAGTTTCGTGGCCAGCGCGGGAATACTAAATAAAACGGGTGTGTGTCAGACGATTGGGTCTTGCGCAATAAAAACGATAACAAATACGTTATGGGACCGCTGGTGACCAACTTGTGCCGTTACTAAATACAGTTATTAATACTGTACAGATGGGCAAAGGACATAAACGAGCTCTGAGCCGCGAAATGAAAACATAAACATGGAAGAAACAACACTCACGAGGAATAACAAAACAAATGCTAGAATGATGTGCAACGGGCATTCATAAACAAGAACAGCCCAAATTGACAATTAAAAAGGAAACGGTTGGGGCGCGCTTCTCTATACTGGCACGTGACTCACGCGGTCATAAAAGAAGGCACTCATCCACACAGCTGAACACGTAGTTCCTGTTTTACTTCTCACCCTCTGACATCATATTGCTATGCATTGCATTGTGGAACTGCAATCTTCCGCAGGCAGTGCGTTCTTGTAGGCCGCCATGTTTCTTGTAAAATACGCTTTCGGATTCTTCAAGAGTTCAAGAAAGCAATGTTCCGAATGGATTGATCTAAAGACGACATAAATTTGTCATGTTAGCAGCTTCAATTAGCTTTTTATTTTAATTGCTTTCGTTTTCACGAATAGCTGGGTTGAGTCACAGACGGATGTAGAATCTTCTTGGTGTCAGTTAAGTCTTGGTTAAAATGTGCATAAGTTGCGGCAGTAACAATCCGAAGACGTTCTAAGACGACATTCAATGAATTGTGTCGGCACAAAAATAATAAAGCCCATGTGTCAATGTATTAGCGCATGAATGTCGCATACATAAAAACACCAAGAAACATAAAATAGAAGATGAAAAGCCTAAACTTAGCAAGGAATTTAAATAACGAAGACACAACCAACTGATTGAACGGTTTATTGACGCTGCATCTCGTCGGAAATCTGAAGAAATCAAACAACATAAACTAAAGTAATTAGACGATTTAACGTTATGACTGAATATTCTAAATTTGATGCTAAGTTTTAATTTCTTTTGGCTATCACATATTTCCTGGTGTAATAAAAGCGCCTATCGCCTTTTGTATTCTTAGTTTCATATCTGTATCTGTCACCATGGTAATTTCTATATTGCTATCTAAATAGGCAGCATTTCCAATTTCGGTTCAGTTGCTTTGGTGGTATCATTCATGTGGATGTAATAAAATACGTGTACAGTTCATAATACAGATACAGATTAATAACTTTTATACTTATATTTTCATGTAGTGTTTTTAATGCTGTATCTGTGTGTGTTTGTTGTTTCTGTGCTGGCGAATGCTTTGGCCGCAACTTCCATTTTGCTACTATTGATAGTGTTCTAGTAAATCTTACCGTCTATTTCTCGCTTTGGTGTTATTGTTAATGATTCATTCATTGTTCCTAAATATGTGTATGATTCCATCTCTGAACGAGGTTTCACCTTAGAAGACCGGGCTATCCTGTGCTTGATTTATTTTCATATCTTTGTCTTTCCCATACTCATCGCATATAAAAGTATACAGTACACTAACCCCATCAATGAATCATCAACGCGGTCGCTGGCTCTTTAGATAATCACAGTGGAACTAATATGATAAACATTACTAGCAAGTTCATTTCTCCGAGGAAGTGTTGAAAAGATGGTCTTCATTTTCAGCTTCTCGGGTCTTTTAATCTCTATTAGACCGCACTGTACTTCTTTCCCGCCAGCACTCAAAGACATTATTAAAATATGTAATTACGTGCACGGGTTGTAGGGAGGCCAGTTCGCTGAGATACCGTTTAGAGGGTGATCGTTAAATGTCCTAATGGGGTGAAACAAGTTCAACTAATATAATTCTGTTAGCAACCCTGGACGGACAGAAAGCAAATGAGACAGACTGTCAAGAAGCAGATGAATACCGGCAAATTGATTAGAGGAATTAGGTGTACACATGACATTTTTTTTTTCTTATGGGTATGTTATGAAAATCAAGAACACTTTAGTGACAACCGGTAAATGTAATGGGAAATGGGTAAGAAGAAGACAACGAGGTAAATGCCTACATGGTTTGACATAGCATGGTCGGGATAAGAGAAGACACACACAGAGAGAGAGAGAGAGAGAGAGGGGGGGGGGGGAGAGAGAGGAGGAGATAAGAAAATATACATAATGACAGATCAACTTAATGTCGTGTTTAGGTACAGCTTCTGATAGTTCTATAAAGCAATCACAAAAGAGAAAACACACACAGCTTGACATATAAAACAGAACAAGCACAATCCAATACAGTAAACATCTGCAACATCGTTGCAATCTTCTCCACCACCACTACAGGGCCTACCACATCTGTGCCTCGTGCATCTCACAACCAGCCAAGGAATTACATCACTCTCATTTCCCGCGAGGGTGCGAGATATCAGTTCCCGCCCAGAGCTCCTCAAAAATGTAATCAGAAAAGATGAGGACAAACTTGAGAAGAACATGGAAATTGCTTGTCAAGGCTGCCACAGCGCGGACTTGCCTTTGGCGTCAGACGAAGACAACCAGGATCAGATGTTACGGCAGATGACAAGACCTAGGCAGGCAACAGGAAATATGACAAGGCGAAGGAAATGGACCAAGACATTGGAATCAATAGTTCAAAGATTTCCTTTTCAGTTTTGTTGTTCTTCAAGATCCCGCTGGGGTTCTGTTAAATAGAAATTAGGCAGGCAAAATGGGGTTGGGTTATCAGTTGCTTCTGTCATAATGAATCAATGAGTGAGTGAATGAATCAATGAATGAATAAATGCATGAATGAGAAAGAGCTGGGCTGTTAAGGGAAGCGACGGATGGGGGAAGAACGAAAGAATGAAGCAGAGAGAGAGAAAAGATGGGGGAGGAGTGGAGAGAAGAGAGAGAAAGGGTTATATTGGAAATGGATGGATGGAGCATTTTTAGCAAATGGTGGTAAGAGTGAGAGGGATAGAGAAAGGGAGGAATTATATAAAGGAAATCAATGGTGGATTGTGTGTGTGTTTGTATAAGAGAGAGAGAGAGAGAGAGAGAGAGAGAGAGAGAGAGAGAGAGAGAGAGAGAGAGAGCATGCATGTTACACAAGTGTTCATTGCTGTAAACTGTTAAACGAATTGTAGAAATAATATAGGGTTGCAGGCCCGCATGGCTGAATTGATAAAGAATGCGTGTTCTTAAACATCCGGTGTGCTGATGCCGAGGTAAGCGGTTCAACCCCTACACCGGACAGCTGAACTAGTATGTTGACCTGTCGTCCTTGACTTGGGGAAGTTAATTACAAGTACCTCTGAAGTCGGACTAGGTTCGCCTGATGGCGAGGGATACTGTTAACAGGGAAAACTAATCCACACGCACAATTCAGTCCATCACTACTATAAATAGTGTATATGGACTACGCTTGAGTCTAAAGCGAGCGAGCGCAAAACAAAACAAAACAAACACACACATATATATATATATATATATATATATATATATATATATATATATATATATATATATATATATATATATATATGGATATATATATATATATATATATATATATATATATATATATATATATATATGGACTTCAGCCGCGTCTATTACACCCCTGTACATCACACACATGATTGATTAGATGTGATGTCATGTATGAAGACTAAACAATCGTAATGGGTGTACTTGGACTATTACTGCTACATCTAATTTTTATTAAAATCAATCCATCTCAACATACATACATCTTATATATATATTTCAACGTATAATATATATATCAACATATATGAACATGTAATTTTTCTGAAATTGTCTTCCAAACGATCTTTTGTCAACGGTGCACGCACAATACCAGCATGCACACACGCACGCGCGCGGACGCAGAGAGAGTGAGAGAGAGAGAGAGGGAGAGAGAGAGAGAGGGGGAGAGAGAGAGAGAGGGAGAGAGAGAGAGAGAGAGAGAGAGAGAGAGAGAGAGAGAGAGAGAGAGAGAGAGAGAGATGCGCATTAAACAGAAAATCAGCAGAAAGAAGACGAAACTCTTTTACCAACTCCATTACACATTTTTAAAATGGCAGGTTTATCAATGAACAATGTCTTGTTTTCATTAATTTACTCAGAGACACCAGCCTCATAAATGCACTACTACCTCTGAAGTCGGAGTGGGCTCGCCTGTATGGCGAGGGACGCCTTTAAAAGGGAAAGCAAGCCCACACGCAAAACTCAGTCCTTTACTACGTTAAACAGTGTGTAAGGACTACGCTCGAGTTTAAGCGAGCGAACAAGAAGAAGAAGAAGAATGCACTATTTAAAACAAGATACACGAGTAGTAACACACCTCAATTGTACAAGTTTCACACAAAGAAATCAAGAAAACTAACATCCACAAACCGAAACAACATCGCGACATAACCAGCGCTAGGCGAAATTCATGGCTGTCAGAAAGTGAACATTTACTTCTAACAAAGAATCTGATAATAGCATAGCACACATAACAAGCATATGAGCTAGAGGGTCTTCATTAGGCTGCTCTAAGCGTGACGTGTCTGACACTCGCATCTGTTGCACGACCCTGATAGGTTCCACATGTAGGATGCGTGTTTTACTAGAAACAAGATACTGTATCCAGATTGTAGGTGAAAAGTAGGCATATTAAAATGTAATCTATTTATATAGGAAGCGGGAATATCGGAATGATGTTAGAACCGTGTCTGAGGAGAGTAATGGTTTCGCAGAAATTAGCGGTTTTCATTAACACACTGGAGTCTCATTTACACACGGCAGTCTTTTTCCGACGTAGCAGCCTCTCACTCACGCATTGCATCATTTCATGAACAAAATAAGTCTCTGTTTAACACTTCGCAACTGCCCTTCACATATCGGACGCCAGCTCACATAGCACTGTCTCACATACACATTCTAATATTTCCACACACCCTGTCTCCCATTCCAGGATTCTTGTTTATTATTATTATTATTATTATTATTATTATTATTATTATTATTATTATTATTATTATTATTATAAGACCCCCGTCTTTTATTCACAGATCATATTCTCTCAATCAAATATCACAATCTCTCAAGCACGTATCCCACTATTTCAGTCACATATCTCAGTATCCACATAATCGAATATTCCATTCACAAACTCCAGTCTCTCCTATTCACAGTCTCATAGAGCCCACTCTCTCATTCACAGACCCAAGGTTCTCATTCACAGATCCCAGTCTCTCAATTACAGACCCCACTCTCTCATTCACAGACCCCAGGCTCTCATTCACAGATCCCAGTCTCTCAATTACAGACCCCCACTCTCTCATTCACAGATCCCAGGCTCTCAGTCACATATCTCAGTCCCATGCATAGACCCCAGTCTCTCATTCACATCTCCCAGTCTCTCATTCACAGATCCCGGTATCTCATTCACAGATCCCAGTCTCTCAATTACAGACCCCACTCTCTCATTCACAGACCCCAGGCTCTCATTCACAGATCCCAGTCTCTCAATTACAGACCCCACTCTCTCATTCACAGATCCCAGGCTCTCAGTCACATATCTCAGTCCCATGCATAGACCCCAGTCTCTCATTCACATCTCCCAGTCTCTCATTCACAGATCCCGGTATCTCATTCACAGATCCCCGCCTGTGGTGTTAACGGAACCAAACTGGCTTACACCCAGCCTCACCTGCCTGCAACTTGGTCTAGTGCGCTGAAGTCCTGACTCGGGAGCCTCGTTATCAGATCGGACAAATGCAACCCGAGCCAGCAGTAAATACCGCAAGTGGTGAACGCGAGACATGGCTTCGTCGCTGCTGAATAGTGAGATAGTGAGAGGGGGAAAGAGAGAGGGGGCTAGGAGAGAGTGAACGAGGTAGACAGAGAGGAAAGATAGTCACAGAGAGGGGGAGGGTGATGAAGAGAAGCGAGACTGATAGAGGGGGAGAGGGAGAGAGAGACAAGAGAGGGCGAGGGAAAGAGAAGTTAAAGCGAGACAGCGAGGAAGGAAGAGAGTGAGACAGCCAGAGAGAGAGAGAGAGAAGAGAGAGAGAGAGAGAGTGCTTGTGTGTGTGAGCGAGACAGAGTGGGAAGAGGGAGAGAGAACGAGCCAGAGAGAGAGAAGAGAGAGAGTGTGCGTGTGTGTGTGTGAGCGAGACAGACAGACCGAGTAGGAAGAGGGGGAGAGAGAGGAGAGGGATAGATAGATATATATATAGAGAGAGAGAGAGAGAGAGGCAGAGAAAGAGAAAATAAGGCGGGGTTAGTCAGGGATTTTGACCTGTAATTTTATGAGTAGTCATTTGTGTTATTCCGAGGGAAAAGCAACTGGCAGAAATTGTAACTACAGGAGAATGGAGGTCGATACGAGGTTCTGACATCAGTCAATCCAGCTCTGTAGTCTTGTGCCACCAGGCCAGTCACGAGAAAGTCTTGCGTGCCAAACCAACCGTCTTACTTCGGATCAGATCAGACTGATTTTCATCTTCGCCACTATGAGTTTCAACTTTTGTTTCTGGTAATTTCTCCCGTACATACTTAGCCACTCAAAAGTAAAGTCATTTTGAACTGAGGCGGATATTTTGTAATAACACGCCTAGTCATGTACAGGCTTATGTAAATTAGGGTTGACTGTGGCAAAGTCCTAGGTAGGTTGGAATAGTACAGAGTAGGCCATTAGAAGACTGCATTGACAACATTTCACAATTTGGAAAATTACAATAAAATATCAAAAGTATGAGTGCATTCTGGTTTATACATATAGGGATCTTCGCAGTTATTAGGGACTTCGTGTACCGAGCAGGAATTCTCCCTACAATCTGCGGGAAAGCGACAGAGAGGTTCGCAGTGCTAACTGATAGTTCCCACAAGTTATGAAGGTGGTCTTTGAACATTGCCAATTAAATCTATCAAAAACCGTGAAGTGCAGCAGATGGAATACTGAATACAAACAGTATACACGTCTAACAAGACCACATGTGCATACAAATAGAACAGACACTGCGGTTACAAAGCTTTCGTCAGTGAACTATAACTCGAATGCAGGTGCGTCTGTAACGTAGCGCAAAGGGAAACCCAGCTACTACTGTTGGGTATGTCTCTCGTGAGGATATCCACCGAACCTGTTTTGACAAACCAACTAGCGTATGTGTGTGTGTGTGTGTGTGTGTGTGCGTGCGCGCGTTTACCAGGGTACGTGTTGTGCGTGCGTGAGAGAGATGTTTGCATGTGTTCGTGTGTGTGTGTGTGTAAGAGAGAGAGAGAGAGAGAGAGAGAGAGAGAGAGAGAGGGGGGGGAGGGGGATATTGCGTGTGTGTGTGTGAGAGTACAAAAATAAAACAAAATAGGTAAGTGAACAACCCAGGTTGCTTGTGGAAAGACGAAAGACAGAGAAATACGGCAAACATGCTATCCCATTGTAAATACTGCCATTGGGAGATATGAAATTCTAGGTGTCCAATACCCCAGCAAGTGTTGCAGACCCAGCCAATCTGTCCGCCTGCTCCTTCCACACCACACCAACATTTCCCGGGGAACAATCCAACAGATACGCTCTATTGTTGTTTGTTGAATGGAAGCCTGCCATTCTATCACTGCATGCTTGTTTGTATGCTGATGAAGACTCTATCCGCAATTTCCACTTTGCTACTTGTGATTGTATTATTTCGTGTTCGGTGACTTACTCATAATAATTTATCAATATAATATTGTACCGTAATGAGCTGTAAGAACAGCTGTCTTCCATCTGCAGCGACAGCCGTGTTTTGTCTTGTGTTTCATCGTTAATCGCGCTATTAAACCCATCGACCTTTATTGAGCCATTGAAGGATCTTCTTTCACGTCCTTGGCAGTTACTGATCTAACTTGGTTCAGACGTCCCTATAACCTAACTGATATTTTATCTGGGAAATTTGTTTCTTGCTGGCTTGACTTCCTTGGATATAAGAAGGCAGCATACGTTTCAGTCCATATCGACAGCCGCTTTATCTGTCGTCTACTTTAAGGCATTTCCATCTTTGCTTTAGTGCATTATTCCTTCTTGTTTTATATTTTCTTCTTCTGTCTTTAAGGCTACATTTCACAATTATCTTTTATTTTTTTCGTTCTCTCGCTGTGAACGCAAGCCTAATTAACACTTTCTACTAGTAGTTGCAGCAATGGACTGATGTTTGCGTGAGGGTTAGCCGTCCCTATTATCTTTGCCCCTCGCCATCAAGCGAAGTCTCTCGGACTTCTACGTTGTGAGCAGCAGAGAAAGTTTAATCGTGTCACACTTCTCAATCAAACTGACTTTCATTTTTAGAAAATAAAAAGTATCTTGTGTAACAAGTCACTGTCGTTAAATACCAAAGCTAGAATATGTGTACAATGAACGACTGTCACGCGGAACCCCCTGAAAGTGTAGCTTTCTTGGGTGAGAGCGAAAAACCTCCTGTGAGCAATTTGTGAACGTTAAAAGTCCCACGGCAAGTCGCCTGGAGTAGGCCATGTTGCCGTTGCCGTGGTAAAATTGTAATGAAAGCAGACCTACTCGCGGGTAGATAAAGCTCGTGGATATGTACGGAATCTGTCTACAGGAAATAGACCTTAGACAAACGCATGCTATAGTCGGACACACTGGCCTTAAATATGCAAAACTACGGGTGACGAACTCCCTCAAAAAAAGGAAAAGGGAAGAAGAACAGTAGTTTCTTCTTCTTCTTCCTCTTCTTACTCTTCTCCTCCTCACCTTCCTGTCTTTCTTCTTCCAATGGAGCATAATTAACTCACGCCAAGCCCTTTGTATACTTGTTCAGGATTGGATGGATTTTGCAGTAATGTTTACTTCAGAATCAGGTAGCCACTCTCTTACATACCTCCCTTAGTAGCCTCTTAAGGCATGCATGATAGGTTAAAGGGTTTCCTATTCTTTGCTTCCTCTGTGTGTACCGGTAACACACGGGTACGAATATATGGTAGAAAGAAGAAAACAGCTTGGAATGTACCGCTGATATTTACAGTGTTGGCAATAAAGCGGACTTAATAATTAATGAATCATGACAGCAACACATTATTTGAACACGGTACCTATTTAAGATACTATTCTTGTAACAAAAACGCATGCATTTACCTAACAGACAGCATAGAGAATTTCTTGAGCAGAAAACAGTAGGGGCTGTCTCATAGGTCCAACATGAATTCTAGCGTCAGTAACAAAGCGGACTCCCCATTAAATGGATCACATGGGAGTCTACAGCCAGCCGTTTCGTGTAAGATGATCGCTGGGTATTTTATTTCATGAATTATGTAGAGGATGTGCTCTCCTGCAAGTGTGAGATTCCTTCAGTACCGAATATTTTTCCATGAATATTGATAACTGCTGACAAGTGCTGAGCTTGGCGTTGTTGTCAGTTTCATACAATGGAGAAAAGGAAAGAAGGCTAACCATGGAAATCAGGGATGGAAAGAAATCATTGGAATAAGGGGGTATAAATAACACAAACCACACCAACTAAATACGAACCATTCAGATAAGGGAAGAAAAGAAATCAATGAGATACGGGGAGAAAACAAAGGGATCCGGAAAGAAACAAACCGGAGATTAGGAAAAAAAACAAAGCATGGAGGTACGGAGGGAAACCAAGGTGATCAAAAGAGAAATAAACCGGCGATCAGGAGAGAAAGCAAGGGGATCGGGAGAGAAAACAAGGGGATCGGGAGAGAAAACAAGGGGATCGGGAGAGAAACAAACAGTGAGAAAACGAGCAATGAGGTGAAGAGAATATATGAATCACGATAATCAGAAGAAACAAACCACTTAGATAGGACAAGAAACAAACCACTAAGATACGGGAAGAAACATTTTCGAGACTGGGAATGGGGAGAGATCAAACTACGGACAGAGGAGAAGGAAAGCTCTGTAACAGAGATCCCGTGGGGGCGGTGCTATTGCTTATGTAAGCCTTTTTCAGGTTTCAGACGACCTGACAGTCAATGCAACAGGCTTACATGTTGAAACTCACGGTCATCCAGATGATTCTCAAATAAAAGCAACCAAATCCGACAAGAATGTTTATCTATTAGAAGTTAAATAAGAATTCTAGTCGGTGCAGTTCTTGGCGACCGCTTTGACAATAATCTGCAAGTCTTTCTATCTCCCAGCCATGGAAATTATCCGACATACACCACCGATTGTGCAGAAACATGTTAAGTTGTCCAGTATGAAAACCATACTGATTGACCATTGTGTTCAGCAGTGCGTTTTATCCACGATAGTGCTGTCAGATGGATTCACTTGACCTTCTACAGGCTGCCTGCCCAGATGATCAGGGCCTGGCACATTAACAGCTGTTAACAAACATTCAAAACATTGTACTGGGCGGACAGAAAGACACGAAACGATCAGCTCGTTAGGACTGAGTTGCACGTGAAAGAAAGACTAACTGCTTCAGCATGAAGAAACAAGGAACAAATCAAGAAAACACTTGAGCTTCAGAAGCACCACTTTCCCATGGCGTTATTCGGACCCAGGCCACGGGCACTTCCTGAAATTTATGAAGGGTACTGAGTTTATTTAAGAGAGAGAGAGAGAGAGAGAGAGAGAGAGAGAGAGAGAGAGAGAGAGAGAGAGAGAGAGAGAGAGAGAGAGAGAGATAAAACGGGGGTTTGGAGTTGCTAGCTGTCCAGAATTGGAGTGGTCATTAGGGGCTGAAAATGCTGAGGCGATGAAACTTGTGACTAACGAAGACTAAAGTCCGTTATTATGCTGCTTTTACTTTCCAGCGGCATTGGTCTGTGGGTGCGCTCTGTTGGTTTGTATAACCTCATATGTGGGATGCCTTTCCTTTGACTACGTTTATCTCTGTTTTGTGCGTATGGTATATGTGAGGGGGGGGGGGGGGGGGGTCAGTATGCGCAATTCTTGTGAGTGTTTCTATGTAAGCAAATAGTAAAGGTTCCTTTATACGCGTCTTCATTTACTGATTTATTTCAGATTCTCGGTGGTGTTTGTGAGTGGAGTGGGTTCAAATCTCCGTTGCACCTTTAGATTTGTCTCGTCTTTTCAAGTTATTTTGTATACACATGATCTAATTTCTTCTATGATTTCCTACTGTTAAGTTTTCACCATTCCTATGTGGGTCCACTCCTTTATTTCTTTTCTTCCCTATCTGAGACCCAAAAGAAGCACTAACAATGAACGTACATTGCACATATACATTAAATACTTCCTGCAACCTACAGACCTGTGGTAGGTATATGTTGGAATCCTCATGGAGGTGGATTTAAATACATAAACATCACTTATTTATTTTTAAATTGACTTTCGTACCCAGGTTTACCCAGCCTGAAATGGGTACCAAGAATTGACCCCGGAAGTGAAGGCGACCGGTATGACCACGTCACCCACTGAGTGCCGATTGGTCCATACAATTATTGGGCTAGCACCATATACCCAAAAACAGTCTCAAGGCGTGAAAATGGGTCATCTACGTTTATATAATCTAGTAATGTGTTCTACATTTCTGCCCACGCAATATAACGCCAACTCACCTAGTTGCTGCCTTCTATAACTGACATAGTGCAAAAAAACTAGCACCGGGGCAGTCAGATCAACCAGAATTAAAAGTACCAGCAAGAAAGGTCACAGTCCAGCAATGATCCTAAGTTAAGGTCAACCCAGCTTTTCAAAGGACCACGTCCAGCCAGCAGTTGGAGACGGTTCAAATGCTTTCACAATTGTCTCCCTCGAGGGAACAATACAGGGCTCAATGAATAGAGACCGCCCAGTCCTGGCACTGTTTAGGTCCCACAAGCCGGCAGTTATTCTCCATAACCTTTCACTGCTGACCTTGTCTAAGTTAAGGGTGTCCTTGCTTTACAGAGGACAGGCGCGGTTAGTAGAGGCAAAAACTGACGCCTAAACTGAGGTACCACTTGTGGGTACCAGGAGGTCAGGTTGCCTTATCGTTGCTTGTACAATAACAGTGTAATATATATCCATACACAATGACAAACAGCATGATTTACAACTCAGCGAATCTAGCATAATATTTAGTTTTTTAACCCCTCAGCGGAGATATTAATCATTGCCTTCTTTGGACAACAATCACCTTCAAAATAATATCCTGTTTGTGGCGGACTAAGTCACGTGATGATCAATAGGGATGGGCCCTAATATAAATTATCTTTGAGGTTGAACGGAATAGGAGTAATGGCAGTTTGAAAAATGATGTGGGTGTGTGAATCGTTAAACATCACGTTTTGCAAGCAGGAGTGCATGGAGCAATTGGTGATCAGTCTTTTCTCCCTTGGCGAACGTCGAGGGCTGACATCAAATTAATAATATTTACTGCAATTAATTAAAATTAATATGAGCAGGATATGTTGTATAGAACAACGCTAAATATGTGGACACATCATCATCATCTTCTTCTTCTTGTGATTTACTATAAACATTTATTTTCTCTACCCTTAATTATTGTTTTCCTCCAAAGTTTGCATTATGAAAAATCATGTTATTCCTTTGCTGGTTTTGAGTTAGATATCCACTGACAATTTTTTTTTAATAAGAGGTTTGCTTTAGAGCGAAAAATTATGTTTTTCCTATGCAGATTGTGAATTATATATGCATTGAACTTATCTCTCAGACAGTCTTAGTTAGAAATCACCAACGGGGCATAACCCACATCCTTTTCCTCCTTTCCACCCCTTCAAATGCAGGCAAATATTTACACTTCCCCGTAGCGTTAACAAAGCCAGAGATAACTGACCGGCCCATTCACGAAGAGGTGTCACTGTGTTTAGGCACCCTCTCCACCCAGAACACCCACATAGCGCAGACAAATAGCAATACGCCATTCCTATGGCTGAGTTTAGGCATCGAGAAAAGAAAGCGTTTGCTGATAAGTAAACAGAAGCAACAAAAAAGTCACTGTCTGCGCTGGTCCTGTTCCGCTAAAGGATGTGGCCAATCAATGGCGGGGCGGATTAACTGCAGTCAACGGTTTGGTACGTCCAGTTCAGGAATTGTACCTTGAGACGTTTCAGTTCTTTGTGAACTGAGGGTTTAGCCACTGTTGGGCAGAGAATTGATGCTTGAAGATTGTTTACTCGGTAGCCATCAAGGAAATGCCTTTTAATTTTTAACAGCTATCTGCATGTGGGAAACTCAAAGGGGATATAAACGTGAAAGAATGGACAAAGAGATGTTTAGAACTGAAGGCTAAATATTAAATAGCTTGTACTCTACACAGAACTGCCAAACAAAGGTGCAGATGTGGGTGATATAGGGGAGACACAGAAATTGATGTAGCGGGTTTCTCTGGTCTTCCGCGTGATAATGGTGATGATAATTATAAACAAACGCGTTAAAAACTCACCTAGTGAAATGAATGACTGTCAGGTAAAAGGTAAAGTTACAGGACGTTGCAATCATCCCCTGCATGTATTGACTTTATGATTTACAGAGCAATTTTAGTTCCGTAGTTTGCCATTGATTTCTGAACGGCTGACATTTCATGTCATGGAAATTAATGCAAAATGATCTGTTTCCAAATCGCCCGAGATTGATTTCAATGATGTCGAATCCGCGGACTTGGTGTGTCGGGATATTGTGAAACTACGCTTCTCACTATCGCCTAAGCCACAGACGTCGGATAGGCCAAATAAACTACAATTCTAAGTAACTACAAACAAAATCTTCAATGTCCTCCCAATGGTTGACATAAAGGGAGATGCAGGAGATAGCAAGGGATGGAACAGCTTGGCCTAGTTTGGTTGAGTGGGTTGTTGAAGAAGAAGTAGAAGTAGAAGAAATAGAAGAAGAAGAACAACAACAACAACAACATTGGTTATTACCTGCATACAACCTATGACTAACACATCCCGGCCTGGCTTATCCAATAACACAACCACCCCAGGACGTGAACTATCAGAACTCGAACCGCCATCAAACGTTTAGCCTGCCTCGACAGCACCGTGATTACAAACAAACACTGGACCGTTCAATACCAGACCTGGAAACCATGCTATTGATCAGCGAGCATTGTCCACACAGGATTAAAGTGTGTTACTAAACGGCGATTATTTGAACAAGGCCACCAATGGTTTGTTTGACAAGTCCAAGAGTGCTGTTTACGAAACCTGTCAGTAAATTATTTAACATAAGTATACATGACGGAGGGAGGAGTCGCGGCGTAGTGGCTCGACACTTGCCTGTTGGCCCTGTGGTCGTGAGTTCGAGCCGAGTCGGGTGTAATTGAAATTATATATCATGAATATATGAATCAAATGGATAGACATTAGAAGTATACGTATCATAGAGTATATACAAATCGTCTATGCTCCAGTGTGGGATAATGAACCGAGGAGGAAGAAGAAGAAAGAGAAGGAGGCGGAGTGGGAGGAGGAGAAGAAGAGGAAGAAGAAGAAGAAGAAGAAGAAGAAGAAGAAGAAGAAGAAGAAGAAAATACTTATCATGAAGTATACTTAAATTGTATGCACATCGTGAACTATATTTACCACGGATTATACTATCACACAATATGCTCCCCCTGGAGTGTAGCTAATGGAGATCCTCAAGCAAAAGTAAATACTATGGCAGCAGCAGCAGCAACAACAACAAACACAAATAACAACATGTCGCTTCAAGACATCAATATTACTACCGCGTATCGATCTCGTGATCGTGCTCCAGCGTCGGCACACAAGGCTCTCCATCATCGTTGCTCTCAATCCGTCCTCTTTCTTGCATCAATCTAGCTAGTTATGTCAGAGAATGCCGGATTTCTGGTCGCACAGCTAGAGTCTGTCTGTCGTCTGCTGTCTCTGTATGTGTGGAGTCTTCTTTTGGGCAGAATGTCGTGAAGAAGGATGAATAAACGGAGAAATGTAACAGTGAACCAGATTATACAGAGAAGAGAGAGAGAGAGAGAGAGAGAGAGAGAGAGAGAGAGAGAGAGAGAGAGAGAGAGAGAGAGAGAGAGAGAGGGAGAGAGAGAGCGAAACAGACAGACGGACAGAGACATACATAAAAGAACAGACAGAAGGAGAGACAGACAGAGAGACCAAGAGACAGACACAACAGATAAAAGCCAACGTTTCGATCACAATATTTACCATCGAACACACACACACACACACACACACACACACACACACACACACGCACAAAACACACTTAGCTAAAGAAACGGAAATATCACAAATAAATAATAGAGAAGTTTCAAGGAAAACAATGCTCTACCTAGTTGGCGATATGAAAGTAAGCACAGGAAGGAAGATTATGAGGGTCTCAAGATGCGTGTTCCGCTGTGGAGCTGTCTGCTTTGGATCTCATTCTCCACCTTTGATCTGGTCAATTACCCCCTTCTTCTCCACCCACATAAACATCCCCCTCTCTCTCTCTTTCTCTCTCTCTTTCACTCTCTCTCTCTCTCTCTCTCTCTCTCTTTCACTCGCTCTCTCTCTCCCCGTCTATTTATCTTTCAATTATACATCGTACTATAGTTGTCTACAACACCATGTACCCTTGTCTCTCTCTCTCTCTCTCTCTCTCTCTCTCTCTCTCTCTCTCTGTCTCACTCTCTCTCTCTCTTTATCTTACAATTACAGCAAAATACCGGGCCAAGCAAGGTTAAGACATCGTACTATAGTTGCCTACAGCACTATTTACTCCTTTCTCTTCCCCTCACATCGGTTCTCTCTCCCCCCCCCCCTCTTAAAAAAGTCGAGAGGCTTTTTAAGGGGGGGGGGGCGTCTGTATGTCTGCAACAAATCGCATTAGCACCCAGCCATCTGAAGCCCTGGAGGTGCTACCGTATGTTTTGCTTATTGGATTGATACTCTCTGTTGAGTTAGTAGGATTCCATTATTTGATGTAGGTCACGCCAAAGAGGATATCTTGTCTCTTTAAGTGAATGAATTAGAGGCTTCTTTTGGGCCTTGATTAGACCAAGAACAAACGAACAGGAGGACTCTATCTGTTAGGGAGGGAGGTAATGTACGTTGAGTTTTGCGCGGCATTATATATGTGTGGTTAAATTTACAAGACAAGGAGTGGATGGGGATTTTTGTTGTTGTTGTTGCTGCTGTTGTTGCTGCTGTTGTTGCTGGGTGGTCTCTGTGACGAAGTGGTTTAGCCGTCTGTTTCACGCTTTGAAGGCCGTGGGTTCGTTCTCCGGCCTATGAGGTTCAGCCCGCGAGTGCAATTTTCTGGAGAACCGTGAGGGTCGTAGTTGGAGCTAGGGGGTTCGTGCTTTATGCGATGCTCTCGGTCTGGAGAATCCTGGGGGTCATAGCTGAAGCTAGGGAGTTCGTGCTTTGTGCGGTGATCTCGACAAGCGGCCTACCGTTCCCCGAAGAGAGACCGAGCCCCATAGGGTAACACCTGATGCAATAAAGTCGACCCTCTCGACTGTGGTAAGTTAATGTGGTTTTTGCTGTTGTTGCTGCTGTTATTGCTGTTGTTGCTGCTGTTATTGCTGTAGTTGCTGCTATTGTTATTGTCCCTGTTGCTGCCGCGGCTGTTTTTGTTGCACGAACCCCATCGTTCCATTAGATCAGTCTTATATTACACGAAAACTTTTGCGGAGTGGTGAAGACTATTTTCATGCGGGAAAAAGCAATATACTGGACCTCTATCACCTATGTATGTAAAGGTTTCAGAAAACGAACTGACAGCTCTGGAGAAAGAAAGTTGTGTAGACTCGTGGTCACCCACTCCACCTGGCAAGGCACATGATTTGATTGACATCTAAAACATGAACATCTTAAAACACCAGCAAGGAAGAGTAAAGAGAGGAGGAGAAAACTGGAAAGAGACAAAGAAAAGCACCGTATTAACGCCATCAACACCCCCTAGGCACATGGTGTTTCTGCGCCAATCCACAATATCTCCCCCACACTGGAAGGTCAAAGGACAAGAAAGTATCTGGATGTCGTCTTGTGCGATCTGGGCATTAAAAAAAAAAGCATACGGGGAAAATCAATAGCAGGCCAGAATGTGGTTAACTTAACCGGCTCTTTTTTAACGCCAACATTCTACTTTATTTTGTAGCAGTGATAGCGTAGCGGTTAGTGAACTCGCCTGCTGGTCCGGTAGTCTAGGGTTTAAATCATTCAAGAGTTTTAAAATGGTTTAAACGACAAGAAAGTGATTCCGACCCACACAAAAAAGTAGGTTTAGACGAAACCTGCTACACAATCAAATGAACAAGTATTATAATGTAAATTAACAGACAAGTGGGTGTACAGTGATTGGCTTAGAGATATACAAGGTATATTTTTTATGACTGTGCAGTGTTTGAAAATATTGAAAGGTCTAAGTTTTGAATTCACACTCTGTAAAGTTCATGCAACATAATAGGTGAATAAAATAAATTGGACCTGCAATATTTTCAAACACAGCACAGTCGATACAAATATACCCTGTACATATAGAAAGGGAAAACTATGACAGACTGCGCGGCATAACAAACAATTAGAGAGACTGAGATTATGAGAGGGGAGGGGGCAAAGATTAGAGAGGCAGAGAGGAGAGCAATGATTAGAGAGAGGCAAAGAGAGTGAGAGAAACAAAACAAACATAATAGATGACGACATAAAGAGAGAGAGAGAGAGAGAGAGAGAGAGAGAGAGAGAGAGAGAGGGGCAGTCCTTATTTAGAAGAAAACAATTTGAACAGGATAGACGTTTATGCCATGGAATTTAAGAGAATGTCAGGACGAAAACCGGAGGAGCAAAGATGAGAGAGAGAGAGAGAGAGAGAGAGAGAGAGAGAGAGAGAGAGAGAGAGAGAGAGAGAGAGAGAGAGAGAGAGATGGAAAACTAGAACATCCAGTTAGAAAATCAAAGAAAAAGACAGACAGAACAATAAAATAAAAGAGAAAGAGAAAAGTAGAATAAGGGACAGAAACACACATATTAAAGAGAGAGAGAGAGAGAGAGAGAGAGAGAGAGAGAGAGAGAGAGAGAGAGAGAGAGAGAGAGAGAGAGAGACTAATGCACGATCTAGAACATACCTAGATAAGAGCAACAAATAAGATATCAATACTCAATACATTTTCCTAAAACCTCTAAACCCCCATTCACATGCGAATTATTACAGATCGCCCGTCAACAAAACAATTAATAACAAACGCCAACAAGTCATAACAATAACAGCCCTGGTCGCACTGGCCAAATGCACAGGCCGTATCTGTGTTTTCTTAAATCCGTTCCAGTGTTTACCTACATCACCCGAAGCGGTAGTTAGGGCCCTGTTTGTGTAAACACAGAGCCGCAGCCCTGGGGGTACAGCACCAGGGCAGCAGAAATGGCGACCGGGCGAGGAAAAGAGCAGCAGATATGATCTCGCGCATGTACAGAACCAACAAATGCCGCGACCTGATGTCAGCAAACATCACTTCAGCTGATGGATGATGTCCAGTTTATGTCAATAAATGTGCTTTGGGGAGGGATAAAAGGAGGTCGAGTTTATAACAGAATGCAAAAGAAATACTAAAGTAATTATATTGACTTCATTGCACCGGGGTTTACCTCTTATGGCTAGGCCTGTTTCCATTGGGCTTGATGTTGTAAGCGTCGCACAAAGCATGAATTCTGCAGCTCCAGCGACGATCCTCTGGAGTCTTTAAAAAAAATTGACCTCGGGAACCAAAGGACGGAGCAAGGTATCGAACCTTCAACGTTTGGAGCGCGAGGTTGGCTCCGTGGATACTCAGGCTACATATGACTAAGAAGCTCGACGGATGAATAAAACTCACAGATACAGGCAAACGTTTCGGCCAATGTCTTCCTCAGTGGAAAAAAAAGAACAAAACGATTATAAATATATAAACCAACCTTACAAATGTATACTTCCCCGGGTCACTTTTTTTAAAGTTGCATATCCTCTGCAGGACGTTGCAGTCAGCACCAGCATTTTTACTGCCGTTGATTCTTGGCAAGATTTTAGTGTCACTATTCGATCTATGAATATTGAAACTGTTTTAATATTATAATATAGTAGTGAACGCAGTTTCACGACCCCGACACACCAGTTTCAGTTTCCACAATGACATAAGAGTCCGCCATTTAGAAATAACTGGCAAACTACTGAACGTAAAATTTGCTAACAAATTTACAAACAGCCCACAAATGATGGCTGGATCTTTTGCAGAGTTCTGTACAAAGAACACACAACAAACGTTATATATATATATATATATGAGGTACGATTAAGCCATTTGGCCTAGATACCCGTGTATTTAAATATTAGTTTTCATTTTACTTTTGTTTTTCCATATTAAGTTAGCCTGTTGTGTTTAGGTTTTCGCATCAAGTTAGCCTGTTGTGTTTAGATTTTCACACCGAGTTCGCCTGTTATGTTTAGGTTTTCAGATCAAGTTAGCCTAGCCTGTCGTGTTTAGGTTTTCAAGTGTATCCCTCATCAAAAGAGTAGGAGGTCAGCATGGCCGAATGAATAAGACCGCTCGTTCTTAAACATCCGTGTGCTGATGCCGAGGTAGCTGGTCAACCCCAACACCCGTCAGGTGGGCTAAAATTTTGACTTCTCGTTCTTGATATGGGGACGTCAACTACAAGTACCTCAGAAGTCGGAGTGGTTTCGCCTGTTAGCGAGGGACATTGGTAATTCATTCGTTCATTATGTGCCATGCCATAAGCGTTGGCGGTAATGTTCTGCCATCTCACTCGATCACTAGAGTCGTGGATCAGCTCCGTGTTTCTGTCTCCACCATGCCACGTGGCCAAGCCATCCAGGTATTTAATTCTTGGTCTGTTCCCTTCGATCTTACCAGTTGTCACCAAGCTCTCCAATTCATTTCTTCTCATAATATGCCCAACAAATTTTGACTGTCTACATCTAATGTCTCTAATCTAATATCAGTTTACGATCTTCATTTGTTTCTTGAAGGACTTATTCATTGGTTTTTCTATCTGTCCATGGTATTCTTTGCATTTTCCGCAGAAACCACATTTCCACAGCCATCAGATATTTGTCAGCTTGTCTGCTCATTGTCCACGCCTCACATCCATATAAAAATACAGGGTCTATGTAGCACTTCAACACTCTTTTCTAGTTGCAATTGATATCTTTTTAATTGATCAGTATGTTTTTAATCTTGCAAAAGGCTACCTTCGCCATGGCAATTCTTGTTATAATCTCTTCAAGGCATCTCCCATCAGATGTTATGACTGTTCCGAAATAGTTGTACCAATTCACTTTTTAAGAATATGCCCATTTACTTGTATATTACATTGTAATACACTGGTAATAGGGAAAGCTAATCCACACGCAAAATGCAGTCCAGTGTACTATATAGAAATATTAGCAGGGGAATGGACTACGCTTGAGTCCAAACCGAGCGAAAGCAAAATTAAAAAACAACATAAAACTAGTCGTCCCTCACCCCCCCCCCCCCCCCCCATACACACACATACATACACACATCTAATCTTTATGTCATAATCGCATCTTTCAAATCAAATCGAGGAGCTCATCTGTTTCTCCTGGAGACAGCGCATCCTATGCGGCTAACTCACTTAACGCCTAGCGTGGGTTTATTAAAAGCCCATTCCACAGTTTTATTATCCCTTGTCGGTTAGTTACAGCGCCCTGGTTAGAATCTACTATCCTCTTTTATCTTACCGCCATTCCCCTTGTTCTGGTCAGCGGAGGCGGGAATCTCCAGTGAAGTAAGTGCCCCTTTTTCGTTAAATGGTGTTAAGTCGTTGGAGTGTACTCCCGCTGTTCATTCTGCTGCCCCGAGATCTGAAAACGAGTAGCCATCATTTGTTCTAGACCAGGTCACCAACTGGTCAGTATTAGAGATGCGCCAAGATTGATAAGAAGCTGAAAGAGAGGAATCGATGTAGAGAAAAAGCCACTAACAATAGAAACTGCGAACTTTTGACCCGTGGACTTTGTTGTCTGTTGGTAGGGTGTTAAACTAACCACACTTGATATGTTGTTAAAACCAGAAGTAAATATGTTACAGATGGAATAGCAATCTATGTGATACTACTCAGCTAAACTTCTATAGTCTGTTTACTTTTGTCTGCCCCAATATAAAATTCCGTATCTCAGTAACCAACTGAGGGAAAATTATGAGATTTAGCATAAAACCTTATCATTATGTCCACCCCCCCCCCCCCAAAAAAAAAAAAAGTTCTGGATATTGCACAGCAAATTTCAAAATTTGTTAATATGCGGTGTATAATTTACGGGTCAGAGATGAAGTGCACATTATTAAATGTATTGCGCCTTCACACGGAAACATTAGTGTTGAAAAGTTGCTTTTGGACCTATCAAAGACATATTCCTTGGGTGGGGGTAAATATAAGACGGCAGGAAAAATTTCATAACGATGCAACAGACAATTTTCAAATTAATTGATCGTAAATGACGGCATTCATTTCTGGACAGACTATAGCATATATCATCACGGCCTGGAGAGAATGGTGCTGCAGGAAGTGACAAGAGGATCTAGCCGACACTCAAGACTCCGAGGAAAGGCCAGACGCACATATAATCAGACTGCTACTGATATCATTAGTATTGGGACTCTTCGCCTGCTGTTCAAGATGAGGACGGAGCACGTATGGGAATATCCCAATTGTTATGATATCCGTTATTAACTCGACTCAATCTTTCTTTCTGTGCTTAGATAACTACTGTTTAACTTATGAAGAAGAATTAACAAAGGGTCAACTAAAATATGAAGACATTGGATGTATTTTGACTATAATGTAACGGAACAATCATAAAGATTTCGTAATTAAACTCTCCTTCCATTTTCTTCTGCTAAAAAAAAAAAAAAGACGATAGGGTAACAAGTGACTTAGCTTAACAAAATGGAACCAGAAACTTGTAATAACAAAGGTCATCTTGGTAGCGATATCACACAATTAGTGTCGTTTGGTCACGAAAATATGAGAATACCAATGTATCCACAACAGCCTAAACATGTCACGGAAACGGCCCCTTATTTGTTTAGGAGTATTTTTCTAGGACTTGACTTCTTTACCTTTTATTTCTTCCCTTTAACTGGAGAACTAGACCACTAAAGTCCGAAGATGACCTACGGCAGTAGCTGCCTATAATACTGCCTCTTCGTTTTTAACCAGATAACTAATGTTGCATAACCTGATCCAAGATCCAATTGTGTGAGATGGCTTAACATGCCCCCCCCCCCCACGCTTTATCAGCATGATGATGATTGTTGTATAGGAATGTGACAGCCTCCAACAAGTGTGGAATATGGACCAGCAGCATAAAGGCTCCAAGAACTAAGTGACCGCACATAAAGCTCTTCAATCTCAAGAGGCTACAGATCAGCGGCAGATAGAACTGCCCATTGAAAGAGCTGTAAGACAAGCCGTTCTTTATCCCAAACACCATCTATCACTGCCAGGCCGGCAATAAACTGGACAAGAGCGTAACCAACCCCAGGTGCTTTCAAGGTCACAACCTGATTTAAATTCCCGGGCCGGGTAGGACTTCATTGTTACGGGTGTTATCTGTTGCCAATCTAGGTGATCCCGATGGGTGGTCAGGGAGAAAATTTATTGTAGCCTGTCGCCAGAACTGACCACTAGGTGGACATCAAGTGTGTACAACTGGAATAATAGTAACTTTATCTGGGGTTAGTCACTTTGATCAAGCTTTGTTCCCTTCTGTCCAGTGCGGGTCCTATCACAAATCCCCTTTTCATTCACTAGGGTTATTTACTACTTCTCTGGAGTTGCTGCCGTTTAGTGATACCTCTTTGGGATCGTCATTGGTGTTGGTAAATGTATATGGGCCTCTTGGCTTTGGTTACCAGCAACGTTCAGTGGTAATCCTTTAGTGGTTATTGGAAATCTCAAGTTGCAGACTTCAAACACAAGGCGAGGCCCTGGTGTTGATTCCTTCATGATCCCCTCTATCCCTTCATTTCGTCATCTAAATACCTACCCACCTTACATACCTGTGAGTAATTTATTATTGGTAATGCACATTTTCCATGCGTTTTAATGCATATTATTATGTTGTCATCGTTGTCTTAAGATTAGCTTCATAAGTGATGCATGAATGAAATAATGTATGAGAGAAGAGCAGAATGTCAGGTAGGCCTGCGCGCCCAATTTTTAACCCTTTGAAAATACAGTTTCTTCGATGGTACCTACCTACTTACCTCTTTTTATAACCCAAGCCGTGTATCGTTGGTGATCATCCCCCTGTCATGTTGCCTACCAATCATTCCTGACCCGTGTGTTCCTCCGTGTCATGAGGTCATACTGTCCAGAGTCTTCTCTCGTGGCCTCCCCCTCTTGCACTCCAGCTTTCCCGTTGCGACGACATACCCCAGCTTTCCTCTTCTCATGACATGCCCAAATCATGTGGACTGTCCCCTTCTGATGAAAGTAGTCCCCTCTCTGTGTAAGTCAACGTCTGTCTCAATATCGTCATTGTCTTTTCTATTCGTTCACGGCGTTCTCATAACTCATTCATCTATATAACCACGTCTCCTCAGCATCTGCCTATTCACCTATGTGCCTAACTATCTACTTAAAGATTGCAAGTTCTTGCCATCAACTCTAGGCAATTTTACGTTCAGTAGTATGGCACTGTTTTCAAAACGAGAGGTCAACGTTTAAGCCCAAATAACCGGAGTAGGTAATGACCCTACTACTACTCCGCCATCAGCGCACACGAAGTGCAAGAGCGAGCGCTCTTAACGTTTTGCGATTGATCTCTACCTACCTTATAAAAGTATATAAAAAGTTAGTTGCATATCCTTTACGGACAAAGCAGTCAACCCCAGCATTTTTTGGCTGTTCGTGATTCCTGGGCAAGTTTGCGTTCAGTAGTTTGCCATTGTTTCTGAACGACCGGCACCCATACCATTTCATACAACGCAGTTAGTTAATAGTTAAATTCTTCATAGTTCCCCATTACTCATAGTCAGTTCTACTAATCCCGATTTCAGGCTTGAATTTCCGTTCATTAAAACATCTACGCATGTGCCTGCCTACTTGCCCGCCTGTCTACGCAACCTGTGTCTCTGTGCGTACATACTCTTAGCGCTCCACCAAATGCCATCTCACTTATAACCCACCACTTGGCACGCTTCCTGATTCACCACGTACCCAAGTACTCAAAGTAAAATGATAGTTTTAATAAGCCTTATCACCGCTCAATAGCCTCATTACAGGCGATTTCAATCAAAAAACTGCTCTGTGCGCACAGCAATCAATAGATGGACACTTTAGGCAATAGGTGCATACCTATTTAGTCGCTGTCGTTGTGTTTCATTCATGTCTGAAAAACACTTGATTTTTTTTTTATTCGCTTGCTTTCAATTCCAGTTTAGAGCACATTTGATTCGTTCGTGTGAACCAGCTTTTCGTATTACCCGCATCCCCCACCATCAGGCGAATCCATTTTAACTTCTGGGGCATGTGTAACTTGCGTCCCCAAGTCAAGGATGAGAAGTCAACATTTGAATCCAACTCACCAGTGTAGGGGTTGAACCCGCTAAGCGCCATCAGCACTAGGGAAGCTTAAAAGCGAACGCTCTTGTCCTTTAGGACAGGCGACTTGCATTTCATGGTATGAAAAGCGAATGAAATATGTTGATTTATATTCGCATTCCGTTAAAAGGGGTCTACGGACAAGAGAACCGACTACCTTTCACCGGGTTTGGTCTCATATGGCTCGGTCTCTTTCCGAAGGGTGACCTGCCTAAAGCTTAGTACAGAGCACCAACTCCGTAGCTCTAACGATGACCCTCAGGATCTCCGAAAATAAAAATGCACCGGTGAACGGAATGATCATTTAGAAACGACCCAAGACCGTCGTAGAGTGGCGCAGACAGTTTGACCGACCCTCCACGAAGACACCAGAAAGTATATGACACGAATGCTACTCCTTAATTAAATCAGCCAATCAGCACTCGATGATTGATATAGTAAATATCGCTACCAACTGACAGTATACCACAACAAGCAATGATGTACAGACCAAATGGAACAATGAAGCCCAAGCCCAAAAACGGGCACTCCCCAGCTGTTTATGCTTCACATCGACACTGCAAGGTACAAGAGGAACAAGATGTGATGAGATGAGAGGTCAGAAGCACCTTTACTTTCCAAAACAGTTTCCAGCCTCATGTTAGGATGGAGCAACATAAGAGCCCAAGTCCACTTAAAAAATAAAGAACACAGCATCGAATAGGATCCGAACCAATACTACCGGTTTGGCAAGAAAGCTCACTAGTTTATGAGAGGGAAAAGTAGATTAACTCTATTTATAGCGAACATAGAAAAACGTCTGCCTCGCGCTCCGAAAGTTGTGGGTTCGATTCCGGGCTACGTCTTTCGGTTCACGAGTGCATTTTTTCTCGGAGACTCCTGGGGGGTGTCGCCGGAGCTACGGAGTTCGTGCTTTGTGCGATGCTTTCTGCATGTCGCCCTGCGGAAACAGACCGAGCCATATGGTATAAAACCCGGGGCAATGAAGTCGATTCTCTCGACTTTTAAGACTTTTTGTAATAGAAAAACTCATTTTTAGACGCAATATCACGCACTGTAAGAGAAAAACAAAACACTACATTTAATGCAAGAAACTAGGCAATTAAATTAATGGACGACAAATAACACACCTTAAGGCATATCAACTGAACCAGGGTAATTTAACAATGTACAGTTCAGAATATCTAGTTATCTTTCGTGACCAACTGTCTGCTGTCTAGTTACCGCGCGAAAAGTTAACAAAATACCGTGCGTTGTTAGCAGACGCGGATGAGACAGCCCAGCACGAGATGCGACCATGCACACAACCAGGTACAGATGAGCATGGAGGCGTGCATTCTTTCACGAACCCGGGGATCAGCCCCCTAAATTAAAAGTCAACAACGCACAAGTTCTGTCTCCTGCCTCCTCCGTCTTCTCGAGACTTCAGCAAAGCAGAAACACATGCTGCTAATGGACACTAGCCGGGACGAAGGAGTAGAAGAAACATGAGGCGAGAGCGAGAGAAAAAATTACACGGGTGGATAAAAGGGCCCTGATGTCAATTCATTATTATGTAACAAAGACATTTCAGGCATTGACATCTAACCCAAAGATTAAACTCTTCCACAAAACTAAATGATTAATTGAATAATTTTTTGGGAATACCTGACTGTTGCAAATGGGAGAACGAATGCCAGACGACAGAAGCAGAAAGTAATCTCCGCTAATCTAGTACTGGACAGGCTGGTACACATAATTCGTTGGCGAGTAAACATTTTCCATTATATTCCCCGGCATTGTTACATGATCAAAGACTGAACCCAGAAGCCACCCAATTCCAGTTTGCATGACAAGGAGTATGGGTTTAATTTGGATTCAATTCTAGCTTTGACTTCTATCTTGTTTACATTTTCCTCGAATGTAGCCTTTTTGTCTCATTTCAGAAGATTACTTTTTTCCTGTATATAAATGATCAGCAAGGCCATCATTATAGAAGTGCAGTGGTTCCTAAATCAGCATGGCGTGTAGCTACGCCCACGTAATATCAATACCAACGATTTTTGCTGTGAAGGAGAGACGGCTAAGACGACAGGTGAATACCTCATCACAGTATGCCATGATTGTGTAGATGTGAATGCGTAACATATTTCTGCCCTGTGACAGTATCTGCCATGTAATGGTGTTACAACTATCACTACTATCACCACCACCACCACCACCACCACTACTACTACTACTACTACTACTACTACTACTACTACTACTATTACTAGTGCACTGGACTGATTTTTGCATGTGGATTAGCTTTCCCCATTACCAGTGTCCTTCGCCATCAGGTGAACAGAAAACACTCAGACTTCCGAGGTACTTGTAATGTACGTCGCCAAGGAGGAAAAGTCAACATTTGTAAGTCCTGCTGACTGGTGTAGGAGTTGAACCCGCTACCTTGGCATCAGCACACCAGATGTTTAAGAATGAGCGCTCTTATCCTTACGACCTTGCTGACCTCACTAATAGTAATAATAATAATAATAATGAGTTCTACCCTTACTACTACTACTACTACTACTACTACTACTACTACTACTACTACTACTACTACTACTACAACTACTACTACTACAACTACTACTACTACTACTACTACTAATGAGTGCTACCCTTACTACTACTACTACTACTACTGCTACTATTACTACTACTACCACTACTCCTACTACTACTATATAATGCTACTACGAGTACTACTACTACTCTTACTACTGCTACTACTTTTATGACACATACCATTACCACCCGTCTTACGATTATTTTGAATACTGGAATGTTGACTCTAGGAGTCCTAACTGCACTACGCCACTGCAGAAACAAAATGGTCCAAGCCAAGAATGACCGCTAGTCGTGCTACTGGTGGCCGTTGAAATCATCCCGACCACTCCAAGAAAGAATGGAAATGAATGATGACACTTGAAAATAATGACCTAATGAAGGGCCTGGACTCTCGGAGTTTCAAGAAGCTACCGGGCTTTTAAATCACCGTTGGTATTTGCGCTGACCACATCTGCTGGTCTGATTGTAATCATGGTGTGTAGTGGCGCCCGGGGTGCCTGTCTTGTCTTTTCTCTTGCGAGCCCTGGTTCTGTTTTGTTGACTTTGCTTCTGCTGCCATGAATGGACGTGTCAGTACTGTAGGCATGCATGCCGCACCTGCTGCTGTAGACAGCCCATGATGCTGTAGTTGATGTTATCTGGCTGGCGGCGAAAGGTATATGGTTTACTCCAGTGATATCCTCGTCGTGATCACCGTTATCACCATCAAGTGCCTTGTCCACTGCTTTCTCCGCATTTTGCCGATCTGCAATACAATGTAGAAAATCGTGTGCCTTCATGCTGCCATTCCATGATGCAATGTTGTAAAGAATCTTCTGTCCCTGTCTTTCCATAAATCGTTCCAGTTGCTACAATATGCTTCGGTTATTTTCTTATAATGTGGCTAAACATGTTTGCTATCTCTTTCTGATATTTGTAGATTGCTGTCTTTGTGTCCCAGCCTCTTTCCATATGTTTTTATTACTCATGTTAGTATTTTTCAGCATTCATCCGTAATACCGCTTTATGTAGTGGCTTCATTCCTCCCCCCCCCCCCCGGCTTGCTTACTACATGCTGACTACGCTACACTAAAGGGGTGTCAAAATAACGCTACACTAAATGGGTGTCAATATAACGCTACACTAAACGGTTGTCAATATATCGCTATACTAAATGGGTGTCAATATAACGCTACACTAAATGGGTGTCAATATAACGCTACGCTAAACGGTTGTCAATATGACGCTACACTAAATTTGTGTCAATATAACGCTACACTAAACGGGTGTCAATATAACGCAGGTAACCTATACTTCCCAGAACTCCCTGATGCTAATGCTAGGCTAGGTCAAACTTGGAGAGGGGAACACTAACGCTGCAACACAGTCATTGTGCTGATGGTACTTGGGTATCGGGTTGAAGGGAAGCCTGTACGTCAATCTCACCCAAACGACCTGTAAACAATACAAAACAACACAAAGTAATACAAAGTCAGCTTTACCTGGGACAGTCACTGAACCGTTACCACCCACTACCCTGGTATCATCCCCTACCTCGGTCCCCATGACCCACAGAGGCTATGCATAAAAGAGGATAAAGAATACATTCGTGGTAGCAGTACAGCTTCGGAGTGAGACAAGTAATATGTTTTTAATTTTCTCTTCATTGCTATCATTTTTTTTCTCCATCTTTTTATTCATCTCATCCCGCCCTTATGCCTTAATGTAGTCACCGGAGGATCTTCTCCTGTACCATATGTTGTGTTTTGTGCATGTATTTGTTTGCTGATGAAGGCTGGTCGCTGCAACGTCCTGTATGTGTCGTAATTATGTTCTGTAAAGCTGCATTACTTTGTGTTATTTTATATTATTGACATTTCCACAGCTTTACCGCAGTTCCACCAAATTTTACTCAGACGACCTGAACGTCAATGAATTGGATTTAAGAGTTAAACTTCGGAAGGATTCACAACCAACCAACCACAACCAACCAACCACCACCAACCAATGAGTCAACCAACTAACCAACCAAAGGACAAATAATTTCACAGAATAAACAACAGAAAAGTCGACATCGCTGCCCTTGCCAACAAACAAGCAAACATCACAAAGAACTCTCGAAAAGAACGCAAGAACGACAGAGAAGTTAAGGTTAAATGTAAACACGATAGTAATACACACCCATCCTTCTCCCCCAAATGCCGACATAACAGTCGTTTTGCACTTTCCTCCACAAAAACTGTAACAAAATTATATCAACCCGACAGAACAATGGACGATGTTGTCCCCACACAGACCAACCAATCGATGACGTCTTACACACAAGCCACCCGCTTCGTTCCCACAAATTTTAGACCTTTCAGGATTCAGACGGACACAGTTCTTCTTTCTCTGCCTCTCCCACTACTCCTCTTGCTCATCCACGATCTGTTTTCTTCCGTTTCCCTCCTCTCTCAGCCATTTTACTCGAAAACTATAATCTTCTTTCATTATCATTTAATTCGTATGTCGTAATTTAAGAGGAAAGTGAAAGAGAGAAAATGCAACACATCAGTTACTGTTTTAATTCTATTAAATTCAAACTGCTCTGGGGTTGTTGTTTTTTTTTAAATTTAGATTTATTCTCCTTTAATTCCCTCATCCCAACACTCCCCAGCGGGCGTGGTTTTAAAGGGTTATTTTTAAATGATAAGGGAAATCGACTTCTCCCGCTAAAAATCGAATTAGAACCCAGGAAATGCATGTAGTGTATCCAGAGCCGGGTGATTTTCTACCAACACAAGCGGCAATTACTTGTATTTGAAGCTGGGTTTCATTGGTTGGTTTGGTTAAAATTCCTCAATCCTGTGCTTGAAAGGCAACCTGGCTCTTTCTCGAAAACTCTGAAACGTGGGTATATGGTGCTAGCCGCGTCGGAGAAGCACCTGGCCGAGTAGCCAGAACGGCGGACACCCATTCAGGAGACGGGTTCGAGTCCAAATAAGATTATGGATTATTTTTTTTCTGTCGGAGGAAAAAAAACACCCCCTTAACTAGAGTTGCCAGACGTCCGGCAAAGAGAGGACATGTCCTCTTTTTTAGCTTCGTGTCCTCCGTCCGGCAGGCAAAGCTAAAAACCTTTAAAATGTCCGGCTTTTAAAATATTTTATGTTATTGTTTATGTATTGATGTTACAACTTAGAATGTATCTACGTTCTACCGTGTGTTTACCTTCTTTATTAAAACCTATTGCTTAATAATATTTACTTAATTTTCCTATTTATACCAAACGTGAAACACCAATTATTTGTATAATTTGAATCTAACTGTTGCTCTATTCGGCAACACTAACAATGCTGTAGTCTCTATGGTTAAAATGTTAATGTTAGGTTGGTGTATGAAGCATGCATTAGTTACTTAGAAAAGTGGTTGAAACTTTTTGATGAATTTCAGTGCTTTGGTTGGGTGTACTTAAATAAAATCAAAGACTGTACATTTGATGATCTTTTGACAAGCATATTGTACTTGAAAGAGAAGGGTATTATTGTAGATGATGTGCAATTATTTGACCAATACTGCAATCTTAAATCATTTGTGCAAGACAAGAATGAACAGTTTTTTTTTTAAACACTCTTGCATGAACAGTGGAGTTTATTTTTCCAAAGTTGCCCAAATGCATGTTGCTTTTCAGAGTTACTTAAAATTTGTGAAGTAATCTTCTGTATCCCTGGACACGATGGCAATGTGGAAAGAGTGTTCTCCTTGATTAATGCTCGATGGACAAAGGAAAGGAACAGATTCTTACTGGACTCAGTAAAGGGCATCATTCTCACAAAGTACAATTTGAAGAATCTTACCTGTGAACAGTTTTATGCATATGTGATTGCTAACGAGGATCTTCTACGAAAAGTTGGCTACTCCGAGAAATATGTTGCGTAATTAATAAAAAAAATTATAAAGTAATAATTTACAATCGGCTGTTTAAATAATGTTTATAAAGGCATGTTGAAAAAGGTCTCCTTTGAATTTATATTTATTTTTTAACATGATTGTTTCTTGGTCGTTTCACTAACATTAAGATAAACTTATTGGCAACTTTTGTAATAAAATATCACTGATTGTGGGTTTAATCTGGAACTATTTAAATGAAATATTCAATATGTCCTCCTTTTTGTCTTATTATGTTCTCCCTTGTCCTCCTTTTTGTCTTATTATGTCCTCCCTTGTCCTCCTTTTTGTCTTATTATGTCCTCCTTTTTGTCTTATTATGTCCTCCTTTTGGTACCTACGTATCTGGCAACCCTACCCTTAACTTGCACAGTTCGCGTCGACTGTACTAGCCAGACGGCCTTAATCCTATAGGATTAAAAAAACAACAACAACCTGTCCTACACTGCCAGGTGCTATTGGCAGTACTGACGTATTTTATTTGCTAGTGGCATATCTGCATACATCAATAGGGACTCAGTGATGGGGTCAATATCACACCGACGGCCTTTATTTCCTAGACCATTCATTGGTACCTATATTAGGCTTCGGGGAAAGTGTTTAACCATTCTATTTTTAGTCTATCTAATCCTATTCAAACATTAAAATCATGAAACCTTTACCAACTGTATTCTTAATCTATGTAAACTAGACAGCCATGATATATCTGTCATTTACTGCCAATATAGTACATTGCGGTGTATGACGAGGAGGGGGGGGGGGGCGGTCTTGAACCTGAGGAATTAACACCGTCTGGCTAGTTCAGTTGTAAGAGGAACGAAAAAGAAAAAGCATCGGCACAAATGAATAACTACATATAACTCAGTACATACACAACTACCAACTGAATTCGGCAAACACGTTTAGTTACTACTGAAATGTACAATAATAATTTTTATTTTTCATTTCCAGTGTAAAGTGTTTACTTTTTTGAATAAGTTCTGTGCAAATCCGTTTAAAAAAAAAAAAAATCAAAACGCAAATGGAGACTGACTACCCATGCCCCTGAGTTGATGGCAGAACTAATAACAAACAACTCGAAGATAATTCATAGCCAAACATGAACTATTTTGGTTGGTACGCAGAGAGAAAAAAAATAAAACAACAACATAGCCGAAGTGTTTTGAATGTTGAAATCAATAATCATACAAATTTCCCCCCGCGCCAAACAGCATTGTTTGTTCAATTCTTCTTTTTCCCTCAATCCTTGGCGTCCTCTTTATCAAACAGTAATCCGGCGTTTCTATTTGTCAGTCACGGCCTCTCCACTAATTCTTTCTTTCATGTTTTTTAAGACGCATATCTTTGTTGGTCGTGCATTTCTGCCTCGTCTTGAGCCGTTGTTTATTCCGTGCTGCTGGAGACGTTTTTGAAATAACAGTTATCAATAAGTTTTTTGGCATCAAGTGGGCGGGCGGGGGGCGACAAGTCGATGAACGTGGGCTGTTAACTTCATAAGCATTCTTCGGTATTCATTTCTGTTGTATTGGGGCGTCATAATTTTCATTCTCGTCACTGCCTCCATTTGTTTAGTTTCCTACCTCTATTTGTGTATTGGAGGTCTGCGTGGCCGAGAGATTTAACATGCTAGCGAACTCTCTGCCGACGGCGGAGCAGTGGGTTCATTTCACACAGCAGTCATTTGGACTTTAAATGTTGACTTCTCATTCAGCAAACTATCGAACGTAAGACTGCCTAGTATATGATGAACACCAGTTAATGCTGGGGTTGATTGTAAAGCCCTGTTCAGTTATATGCGAAATTGTAAAACTAATGTATGTATCGTCTTAACGGTACTGGATATTACAGCGGTAGATAGTAAAAGTAGAGATTATTTATCGTCTTATAAAGTACTGGGTATTATAGAAGTAGGTGGAAGGAGTAGAGATTATTTATCGTTTTATAAAGTACTGAATTTTATAGCCGTAGATGGAAGAAGTAGAGATTACAGGACAAACTAGACATTGCCAAAATGAAAGCTATAGTGATCACACCAGGATTCGAACTTGCGGCTTTCACAAGGCGATAGCCCTGCCCCTGTTGAGGGAACAACTGTACTTCGACAAATTAGCCATCTAGACACCCTTGAAAGGGGTGTCTTCATTAGCCAAGTCTATCATATGACCCACGACTATAGAATATGGACATAATTCGACAAGACTGTTAAAACTACTCTCTCGTACTCGCTAACTTTCTTTCCGTGAATCTTTTCAGTTGTCACCAATGAAATATTTACAATATTTGGAGGAAACATGATATGCTTAGGCTTAATCCCAGACAGTCCGTGTAGGTGGGACTGAATCCTAACGCTACACTCTAACATCTCCGTTGATGTGAAGTTACTGTACCTGTCTTGCACACCCCGCTGGTTTTGTTTAGCTTGGACAGGGGAAGATCTCTGCAATTCTCCGAATGTTACTTTGACAAGAATTAAACTAGTTTCTTCCAGAGAATTCACAACCCACCAACTCGCCAACCAAGGCACACTCACTGTTAGGCGCAGCGGTTGTGGTAGATAATGATGGCGTTCTAAGGCCAGATGTATTGCTGTTGTTACATCATACATAGTTTATGTATTGATTTTCAAGAACTCTTCTTTCCCGCAATAACAGCCATAATAACACTTGACAAAACTAATGATAACATGGATAACATGTTCTATTGTCTGACAAGCCTTAAGTTAAATTATTCATAGCCTTTTGTTGCCGTTGAGCGCAGTAAACGATAACATTATTTATGATTTGGTTCCCGATACAGTCAGTATACTTTCCCGTCTATGGGCGCCGATCTTGTTTTTCTTCTTCGTTGTCTCTATAGCTGATTCTATGCTTCTTTAGAACACGTGCCCTTTATTGTATTTATCAAATGATGTGTTATTAGCCCATGTTTGTGCCGACTATCGGGTACTTGTTACACTGTCGACATTACTATTTATAACATTTATGGCCCACTGGGTGATCTAAAATCATTCATACTAGAGACACCATTGCAGTAATAGACAAACTTCAAGCGAATCAAAGAAGAAGAAGAAGAAGAAGAAGAAGAAGAAGAAGAAGAAGAAGAAGAAGAAGAAGACTATTTATAACCTACTTGCAATAAACTTGACCCTCCCCCACTCCTACCCAACCCTCAGCCTACAAGATAGAATTATAGGAGGATGCATACAGACTTCAGTTGTTATGTTCGTCTTATCAGGCCTTTGTCAAATGATAAACCTGCCACGCGCATCGTGTCATACCGTGTTATCATGTCATCGGCTTGCTGTTTTATCATCGTTAAATATATCACCCTCACAGCGGGGTCAGTGTTCCTGGGTCATTTCGATTACGTAAACTCCAGCGTCAATAAACAATCCAGGCCTACCACTGACAGGTGATGGTAGTGGTAGTAGTGGTGGTGGTACTAAACACAGTAGTAGCAATGGTGGTGGCGATGGTGGTAGTAGTAGTAGTAGTAGTAGTAGTAGTAGTAGTAGTAGTAGTGGTGGTGGGGAAATAGTAATAGTAGTGGTGGTGGGGTAGCAGTAGTAGTAGTAGTAGCAGTAGTGGTGGGGGAAGTAGTAGTGGTGGTGGTGGGTAGTAGTAGTAGTAGTAGTAGTAGTAGTAGTAGTAGTAGTAGTAGATACTCGACTAGTAATATGGTCGATTTTACGACGCCCATCTTCATTTCTATAGTGGCCAGAAAATATTGCCATTAATGTTGCACGCACCATTTAGCTTTTACGTCCACCTTCGTCAGGGTTTAGATTTCACCTACAGCATTTTTACAACGCACATTCCGATCTACGTATTATCCCTCTTCCGCCATGGTAGCTATGATTCACAAACGATAACTATCTGATAACAGCGGTTATTGTTACACCAGTTCCCGGGATTTCCTCTTTCATCTTCTTGTGTTTGGTAACACGCAGGCGACACAAGCACACACCTCCACACACATCATCAGCAACTGGAATGTTCTACACAGCGGTTACCAGTTTGATAAAAGGCGGGTACAGAGCAGAAAACGACACAATGCTCTTTCCTACGGTCCATTTCACACAGCGTAGGAGTTTACGGGTTTCTCTATAGCGTGTCCCGGCGCCTTGGTATCTCAGCTGAATTTGTACTGGGCACCGCTATCGGATTTCGACTGGCTCACGTCACACTCTATTTGCTTGAAACTGATAAGAAATAACGTCAGAATCTCTGTTACGTTCTCCACAAACAAAACACCATACCTATCAAAAGCCCTTTATTCATAAGTTTAAAAAAAAAACATAACACGGGAAGGGGTTTGATCCCCTACATACAGACAATCTTATCCTTGGTGGCAAAGTGGTAAGTGCGCTGGTCTGTCATGACAGTGGCAGGGTTCAATCCCCAACAAAGGTGGATTATTTTTCTCCGGCCAGTACGACGCTTAGCGACGATCCAGCCTCATAAAAATAGCCATCAAACATTTTCAGAAATGTCTAGGAATTGTGTTGAGAAGGATTGGCGACGGGAAAGAGAGCTAGCTATCCCTCCTCATATATTGTGGTATGTAATATGTGAAGCACTAACACCCCATATTCCAGCGCCAGTATCAGCTTTGGGACTACCTTTACTTATGAAAAAAAAGGACATTTAACGAGTAGAATACGGTAAAAGATTTCTTACGGTCCATTTCAATGAACTGTTTGAGCTGTCCCCCTCATACAGTAGTTTGTCCTTTAAGGCAAGGTGGTTCGCTTAACAATGGTTTAAATTCCCTGGATTTCCGTCTCATGTACAGTTGCCTTTAATCTATAATCTCCTTTTAGACATGCTTGGGTGAAAGTATTAGAGTCACGGGGTTTTCTGAACATTCCATCACAGTGGTTACACGAGAGCTACATGAGAAATGGTAGAGCTCGGGGTTAGGGATTATATTGAAGATTGTGACTTGGTATGCATCAGTTATTAGTATAAACATGAGTGACGAATAACAACGGCTAGAAGCGACACGGTAGACAGAGTACTGTAGAAGCAGACCGAGCTGGGAGTTGGCTGGTGAAGCAACTGGAAGACTGAACTATTAAGTCGGATGTATTGGTGTTGAGATTTTCTAAGTCAGGGGAATGGAACGTCCAGCCAGCGGACCGTATACGGCCAGCAAAATCATTTGGTCATGGCCTGCCAAGGCAATCGCAGGCGGAAATCGAAATTCAATAAATCTAAACCTTTATTAACAATCATCAATATATTTAGTGGTAACTGCATCAATACTAGCTACCATCCTATGCCTCAAAGAGAAGACAGGTGAGTTAGTTAATTGGTTGACAAAATATAGAAGGCTAACTTTGAAGTTGATAATTGTGTATGGCCCACAAACGATGTTAAACATATCCAAATGGGCCTTCACAGAAACAAATTCCCCCATCTCTGATCTAAGAGGGTGTCAAGTTGGTCATGCTTCAAAGGCACTTGTTTTTGCAGCGAGACTGTTGTCATTTGGAAGTGACATGTTTGAATCCCGATCGTAGCTATAGCTTTCAATTGTTATGTTGTCTAGTGCGTCCTCTAGTCTCTACTTCTTTCATCTACTTCTATGAGTGCCAAACAATACATGTTTAGTTATTTATGTACTTAAAAGGGTTTAAAACTATGGGGTTAAGGTTGTTGTAGAGATTTGTCTTGGCCTGGTACAAAGTACCATCTAGACCAGTGTTTCCCAACCTTTTTTGTGCTATGCCCCACCTAAGCCTCTCTAAAATTATTATGCACCCCCCCCCCCCCAACATAACATATACATTATTTTTAATATTCATAAATTTAAATGTTCACTAAAGAAACATGAATGATAGGTTTTAGGAAGAAATCAATAGGAAATTATTGAGCAAACACAGTAAGTAAATTTTCAAAACATATCATGGAGAACTGAAATTCAAGTACAAAATAATTTTAATGAAATATTTTTCTATATTATTTTAATTATTAGTAATTATTTATTATTTAAATTTAGTGAGATACTTGCGCTTGTTGCTTGCTGCAAAGAGATTTTATGTCAGATTCCAATTTAGTTAACTTCAGTCTCAAGTCTGCCTGTTTTGTTATATCCAGCCGATTTCTTCCATTTTCGAATTGCCCCCCTTAACAATCGAATTGCCCCCCTGTGGGGCGTGGGCCCCACGTTCGGAAACACTGATCTAGACTGTCGCAGAGCTCTCAACCTCCCCGTACACGGAAGTCATAGAGCTGTGATATTTTGTAGTCGAGTGTGTTACCTAATCATTAACCCGATGTGACTGTTACATACCACCAAAAGTAAATGATCAAATCAAATATTTGGAAACGCCTAATTGCTAATGCAATCGTTTAATATTGCTTCAAATAGAAACTGGTATTTCACCGAAACAAAACTTTCTAACCATATCACAGACATGACAGATGGCACAAAGGGAAAATAAATCCGCAAGTAATTTCTAGCTTAATAAAACATATAGGGCAGAATGAGACGTAAGAGGGCATATCATAATCTGATTTATTTACTTCTAATGCACAATTATATGCCCTGACTTTTAAGTGAATATTGATTCCCCCCCCCTCCCCCTATTACTTTGCTAGCCTCAGGGAGCTCCCCCGTATTCTGAATTTCCCAGTGTGCCACGCTACAACCAACCCACGGACTATTCTGGAATACACCTTACACCAGACGCCACTGTTGGGTCGGCTGTACAGTGTAACGATTACACCAGACATTTATGGCAACGGCAAGCCGAAGAGAATGAGCCCCATTCACTTGTAGTGGGCAATATAATAGCCGTTAATGAGACACCAGTCATGTTGGGAAATGTCGCTTCACTTCTGCAAGATATGGGGACATACAAATTTGGATCCATTAAAATGTCAATTTATAGACTTGGCCTGGACGTCAAGAGTGTTTTACCGAGCCGGTGTAAAGTCAGCGTAAAACATAAATATGAAAAGGAGGAGAAAAAAAAAACGTCTGTGGGAAGTAAGATTAAGTAAAATATGATATTTTGTTCAGACTTAGAAACGCAGGATGAAAAGTTGGGGATCCTTTTACACGCACTGAACCGCACTGGGCATATGGTGCCTGACCCACATGCTTATCTGTGCACTAAGTGAGTGAAGTGATCGAAATAATGCTGACTGTTTTTACTTCCCAAGACATTTCCTGATAACAATTTTGAGGTAGGACGACCTAGAAGTTCAAGTCAATTTTACACATTCGAATCGCTGTCCTCTCACAATGTATCAGTGTAATTTGTCTAATCACTTTAGGGTTTCTATTTCTTTCGAGAAAGATAAGTGTCCGGTCTCACTACGCATCTCACAAACTCTGGGAGACTCCGTGGCCAAGTCGTTGCCTCGCGCTTCAAATTCCATGGGTTCGATCCCGGGCTGCGTCAAGAGTGCAATTTTCTCGGGAGACTCCAGGGGGTCATCGCTGGAGTGACGGAGTTCGTACTTTATGCTACGCTTTCGGCAAGCCGTCTTGCAGAAGGAAACAGCCATATGGGATAAAACCCATTGCAATAAAGTCGATCCTCAATTCTTTTAAACAATTTTTCTTCCGAGATATCTAGGTATCTGATCTCACTAGCCATAAGATAATCATCATCATCATCATGTGCCGTGCCGGTCATGTTTCGCCATCTCACACGATCACTAGAGTCATGAATCAGCTGTCTTCTTGTCTCGACCATACCACGGATAAGATCAGGTCGCGTATAATATCATCAGGCACCAACAGCTCTTGAAACAATTCCCTGCCCTACGTTGGGATCTGATGGGTCGTTTGCTTCGTGCAGAATAGCATGCATCGATTCAGAGGTCGCGAGTTGTGAGCATTCGCTGGAACTTTTCTCCAGGACACTCAGGTGTGGTTGGAAATGAACAGGCAGACAGATTGGCTGGTGCCGCGTCATTAAGGGGTGATTTGATGCATGATAAGGCAGAAGTGATGAAGGCCCGCTTGGAGCATGTGAATAATGCAGAAGAACAGATATACTATCATGGTCTAGAGCAGTGGTTCTCAACCGGTGGGGAATTTCAGGGTTTCCAGGGGGGGGGGGGGGAGAATGAAGACCATTTCAAGATCGTGTTAATACAAGAACCGATTACTTGACATAGTTTTTCCCTTCATACTTTACAGTTATGTATGTCTCGTCCTTCTAAAACTCATTTTATAAAGTAAGTAGACCCACAAATCATGTTTTATGTGGATGTCTAGACTTGTTTTAGTATATGCTATTACATTTACCTTCTATTTTTACGTATACTGTGTAGTGGTGGGGGGATATTTTGATAGGAAATATGAAAGGGGGGGGGGGGGGGGAATGACGTTCTGAAAATACGGTGAAGGCGGGAACGGGTCAAATTTTTGATAGGAAGGGGGGGGGGAATGGCGTTCTGAAAATATGGTGAAGGGGGGAATGGGCCAAAAAAGGTTGAGAACCACTGGTCTAGAGAGAATGCAGCAGCAAAGAGTGGTCAGAGGATCTGGTAAACAGTCGTCACTCAGAAGTGAAGTAAAGCAAGACGGACATATAATCAGATTGTAACGGGCACCATTAGTATTGAAACTCGTCCTTGACTGTTGAAAATGAGGGCTGAGCGCTTATGGGAATGCCCCGCTGTCGGTTCTTGACCCAACTCAACCCTTAGGTGTACATGGCAAGCTCTCAACCACAGCTTACCCTCCACGGTTTTCATTTATTTCCTAAAGGTAGGTCTCACTCGAAAATTAAAAAAAAAAAAAAAACACACACACACACAGAGAGAGAGAGAGAGAGAGAGAGAGAGAGAGAGAGAGAGAGAGAGAGAGAGAGAGAGAGAGGATAACATAATATTTTAAATAATGAAATTACAAAAAACGCCAACTCTGCTGTCTACGCAATGGAGACATGAAACCTCACAGCATGCATTTTCTACAACAACAATTAAGGCGACAGAATACAATAGTCTGTTTATCAGTGCCATGCCTATGTTGGGGTACACACGACGTAAACCATGAATAATTATCACATAATGATAGAGGTATATAATAAGGTAGCGTGTAGCTTGGCAGGGAGCCGCGGTAGCGTAGTGGCTGGACGCTCGCCTACCGGCCCGTTGGTCATGGGTTCGAATCCGCATCAGGAAAGATTTTAAAACAAATTTTTAAACAACCTAAGTTCATAGGTTTACCCAGTTTAAAATTATTACCAGGTAATGTCTTGAAAAGTAAAGGCGTCTGGTTTCATACTAACCACATCAAACATCGAGTGCCGACATGTCTGGTCTATAAAGATGTAAGTCTAGAACCATATACCCAATACACCTCCAGATGTGGAAAAAGATCCGCTTTTTTAATGACATCCAAATGCGAAGTGTATGAAGTGACAGGCGGTTTGTCTATACATCTATGCACATTCTAGTGAATAGCAGAGATGAACAGTTCCCTTGTTCTTCTTCTTCTTCTGCGTTCATCCGGAGTTTTTTTTTCTTTTTCGGATGTGATTGCGTTGTGCCTGTTTATAGCAGAGCTGCGTTCTTGCGCCGTCAGGCCGACACATTCGACTTCTGTGGGCATTTGTTGACCGGGTTAACCTTCCCGGAGGTTCCCTTGTTCAATGTCGGTCTTAACAGAGAAACCTCTGGTAACTACTGCGAATAGGCTGGGTAGACACATACCAAGAGGTCAGGAAAATAATGCCCCAAAACGCTTGACAAGAAAAGTGGAGGAAAGACGAAGAAGAAGAAGAAGAAGAAGAAGAAGAAGAAGAAGAAGAAGAAGAAGAAGAAGAAGAAGAAATAACTGACTCTTAAACCTGGAAAACTGCTTGTGACCAGTGCACTACCTCCTATGCCATTACGTCTCGCTAAGTTTCCACAGGAGAGGATCCTAAAGCACCCCAAAATCATCTCCCACTAGCATGTACAATCCAAAGGGGAACACATTTGATCGATGGGATAGGGAACGGAGACCTAGTGACCTAGTCGACCTGACAGCAGAGTTTTCTACCAACGCTAGCGTGTGTAGAACCCACAATTATTCTTTAATTATAAGACCGCCACAACTACCTATATCTCCCTAGAGGATTGCCCATAGAAATAATGATGGACGCTTCCTGCCTAGTGGTCTCTGGTGGTATATTAATTGAGAATCCATGATTTAGAGAACTCCCAGAGACAACTCTGGAGTCTGGGCCCGTGTACCAAAGTCTGGGCGAACGTACTGGCAGGCGTTTAGGTATGACAGGGTATCGGGTCACAGATGCTTGAGCAAACATGGGGTTCGGGCGACAGAAGTGACAGCCAAACTGCCCGATGATGGATGTGCAGAAGGCTCTGATGGACCAAGGCTTGGTAAATTATGATAGCACCTGTCGGATGATAGGGCGGTATCACTTTGCTGTGTTTGCAAACTGGGGCAAGGTTGTGCGAAAGGGGCTGGTGCAGGGAATACAAGGGAAATACAAACTGATCAAGGGAAATATTCCCCGTGTCGTACAGGTGACCTAAGGGGAAGTCAGGAATAACACACTGACACCTACAATACATGCCGTAAGAGGCGACAACGGAGGCTTCCGCCGGTGTGTTACCTGGAAGAAAAACAGCTAATGAAAGAGGAAATGTGGTTTCTGAGAACAATGTAAAGAATACCATGGACAGACAGAAAATCCAAATGATCAAGTCCTAGAAGAAACAAAAGAAAACAGTAAACTGATTAGAGAAATTAGACGAAGGCAGTCAAGATTTTTGGCACGTTATGAGAAGGAATCAACTGGTAACCTGGCGACAACAGGCAAGATTTATGAGAAAAGAACATGGGGAAAGCAGAGAGATAAATATATAGATGGCTTGGCCACGTGGCATAATCGAGACAAAAACACAGAGCTAATCCAGAACTCTGGTGATCATGTGACATGGTGAAACATGCTCCCACGCATATCGGTGTGGCACATGATGATGTTACCGGGACCCAAAGGGAAGCGAAGAAGATTAACACAGTAACGTACCATGTATGTCGTAAGTGGCTTATAAGGAGGTGATGTACAATGGGAAGCAAAGCACAGTAACACAACACATTGGAACTTCCCGTACAGATGGTCAGAGACGACGAAGGAGGGCTGGGCGTGGGGTTGACTTACCCACTCCATAGAAAACCTTTAGCTGCGAAATCCAGGGGGGCTGGGGGGGGGGGGAGTTTTAGGGTGTCGGGGGGGGGGGGAGTTTTAGGGTGTCGGGGGGGGGGGGATCAAGATGATTTCAAGATCGCGTTAATACAAGAACCGATTACTTGATATTGTTTCCCCCTCCATACCGTACAATTCTGTACTTCTCGCCCTTCTGAAATTCATTTTATAACGTAAGTAGACCCACAAATCACGTTTTATGCAGACGTCTAACCGTGTTCTAGTATGTGTTATCAAATTTGGCTTCCATTTTTACGTATACTGTGTAGGGCCTGGGAGGAAATACAAATGGGGGGGGGGGGGGAAGAGATAGGTGCACGGGCTAAAAAAGGTTGAGAACCACTAGAGTACAGAATCAGCAAGCTAACCAAGAGGACACGGACGTTTTCTAGAAGAGATCCGACGCGGTGGGGGGAAAGCCTCAAGGAGTTCGGATCGCAAATTGTTTTCTGTTTACCTAGGGAAATTTCAAGAATTGGCACCTGGAATTTAAAAAAAAAAAAAAAAAACAAATTGGAAAATGAAGAAGAGGAATGGAAAACATACACAATAAGGGAAGTGAAGCGAAATACGGGCGTAGATAAAAAGAGAACAAGAAATCGAAATATGCTAAAAAGAAAAGTGTCAAAATTGCTTAATGTTTCAGTTGTTATCATCAATGACCAAAAAAAAAACAAAAAAACATCACAACAAGAATTAACTTTCACTTCTGTCGTTCTCCTCCTGTGTCTGCTAGGCTTCCCAACATTAAGTTATAAAATGATTGATAGATAGAGCGTTTGAACTGAAAGAAGCTCCAAACATTTGTTCTCTTCATGTACATATATATGTATGTATTGTTCAGGTTTCGGGTTTTCTACTTGATGTACTGAAATTGGTTTGTTCTGAGAAATGTGTGTGTTTGCTTATGTTTTGATGTATATAGCAGAGCGTTATTTCTCATTACCTTGGGGTAGACGTGATGAAATGCAGAAACACCATAACCTAGTGTAAACAGTCTTTTAGAGCATCATTAGTAAACAAATTAGACGTAAATGTTAGGACACGCCAAGGCACAATAGTAAACAACTGTAACATAGCATACAGCCGATATAGGGCATGTAAGGGGACCAATGGTAAACAACTGTAACATAACAGATAGAAAATATAATTCATCAATAGTAAACAACTATAACATAGCAGATAGGATATGTAATTCACCAATGGTAAATAACTATAACATAGGAAATATGATATGTAATTCACCAATGGTAAACAACTGTAACATAGCAGATAGTAAATATAATTCATCAATAGTAAACAACTATAACATAGCAGATAGGATATGTAATTCACCAATAGTAAACAACTATAACATAGCAGATAGGATATGTAATTCACCAATGGTAAACAACTGAAACATAGCAGATAGGACATGTTATTCACCAATGGTAAACAACTGTAATAGGAGATATGATATGTAATTCACCAATGGTAACCAATTGTAACATAGCAAATAGGTCATGTTATTCACCAATGGTAAACATTTATAACATAGCAGATAGGACATGCAATTCACCAATGGTTAACATTGATAACATAGCAGATAGGACATGCAATTCACCAATGGTTAACATTTGTAACATAGCAGAAAGAACAAGCAATTCACCAATGGTAAACCACTTTGACAAAATAGATAGGGCATTTAACGACAAAAACAAAAAGTAACTTTATCATAGGACTGAGGATATGTAATTACAGGAACAGTGAACAATGTTGATATATATTTACACAAACACCTTCATTGGGATTCCATGTTTAGTATATTTTGTCATTTCATATGTATATTTATACTCCTTTCCTAAACTGTAACACGAACAAAACTATTAAAAACACCATTTAAAATTTGCATGATTGTGAGGAGGTACCGACATAAACTGTCAACTGTCATTTACTGCCAATATAGTACCTTGCGGTGTATGGCAGGGGGGTCTTGAGCCTGAGGAGTTAAGGCCGCCTGGCTTAGTGCAGTCGCCGCGAACTGTGCAGGTTAGAATTTTCTTTTTTCTCTTGGTAGACATAAATCCCCAATTAAAAATAATGAAAGCATCATACATAAAAATTAAAAACCCCAAACGATAAATATGAATAACCAGTTCGTGTTTATACTGCTGTAAAGAATTTCCTATCAGCTACAGTACAAGAAAACCACTAAATATATACGAACATTTTATAAACTCAAATACGAACACACAATCCCAGAATTAAAAATAATAAACGCACTATACATTCACATTAGAAACTCCAACAAGTAAATATAAGTAATCATTTTGCGTTTGTACTGTAATAGAGCAATTTCCGATCGACAACGCTACTAGAAAACAACTGCATATACGTATATTTTGCAAACTCAAATCATCGAATATAAAACAGTTTATATGTTCATCAGGTTATCAAAACTAAACCGTAAACTTTAAGGATATCGAAAAGAACGCCGACAAACAATGTTAATAAATGGGAGTCGAATGCTACCACCGAACACTTTTGAACTACTAAGAAATGGTTTAAATGGTTTTTCTATCTTCAGTGACTCTAAGATTTTATGTTCGCTTATATCTGTACAGCATACACCCGCTCCATTTCAGGACAACCCTTTGGAGGTGTCAATAAGCTCGGGTTGACTATGTTCAATAAGCTTGGGTTGACTATGTTTCCTTTAAAATATATGAAGGTTGACGTCTAGAAGAAGAAGAAGAAGAAGAAGAAGAAGAAGAAGAAGAAGAAGAAGAAGAAGAAGAAGAAGAAGAAGACTTACATGGTAAGAGGTTAACATTCTGAAACAAAAGTACAACCAGAACACGGTCTCACAACTGGTGGAAGAGAACATCACAAATGCACATCTGCGCGGTAGAGCAGGTGAAACACGACGGTGAAACGCAGCTCTTTGAACCCAGCATCCACCGGGATAAATGGATACCACTAGGGCGTTGTTCGCTGTCAGAGATAGTACCACCAGACACGACCACTTACCATGGTAAGGTTGCTAAAGGTCGAGGGGTTAGTCCACAACAATCAACAAAAGCAGCAGAAACAAGCAATCTTTTCGGCAATTCTCGATGATAGCGGCGTTCTGCAAAGGCGCTGTTATATGATGATTAGCGAGATAGAAGGAAACACAACATTTAGTAAGAGTTACCGTCGGCCATTACTGACTCCTCGTAGTTCTGGGAAACAAAGACAACTAAATATAAAATTCTAGAGATGCTGGACATGGAAAGAGCTTTAATTTTAATTTTTTCTAAATGCTTCGAACATATGTAAAAGACATAGCACTCTTGTCTTGTCACTGGAGGGAAAAGGTGAAGATAGGCGAGCAAGAGGTACACAGCGATACAAGTGGGAAGATATCTAGAGATGAACGAACATCAATCTGCCGGTGCGTACTCGGGTGAGAATACAGTGCTGGAGATCCATTGTAGCTGCCCTTCACTGAGGAGAGGGCACATAATTAATTTACTTTTGGAAATACTGGCGTTTAAGTTAATATTAAAACACACAATATTTTGTGTGGGAATTTTCTTGCCGAAGTAAGGGAGCTTAAAGAGATTACTAACTGCATTCCTTATTAAGGGATCTGCTATCTGACATTTATATCACAAAGAAAACTGCAGGCCCTCTGGTTTCGCGTTAAACCGCCTATTTATTCAAACTAACTAGCAACTCTTGAAAATTTTAACACACGGGTGAATTGACATAGGACTTCTCGCCTACTATTACTATTACTATAGTTAAACCGCCTATTTCTTCACACTAACAACACTTGTAAATAGTAAACACAGAGTGAAATTGCACAGGGCTACTTACATGGTATTACTAGAGTTCCAATAAACTGGAGGAAGTTGTCGACCGCTGTCAACGTACGACAAGGCTGTAGGCAAGAGAAGCAGCATATACTGAATAGCGCAACTCATTCTCCGTCTGAGTGCAAATAATTTGTAATATAACTCCACCATCACTCACCCCACTCGGGTAGGGAAAGCGCTGAACGTTTGAATGAATTCTTATAAAGTTTAGCACAACTTTACTCCGAAACAAATACTCCACAGTGCACGGGGAACAATCTTCGTGATGTAATTTGTAAACATTGTATATGTTAAGTTCCGTCTGTTTACATTGTTTAGTGTTATTACTTTTTTTTATTGCACGGAGAGACCGTTAAAATTATTATCTGGGTTTAGCTTTTAACTATAACGGACGTATTTAACTTAAAGTTTTAAAACTATTTTAATCAATTTGAGAAGTTTTATGCTGTTGCCTGAAAATAACGAACTGTTTTAGTTAACACTGAATGTTATGACTGGTCGAGTGTTAGTTTGTGATTTGTTATCAATTACAAAGATTAGAAGTTAAAGACACACAAATGGCATTCGTCACAAATATCTCCGTGAATGTAAATTTCTCTTAAAAAATAATCCAAAATAAATCCTTTGATGGATGTTTACACAAGTGTCACTCTAATCCGAGAAGGGAAATTCAGAAAATCCACCAAATTGTGTTTACGCTGGAGTTCTCGGCATACGAGATCCGTTCTACAGGTTGTCAACATACAAATCCAAAATGGAACATGAGTAGTAATCCGCTAATTCAGAAAATACTAAATATACGAGTAAACACAATTTATCCTTCATAAAGTAATCACATATTTATGAAACTGAATTCCAATGATTCCGCAGTTAAATACACCGGCAAGTATGAATATCCCTGGAACAGGTAAAAATATTGATTGACAGCTTACGCGCTGGAGGAGATATTTCACAATTTTGACACGTTCTGGTGTTGCATGTATACTTTCAGAACCTGGCACCGCGAGTTTGAACCTACAAAAATAGGTATAATTCCTGTAAAAATCACAATATTTATTTAGGTTTTCCGTTAAGACGAACGTCAGGTGTACGGCAGCTCCGAGAGGTTTTCCCGCACACACAGAACGACCAGGACGCAGACAAGGCCGATTGACTCGTGCAGACGACAGCAGCCGATACACAAGATCGCTCCCGCCCTCGCCCTCTTCTCGGCTAGTTCGTCTGTCACTCTCTCAACACTCGCAGTCTCGCCGCTACTCGAACCGACAAGATGGGCAGCAGGGATTCTCAAAACCTGACAGTAATGGCGCACGATAAGCATTTTCCTCTTCGAGTGTACGTTTCTTTAGTAAAAAACAAATTAGTGATGGTAATAAATCGGTTGCAAGATGTATTGAAATATTCGAAATTATAAACGAATAATTTGTTAAGCTAACATTTTCGAGGGGACACAGTAGGGTAGTGACTAGACACTCCTTTACCGACCATGCGATCATTGGTTCGGATCCGAACAAGATATAGTCTTGGTAGAGTAAGAACTTAGCACAGAGAAAGAAGAAGTATATATATAAGAAGAAACAAGGTTTGAAGAATAAGGGTTTAAAGGTAAAGAAAAAAAAACGAAACATGTATACAATTAACAAACAGACAAAACAAAAAAGAAAGAAAGAAAGAAAGAAAGAAATCTTTGTAGAAAAAAAAGAAACTTAGAAAAAAGGTGTGCGTCTGCAAAATGAGACAGCCTCTGTAATCATGTCACTTGTATGGTACAGAAAGAAGAAGCATATGTCTACAGCAAAAATATTATTATTGTAGACTACACAATGATTGTCTTTTCGCTGTGCACAAAAGTTTATTTCATTGTGTGGTGTTTGTCCATCAAGAATGATGATGACCATTCACTTCATCCAGTGGGGTTGAAAGTATGGAGCCGTCAGTTCTAAGATGGCTGGTAAGGCCTATTTTGTTTCAAGACTGGTAAGGCCTATGTTGTGTCTTTCATTGTAGAATACCGAGGAAAGGCGAGGCGGACTGCTACTGGTACCATTCATATTAGGACTCTTCGCTGGCGGTTGCAGATGAGGTCGGAACGCGTATGGGAATTTCCTGAGTGCTGTGTTGTCAGTTCTGGGCTCAACTCAACCCAGCTTATTGTAGAATAGAAGCTTTCAGATTAAAGAAGGAAGGGCGTGTGTCCAAAGTAAGAGATTCTCCTTATAGAGTTGAAAGTAACGCGCTATTAGATTGCCTACACAGCGTTTTATACAACAAATATTATAAAGTGCCCTTTTACGTTCTGATGGGTTAGACTCATATTTGTATAAACCAATCTGCACTCTGTGGTTGGGTGATGTGGTTACTGTCACTCCGGCCGCCGTTATTTCCCAAGAGATTTCCTGGGAACCATTTTCGGCTGGGTCGACCTGGGAGCTGAATTTTTTTTTTTAAAACAGCCACCATGTGAATTCCAATCCATGACTACTGGGCCGGTGGTGAGCGTTTAAGCAATACGCTACTGGGACTCCTCTGACGCTACCAAGACTCCCTTACGTACTGTGTCTAAGAACTATGCTACAGAGACTCCTCTACATACCGTGTCTAAACACTACGCTACCGAGACCCCTCTACGTACTATCTCTAAGCACTAAGCTACCGAGACTCCTCTATATACTATGTCTAAGCACCACCCTACCGAGACTCCTCTACGTACTGTGTCTAAGAACTATGCTACCGGGACCCCCTATTTACTGTGTCTAAGCACCACGCTACCGGTACTCCCCTACTTACAATGGTAGGCTCGAAATATCATTCATGGGAGCGTCTGATATTAGTAACAGTCCAGGTTGGTAACACACTGGAAACTTATGAGGCGACTCTCGTCCCTGGGAAACCTTGAGCCCTAACAACAACAACAACAACAACAACAACAACAACAACAACAACAACAACAACAACAACAACAACAGTGGCAACCAGAAATGTTCTTGGAAAAAGCGGAGGTGAGAAAGGAAACTGGACATTTTACAACACAAATCTCAATGACTTAGTAAATATTAAATCTACTTTACCATATTGATCTCAATGACTAGAAAATGCTATTGTACGGTGTCCCTATGATAGTATCAGCCATAGGGTTCTTTGTATCGTACAGCAGCTGGCATGCTGGAGAAAGAGTGCACTTCGTGACGGGGAAGAGCGGGAGACAGATATAATTGTTGGACATGTAACCATATTAATTGTTGTAGCAGATGTAGTGATACTTTCTTCAGTAATGTTGGAGTTGGCGGTGTTGGTAGTAGTAGTAGTAGCAGCAGCAGCAGCAGCAGCAGCAGCAGCAGCAGCAGTAGTAGTAGTAGTAGTAGTAGTAGTAGTAGTAGTAGTAGTAGTAGTAGTAGTAGTAGTAGTTTTTGTACGAGTTGATTCTGTGTTAGTAGTAGTAGTAGCAATTGTTATTGCTGTTATTATAATAGTAGTAGAACTACAACAACAGCAACTACTACTACTACTACTACTACTACTACTACTACTACTACTACTACTACTACTACTACTACTACTACTACTACTACTACTACTACTACTACTGTTATTATAATAGTAGTAGAACTACAACAACAGCAACTACTACTACTACTACTACTACTACTACTACTACTACTACTACAAATACTACTACTACTACTACTACTACTACTACTACTAGTAGTAGTAGCTACTAGTAGTAGTAGTAGTAGTAGTAGTAGTAGCAGTAGTAGTAGTAGTAGTAGTAGTAGTAGTAGTAGTAGTAGTAGTAGTAGTAGTAGTAGTAGTAGTAGTAGTAGTAGTAGTACTCAAAGAATCACTTTAATGTCAATTATTATTATTTGTTTGTTTGTTTGTTTAGTCGTTGGATCAACATCACGGCACACGGTTTAACCCATAAGTGCCAAACAACCAGATAGCACAAAATAAATTATTTTCTGGTGTTTATGAATACCAAAACTTGAGAATCACTGCTCGGGGATCCTAAAAAAAAACACAACGCCAGAGAACGTGATGATAACACTATCGGCAGTGGTGGTGGTGCATGTTTGGGCGGGCTAATGTAATACCAAGGGCCATAAGTGAGCGCGATAACAATGAGAGTCTCGGAGAATGGATGACTGTAATGATGACAACGGAGGAGCCAAAAGTTCGGCCCTGGAATGCTAGGTATGGCCAGGGTGTTGGTAAGGCTGGTTTGTCGTTTTGAGATTAGCAATGAGGCATTGGGTTCTTTGAGTCACGCTTATTTGCTTTGCTAGCAAGGAACTGGGGTTTAACTGCGATGGACTTGTCTCACCCTTGTACTCTCCTGTATTTCTCGAATGAATCACCAGAAAACGGTAAGCTTTACAATCAGAAGTAACAAAATGGATGTTGCGACAAAGCCTTCAGCAACCGCATGAAAACACTTCATGAAACTATAAATATAACAGTTACAAATTTGTATTCTTAGTGTGGACTGGACATGTATTTCATAAAATCCGCGTGTATGATTCCAACAAAGCGATTTAATTCACTTCGTCACTTCCTGTCCGTTTGTTTATAAGTCATTGTTTTTTTGGTACTTCTTTACATGTCACTATATCCTCAAGCGCAAGGGTAGTACCTAGACGCCTGGCCGCCCTGCCGGTGGACTCGGTTTCTTTCTATCCGTATCACGGGTTTCGAGTTTCAAAAAATTGTCTTGGGCTCCCAGGTCGACCCAGCCTAAAATAGACATAAGGAAATGTCCTGGGAAGTAAAGGTTTGATACCGACCACATGACCCACTTAGTGCCGTTTGGTCTGTACACATATGGGTCTAATCCTTCATGCCCAGTACGCCTTAGCCCTGTAGAAAACACCTTTACTTAATATACCCCAACGTTGTGTTTTGCATATAGTTTTCTATCTGTTGTAATTTGCTGATAAAAGATGTGTTTCCGCAATGTCCACATCGTGGTCTTGTGAAATCTGTCTTTTTCCATTTCTGTTTATCCTGCATTCATTAGGTTATTTACTTGTAAGACAGTTAAATATGTTCGTGTGGGGTATACAGGCTCCCTTCCATTATTCAAGTTAACTACGGGAAAGCATTGTTTTGAATTCCTGAAACTTTTGTTGATGTCCAAGATTAGCGTCATAAGTGATGAATGAATGCACTAATGAGAGGGATAAGAAGGGTAGAAAGTTAGACGGGCCTGCGTGCCCAATTTTTAGTCCTTCGAAAATAAAGTTCGTTTATTTGTTCGTTGGTTCTCTCTCTCTCTCTCTCTCTCTCTCTCTCTCTCTCTCTCTCTCTCTCTCTCTCTCTCTCTCTCTCTCTCCCTCCCTTTCTCTCCTTACCTCCCCTCTCTCCCTCAATGTGTGTTTCCATGAATGCCGCTAGCTGTAACAATATACATCGTATTTTCTTCATCACGGCATAACCTTGTTAAACATGAAAGCACAATTTATTGCCTGGCATATTGCGCGGTATCTTATCAGGTGCATACTGCAGTGTTATGTATCAAATAAAGTGAGTAAACGAATAACACTTTAGCTGAAATTAGAACACATATTCACAGATAATGTTCTAATGTGGAACATCTGTTATCCTCGTGGTAGTTTAAAACACAACTGTTTCTGTTTGCATAAAACCTGCTGGAATAGCCTAATTGATAAGGCCTCACAATATTTGAGCACTATGCAGAATACAGTATACGAAACGCCTTTTCTTTTTCAGCGAAATGTACCAGGCAATAAATAGCGCAACATATTGTTTGTGACTTTCGTGTTTAAATTCACGAAGGAAATATACGTTTTTTAAATAACATGTTTACTTGACAGCGTTGTTCCATATTGCACAAATAACCTACTGTTGTTAGACAAACATGTTCTGTTGGTTGCATATGTGGGACCTCGGGTTATGTGTGTTACATTCCCTGCTGAACTCTCCAGACACGCTCAATGATCTGCCGGAAGAGTGAGCCATTCTTACAGTCGCATGACCCAGAGGTTGTGAGTAGAAGTGCACACATTGTAAGCATGACCTATTTCAGCCGCATTCATCGACCCGTTCAAAGGAGATGTTGAAATATTTGACAAATAGCTGTTTCTCTGGCTTGTTGAATCTCATCATTACCATCACCTCCATCTGCATAATCAACATCATCATTACCACCACCACCACCACCACCACCACCATCACCATCATCACCACCACCACCACCACCATCATCACCACCACCACCACCACCACCACCACCACCACCACCACCATCACCACCACCACCATCACCACCATCACCACCACCACCACCACCACCACCATCACCATCACCACCACCATCACCACCACCACCACCACCACCATCATCACCACCACCACCACCACCACCACCATCACCACCATCACCACCACCACCACCATCACCATCACCACCACCATCACCACCACCATCACCACCACCACCACCATCACCACCACCACCACCACCACCACCACCATCATCACCACCATCACCACCACCACCATCACCACCACCACCACCATCGTCAAGAGGAACACCACCACCACCATTAATTCCACCACCAACATCATCATCATCACCTTGTGCTGGCATTAACACTACCTATATCTGATCACAACACTCTACCATCCTCTTATTTACGCCGCAGGTCGACTCGAGCCAGTAGTCTGTCCTTATACAATGTCTGATGATATTCTGTACAATAACATTAGAGTTATCAGCTCTATACGATTACATTTCTAGAGCATCTCATCTCCTTTACTTGACTTTTGGGAGTCAGCATGGCCAAATGGATAAGAGCGCTCGCTCTTAATCTTCCAGTGTGCTGATGCAAAATTAGCGGGTTCGACCCCTACACCAGTCAGTTGGACTGAAATGTCGACTTCTCTTCCTTGACTTGGAGACGTAAATTACACGAACCTTTTTAAGTCGGAGTGGGTCCGTCTGATGGAGAGGAACAATGGTTAAAGGGAAAGCTGTTGTTTGTCCATCAAGAATGACGATGACCATTCATTTCATCCAGTGGGGTTGAAAGTATGGAGCCTGAGTTCTAAAACGACTGATGAGGCTAATATACACGCAAAGATCAATCCAGTACTGGGATCGGTAGCATGTGTGTGGACTACGGTAGAGTTGGAAGCGAGAGAATGGGAGAAAAAACACTTGACTTTTCTTTGCGAAATTACAATTCCGCGTATATGCTCCTTCTGCGAGACTGCGTCATTTTGAGGCGACAAGTTCGAATTCCAGTATGGCCACTATATCTTTCAATGTTTTTTCTTTTTTTTTAATATCCTTTTTTTACAGGACATAGCAGTCAACGCCATCATTTCTGCCGCTGTGATCTCTTGGCAAGTTTACATTCAGTAGTTTGCCATTACTGTCTGAACGACCGATACCAACGCAAAACCAACGCAACGCGGTCTGCTGCCAAGTCGCGAGTAGCTGTCTTTCGAAACCGCGATTACGAACCGTGTCCGTAAGCCCTTCGCCACGCAGACGGCTTTCAATGTTCACATTGTTTAAAATGTCCTCTAACATCTACTTCTTTATTCTGCTTTTATGAGTGTGAATCAGTATGTTTGAATTTATTTCTCTTGTTTGGAACATTCTCCTTATGCTAGATGACATTGCATCTTCCATCGGATAGAATTTACTGTCTACGGTATTCTATTTCACAAGATCCCTGTCGGGCATCCTTTAATGTGGCGTGTCCTTTGCGGGGCGTTGCAATCAACCAGTCACGTCTCAAACCTACACACTCTCCCCTGTATCAGTGCGGTGACCCGAACAAGGTCAGAGCCACAGATGAAAGTTCCATGGATATCATGGCTACCCTGTCGGCAGTTCCCGATGATTTTATTGAAGTTACTTTCATGTCCGTTGATTACACGTGACCCTGTGCACACCGGATACTTGACGATTAGGTCCACGACCAGGATTTATCAGTGTAAACACCGGGCGATTGGCTCAAGCTGGGATGTGGATTAGGTATCAGCCATGTACATGTAGACACAAGGGCTGAGATAGACAGGGATAAGATTGGGTGTCCTTCATCACACACACATTGTACATACCGGGTGTTTGTAAAATCTCACTACACTGTGTATGTAGAATAAATTTGAAAAATGAAGCACATGATGTCATCAAAACATGTGCTCTACAGTCCATCGTGAAGGAATATGGCTGTCGTCTGCTGGAGTAATTCTTTGCACTCCAAACAGAATGGTGTTATCAAAGGAAGAAATTTTTTTTTTCAAATTGGTTCTACATCATCAGCATCACGTATGGACGTTTTGATAAAAGCAATGGCAAACTACTGAATGCAAAATGTGCCCAGGATTCACGAAAAGCAAAAATGCTGGGGTTGACTGCTACGTCCTGTGAAGGACATGCAACTAATTTTTAAAAAAAATTAAGGTCGCAAAGACAACTTATCACAAACATCAGAAAGAAGCAGTTATCGTTGTTTTTTGGCCACATTAAGAGAAGACAAAATCTGGAACATGTCGTGACAACAGGAAAGATTTTCGGAAAGAGAGATAGAGGAAGCCAGTGTGTCAAGATTCTTGACAGTCTTGTGTTATGGCACGGAAGGAAGTCAACACACGGACTGATCCGTGTCGACAGAGATCGCAATTTGTGAAGATGCATGATCGTCCACGCCAGCCGGCAAGTTATTGGATGATGATGATGATGTTGATGATGATGATGATGGTGCTGGTAATGATACATATGAGAGAGAGAGACGGATGGACCGACGGAAGCTCAGGCGGAGGTATTGCGGGCTGGCTGACTGGCTGGCTGGCTGGACGGACTACGGACTGACGGACAGAACAGGACAGGACCCGACCCACCGATCGACCGACCCACCGATAGTTAGAAGAGAGAGAGAGAGAGAGAGAGAGAGAGAGAGAGAGAGAGAGAGAGAGAGAGAGAGAGAGAGAGGAGTTTAATGTTTAGGCGACGAATCCTCTAAACAAGTCTATAGAAAAGCAAAGAAAAATAGCCCAGTCAACCAAGATGAAAGGATGTTCGCCTCATGGAAGAATATGAGGCGATGCAGACGACGACATCAGGAGTGTGGATGGCCGATTTACCATCTTCCACACAGAAACATCTCAATAATTAGCATATGGAATGTCAGAACTATGGATCATTCAGAAAGCCAGCTCAGGTGGTAGAAAAACTAATAAAGAGAATTAGAGACTGTGGTGAATAATAGCGGGAGGAGGAGGAGGTGGGGGGGGGGGGGGGGGTACAGATAACTGCAGAAAACAGCAAATTATAGGGCACCTTGAAATGTAAAGAAGAAGAAGAAGAAGAAGAAGAAGAAGAAGAAGAAGAAGAAGAAGAAGAAGAAGAAGAAGAAGAAGCTTGTTACAGAAGTACCTGTGGATGCTGAAAGTGTTGAGTGAAGGCATATTTGCCAGAATAAGCGCGGAATTGCCGGTACCGACATCGCACGGTTTCCGCTGCGATAGACATAAGGTCACCGGAAGTGTATTCAATGTATACAGACATGGCATTTGGCTTGAGTTTCTAGTCATGAACTGGGTTTTTCAGACATGACCAAGTTGACATGAATTTAACCGAAACGCCTAGTGTATTAATTATGTTTTAGTACGTTGTAACTTATTAGGTCAGATATGCTATGCATACTATAATTACATAAGATCTATTCTCTGTGTTCTTCTTGTTCTTCTTTTTCTTGTTCTTGTTTTTGTTTCTATGGCTTATTCTTCTTCTTGTTCTTCGTCTTCTTCATCTTGTTCTTACTTGTTATTGTTGTTCTTATTCTTCTTGGTATTCTTATTCTTCTTGTTCTTCTTGGTCTTGTTCTTTTTGATATTGTTGTTGTTGTTGTTGTTGTTGTTTATGTTGTTCCTTCTTCTTCTTCTTCTTCTTCTTCTTCTTCTTCTTCTTCTTCTTCTTCTTCTTCTTCTTCTTCTTCTTCTTGTGCTTGGTCAGGAACTGACATATGCTATCATCACTTCCTCACCCTCCCTGTCATCAGCAAGTTTAATTAACTTGGTGCTGCTTATATTATTATGTGCTCCCGCATGTCTAAGCTTTATACAAACGTATTCCCTGCCTTCCTCTGCTTCCCTTGCCTTGTACTTTCCCACACATAAGGATAATTTCTCTCTCTCTCACCTCTTCCATTCCCGGCTCTGTGGCGAAGGGGTTAAGGACGCAATTCGTAATCACGCATACCACGTTCTTCTTCTTCTTCTTCTTCTTCTTCTTCTTCTTCTTCTTCTTCTTCTGCTGCTGCGTTCATCCGGAGTTTTTTTTTTCGGACGTGATTGCGTTGTGTCTGTTTACAGCAGAGCTGCGTTCTTGCGCCGTTAGGCCAACACATCCGACTTCTGCGGCATTTGTTGACCGAGTTAACTTTCCCGGGGGTTTCGTAAGACGTTTGACTCACTGTTGTGGTGTTATCCCCCATACCAGCTGGTCCATTTAGAACAGCCGAAGACATACTGGTCAGCCCTCAAGGGAAGGCAGGGGCAGACCATGGGCATTCCCCGCCATCCAAGGAGCCTCCCATAATTGCGCTCTGGTACTGGGCTCACCCAAGGAATCGCCACGTCCTGCACATGGCAGCTTAGCCTCACTTCCGTATATTGGGCCTTCCGTTAATCACAGGCTGTTCCTCCGGAAACCAGAAGAATGCAGTTTGCAGATGACATCCACACAGTGAGCTTTCGATTCGGACTTTCCACGTAATGGATTTGCTATCCAAGCAATATTCCATTTCGTGCCACTAGGACACTTTTTTCACCATGCCTCGTTTGAAACACATCTGCGGTTGATTTGGCAGCATTGCGTTGGTTTACATACAATGGTATATATGCCGGTCGTTCAGAAATCAATGGCAAACTACTTAACGTAAACTTGCCAAGAAATCACAAACAGCAAAAAAAAATGCTTGGGTTGACTGCGACGTCCTGTAAAGGATATGCAACCCACGTCTTCTTATATTGATGTGCCCTATCAATTTAATTTGTTCTTAGGGTTTTGATGAATAATATTGCAGCACACAATGTCTTGGCATTTGTTGCCCTCTCTGCCCACGCTACTCTCAATGTTCGTCCCATAAATCACACCCCAACTGCCTTCAGCGTCTTGACAGTTTTATAACTCATTACATGTGCTATACGAAACCAATGCGCACCTGTATCTCTTCCTTTGGCGGTACAGTGGCTAACACGCTGGCCTGTCGGTTCGATGGTCGTGTATTCGAATTCCCACCGATTTGTTAACAACTGACGTGGGCTTCCAGGTCGGTGCAGTCTAAACTGTTACGAGGAATTATTTTGGGAGGTAAAGTCGGCTGATTTGATATTGGCCACATCAATCATCGCGTGTTGACTAACTGTATGTATGCCATACATGCCCTGTAGTGCTTACCTAGACGTGTAAATGATCCTTTACTTCTTTACACTTTTGCTATATACACCCCATGGAGTACACAAAGATGTTTTTGTGTTTTCTTGTTATTACTTATCTCGATTGTGGTGCCTTAACCTCTGCTTATCGATTGCAGGACGTTGCAAATAAACCCGCAGTGGATATTCTGATACCGGTGTCCCTTCGTTCCATGATGTCAAGTTGTCCAGCATCTTCTTTCGCAGTTTTTCTACGTCCCTCCTATCTTGCAACTGTGGCCAGGAGCTACAACAGCTCCCCCCCCCCCCACCCCACCCCATCCTTTTTTTCTGTGTTTTCTGGTCTTTTTAATCTCATTTCCGAAACACCGAAATCTATTGTCTCACAAAACATAGAACACCTGCCCCACGATATGAGAGGTAGGCAGTTAACGCTCCTTCGGTCCATTTGCACATGTGCATAGCTCAAGCAAACGCACAGGACAAATCCTACAATATTGTCAAGAAGTCGCCAGACTGACAATGGAAATGAGCCCCAAAGACGCAACCTTTAGGACACAATATGAAGCCACCAGAGAAGACCGCATGCGCACCAGGCCTTGCAAAACGCATGCCAGTACACACATAACTAAAGTTGATCTCCGAAGAACAATTGTCAATTTCCTGTTTCATGAACGAATACATTTTAAAAACAAAGCTATATGAAACTGCAGTATTTATATTTCACCCAATAAAGAATTATTTTATGGTTTCCTATCTTCCTAACCGAATGAGCAATATCAGAAAGTTTGCTGGTAATATGTAATGAATATAAAATTGGAAATTGCACACTTCATAGCGGAATACTCAAATTGCGGAAAGAAAAGTCCAATTTCGTGTGTTTTACTACAAGTAGTTTATTTTGAACAGTTTTATAAATTACATAGCTTTATGAAAGGTGATACCGTTCACTGAAACCAGTAAAATGTAGAGAATAGCAATAAGAATGGTTCAATGGGAAAAAGAAACAATGATAGCCAATTTACTTGTGAAGTTCCTGGAAAATCAGACGGTATCGATTGCGCCCAACCGTAGGTATAGTATTACGGAGCGCAAAGGATCTGGAATGAAAATTGCACATTGTCTTTTTTCTTCTTCAAAGAAAGTTTGTATGAAAACATGAAAGGAGTTGGTAGGAAGCGATCGCTGTGTGTTATTGATTTAGTGCAGTGAAAGGTGAAATATGTGGAATCATCAAAACGAACGGATCAATTTTAATTGTTTTGTTGATCAGCGAGTATTGTATGTTACGGGGTTTAAACACGGCTAGACAGGTTGATGAGAGTTTTAGCTCATTCCACAAGAGGCAAATCATCATAAATGGATCAGTTAGTTGTTTCCCACATGATGAAAGCAGTGTTAGTGTTCTTAGCTGATTCTGTGCGAAACGAATTACTCGTCGTTTATCAGTTATTCTCTAGCTGATCAAAGCACTTTCAGGATTCTTAACTGGTACTGTGCAAAATGAGTTACTCTTCGATGATCAGTTACTCCCTGAGTGATCAAAGCATTTTCAGTTTTGTTTATTCTATAGAGGTAAAAAAAAGAGATTTGCTAATATTCGATGAGGTGTTCCCTGGTTGATCAAAGCGCTTTCAAGTTTGTTAACTTATTCTATAATAACGAAACACTCATCGTTGATCAGTTACTTACTCCCTAGTTGATTAAAGCACAGTAACATTTTTTTCAGCCTTTGCGAAACGATCTACTAACCGTCGATCACTTACTCCTTTATTAATCACAGCATTTTCAAGTTTGTTGACTTACATTGTACGATTACGAATTACTAAATGCCGAGCTCTGGTTGATCACGGAACTTTCAGGTTTCTTGGCTATCCAAAAGAAAATTACTCATCTTTGGTCAGTTAATTCCTGGACGATCGAAGCAGTTTCTGGTTTATTAACTTATAGTGTGCGCAACGAATCACTCATCTTTGATCAGTTATTCCCTAGATAACAAAAGGGACTCACAGAATATGCTTGCTTGCTTGCTTGTGTTCGTTGGCTTGAGCTCCAACGCGAAGTCCTGTGAGAAGGGCGAAGACAGGCATGCTCCGTGCAGAGAGACGTGCTTCGATTAGAAATTCAAATATAGGGAGCATGCGTTGAATTCTTTCCCCAGGACATGCTGATGTGTTAGGAAAGGAGCAGGCGAACAGATTGGCTGAGTTTGCAATATTAGGTGGGGTACTGGTGTAGGATAAGTCAGATGCGCTCCGAGCCTTTTGGGATCATACATACAGTATGGAAGAACAGATACACCACCATTGCATGAACTAAATGCTGCTGCAGGGAGGGACCAGAGGATCTGGCCGACATTTAGAACTCCGAGGACATTCCACGAGATGCATAACCAGAGTTATACTGGTAGAATTGGAAATTTTGCTGATTGTTGAAGATGAGTACGGAATGTTCCGGGTGCTATGGTGTCGTTTCATGGTTTAATTCAACCAGTTAAAACACCTCCAGACCTCTTAACTTATTCTATGCAAAAGGAATCACCCATCGTTTATCAGCTATGTCCTGGTTGATCAAAGCGTCGTGGTATATCTTGTAAAGGATTGCTATACATGGGATCGAAATACCCCCAAGTGCACTTCCAGCGGTGGACAATCACCGCACAACCATGTCTATATTTCCCATGGGAGTCTCCATTACTTGCCTGCCAACCCGGTGGTCAAGAGGTAAAATCCGGGCGGATGTATAAAATTGACCTGGGCGCCCAGGTCGACCCAGGCCATACACATGACTACCGGGACACGCCCTGGGAAGTACAGGCAGCCATGTCACCCTCTGGGTGCCGAATGGTTTATAGAGATATGGGCCCAGTACCATATATCCAAAAGCGTGTAATTGGGTCCCTGACTTACTGTATTATTTTCTATATATCATGATAGGAGTGGGGTTTTCAACCGGCATTATTACCGCACTATAAAGCGAACCACCCTAACTGTCTAACTCTGGGTCTAGTTATTTGCATACCTGCTACAGGAGGATGTCGCAGTCAACCGCAACATTGGTTCCAAATTGCTGTATGTAGCCGGGGCGCAGTGTTGGGGTGAGCGCCCAACATTGCTTAAATATCCCAATGGCTCGTGAATACATAACCTCTGCAGCAAAAGTCCAACTCCTGGCCTTCACGTGGCGGAACTGTTTTAACTAACAGGAGAAGGGGCGACGGCGAGTATCTGGCGCCGGAAAATAACCAGTGTACTCTAGATGTGTATACACATACATGCATGTGCAGACACGTGTGTGCGTGTGTACACATCTAAACTCGAGTGAGACCACAGTCTGCTCTAGCAAAGGAAAGGTGCTGAAGACGGAGGCAACCAGCCAGGAGGCGCACCACAGAAATCAGGATGCCACGCAATTACGCAAAATGGAATATGTCGACTGCTGCTAAACGTTATGGTGCTCGCCCTGCTTTGGACCCCCAGGCAGGTGCAGTGCCGGGCCCTATGTCTCGAAAGGGTCCAACCCCAACTACTAGAGGTCCTTCTCAGATGTCCTGTGGAGCCAGGGGACATGAGAATAGAACAGCTAGCCATACTAAACTAAGACTTAAAATAATGCACTGGAATGCGGAGGGAGTCAGCAACAAAAAAGTAGAATTAGAAAACATCCTGGACAAAGAAAAAGTAAGCATATGTTGCTTGCAAGAAACTCACCTCAACGAAAATATAGCCTTCAAAATCAGAGGCTACCAGTGTTACCGATCTGACCGAAAGGACAGGCGAAAAGGTGGGATACTTACCCTTGTAAAAAATAACATCACTGCTTCCCAAATCAAAGTCCATATGGAAGGGGCTGAGTATCAGACACTTAAACTTAAAACAGGCTATACAGACCTACATCTGATCAATTACTACTGTCCAAGTGACCGTCCACAGGCACTGGACACACTACCATTAACAGAAAAAATGATTGTGTGCGGCGATTTCAACAGCCACTCGCAGAGTTGGGGCTATGATCACATGGACCAGAGAGGAGAGAGACTGGAAGACTGGCAGGATGACAATAGATTCATCTTGGTTAACAAGCCGTCCGACCCACATACTTTCTACTCGAGATCATGGCACTCTACAACTACACCTGACCTGGCTTTTCATTCACCAGACCTGGAGTGGAACATTACACGAATTGTTGGGAAACAACTAGGTGGCAGTGACCATCGACCAGTCTTTCTAACTGTAGAAAATGAGCTTGTAAGTGAAAGCAGCACCCTCTCGAGGTGGAACTACAAGAAAGCAGACTGGGCAGTGTACAAGCATCGCACCAGCATACTGGTTAGAAACCTGAACACTGAGAAAGACATAAATAAAGTAGTTGAAGAGTTTGGGAAATGCATACTACAGGCAGCGCGAGAAACAGTACCAAGAGGAACCCGTAAACAATATAAACCCTACTGGAGTAATGAACTGGAACAGTTGCATAATGATGTGGAAGTATGTAGAAAGTAAGGAGAGGCCACACCCAGCCAAGAGCACCACAATAAATTCCAGCATGCAAAAGCCAAATTTCAAAGGGCCAAGCTGCAGGCTAGACGGAAAAGCTGGCAGGAAAAAACAGAGTCTCTGAACTTTGAAAGAGACACAAGGAAATTGTGGAAGCTAATAAAACAACTTAACGATGAGGGCACAGGGAGAAACTCAAAAATTGCACTACATAAAGATGGAAACATCTTAACAAGAAAGCAAGCAGCTGACCATTTTGCGGACTCATTCGCACAAGATAGCAATATCAAAATCAGTCAAGAGAAACAACAAGAGATTCAAGAGAAACGGCAACATACAGGACAGAAGGAAATAGTACATGAGGTTCTGGAGGCACCCATCACAATCAGCGAACTGGAGCTAGCCATATCAAAACTGAAAATGAGAAAGTCACCAGGAGCTGATGGTATCTCCAATGAAATGATCAGGAACCTAGGAACAGAGGCCAAAGCAAAGCTGTTGCAGATCTTCAATAACAGTTGGACCTTAGGCAGTGTTCCACAAGCCTGGAGAGAAGCAATCATGATACCCCTCCTAAAATCAGGGAAAGATAGTTCCATTGCCTCTAGCTACAGATCAATTACCCTCACCAGCTGTCTCTGCAAAACACTGGAGCGCATCATCAATCACAGACTGCAGTGGTACATTGAAAGTAAAAACATCCTTGTGCCACAGCAGGCTGGCTTTAGGCAGTGTTACTCTACGGAAGATTAGACAACCTACCTCTCTCAAGAAATTGAGGATGCATTCCAAGAGAAGAAGCTGGTGCTTGCGGCATGGATAGATTTGAAGAAAGCCTTTGACAAAGTCTGGAAAGAAGGTCTGATGAATAAACTGAGAAACTGCAAAGTCAATAGAAGAATGTACAAATGGGTGAAAGCATACTTGCACAACAGAAGAGCCCGAGTACAGATAGACGGACTAAAGAGCAAGAAAGTACTACTGCGTCACGGAGTTCCCCAGGGCGGAGTATTGTCCCCCACACTCTTTCTAATCTTCATCAATGATCTCGTTGCTAATCTACCGCATGGAATTAACGCCGCAATGTATGCCGATGACCTGGTTCTATGGAGCACAAATGAACATGCATCAGTGGCCACCAGATTACTACAAAGAGCTGTAGATACATTTGTTGCATGGGCAAATAGATGGTGTGTCAGCATAAACACTGACAAATGCAGCACCACCCTATTTACCCTCTCTCCAAAACAAAAGGCAGGGACCATCCAGATAAATGGAACATCCCTACGAGAAGATAAAGAACCAACATACCTTGGAGTAACATTTGATGGCAGGCTGACATGGAGAAAGCACATCAACAAAGCAGCAGCAAAAGCCAGAAGGAAAATAGCCATCCTGAGAAAGCTAAGTGGAACCACATGGGGAGCCAGTGGGAAAATACTTAGCAAAGTTTATCAACAGAGCATACGACCACACCTGGAATACGGGTCAACTGCATGGTGTTCGGCAGCAAAAACCACACTACAAGAGCTGGACAAAGTGCAAAATCAAGCACTTAGAGTCACCACAGGAGGGATGAGATCAACCCCTATAGTGGAAATGGAGAAGATGGGGAGGACACAAGCACTGAGTGAGCGCAGAGATACGAAAACGCTAATACAAGCAGAAAAGTTCCTCAGCTTGCCAGGCCACCCTATGAAGAACAGATTTGAAAACCTAGCTATGGGGCGGTTGAAAAGAAGTAGTTTTATCCACCAGGCCAAACGACTCTGCAGAGAAACCACTGATCTGCCCACAGTTGGTATCCCCCTAACAACTATTCCAGAGCGAACTCCATGGAAAGATGAGCATAGACTATCATTACAAATCCAGACAAAAGTGAGAGGAATATTTGACAAGGAAGATCAGAACAGTGTGCAGCGCAGAACAGCCACTCTCAGCTTCCTTGATGAAGAATACCCACAGGACCTCTGGATCCGAGTCTACACAGATGGGTCAGCACAAAATGCTGTTCGAAATGGAGGAGCGGGAGTGTACATAGAATACCCAAATAATACCAGGGACACAGCTAGAGTACCGACAGGAAAGTACTGCCATAACTACGATGCTGAAATTGAGGCAATCAAGATAGCAACAGAGAAATTACTAAATACCAGCAATGGTACACAACCTGTGGTGCTATTGACAGATGCAAAATCAGTACTCGAGGCGCTCCTGTCTGGGAAATTGCCAGTACTAAGGACACTACTTTCTGAACTTAGCAGTCAGCATAAGGTCACCATACAGTGGATACCATCCCACTGTGGAGTACCCGGGAACGACAGAGCTGATCAATTGGCTAAGGAAGGAGCCAAAGAGGAACAGCCTGATGTGCCTGTAACATACCACCAAAAGAAAAGAATAATCAAATCAGTCAGAAAGCCACTAAAACCTGCTCAAGATGACTACCACGTTATGGATAGACCAGAACAAGTCATTATTCTGCGCCTCAGAACAGGGCACAATAGATTACGCAACCACATGTATACAAAATTCAAGATTGGTGAAACAGCCATGTGTACATGTGGATTGGCGTCACAGACAGCAGAGCACATACTCCAAGACTGCCCAAAATATAACATATCTAGGCAAACCTTCTGGCCTAGAGAGACGACAGTGGAAGATAAACTCTATGGACCGCTGTGTGAACTGAAAATCATCATCATTGGCACCTTGCCGTCTTGACAGACGATAGTTTGTGCTCTAAAAAGGCATAATAACTTTTAACTATGGCGGTAGCGAGTGTGACTGATAAGGCCAATTTGCGCTGTAAATGTCCGTTCACAGTGGGTGCATGTGAACACGTGGTCATTTCCACCATCATGCACCATCTTACGTCTCAAACGCTTCGTGTGTGACTTTTCTGCAATAATTTTCTCCTTTGACTTTATTCCATTTCTGATATTTGCCCTCCATGCAACACGTTCAGCGGCGACTTGCTCCCAATGTGCATTATCAATGCCTGTATCAATCATGTCCCGCTTACACACATCTTTGTATCGTAGTAGAGGCCGACCCTGAGATCTCTTACCCATCTGTAATTCACCAAAAAAAGATATCCTTTGGTATTCTACCATCATCCATCCTCCTAAGATGTCCTATCCATCTAAGTCTACGAAGACTGAGCATGGAATAAACTGTCACACAAGCTGATCTTTCCAATACTTCAGTATTTGTGATTTTGTCTTGCCACTTAATACAAAGAATTCTTCGCAGACACCGCATATGAAAGCTGTTTAAATTGTTCTCTTGGTGTGAGTAAGTTGTCCAGGTTTCACTGCCATAGAGAAGAGTACTAAGGACACAGGCTTGATAGACAAGGACTTTTGTTTTGGCAGTAAGCTTCCTGTTCTCCCAGACTCTTTTTCTTAACCTGTTCATTGTTGTTGCTGCCTTACCAATCCGGATGTTGATTTCCTGATCTAGGGATAATTTGCTATTTACCACTGATCCTAGATATGTAAAATGGTCTACTATCTCTAGTTCGGCGTCGTCAATAAAGATTGATGGTACCCCATGTGCACCTTGTGACATAATCTGTGTCTTCTTTTTGCTAATTGTTAAACCAAATTCAGAACAAGCATTGGAGAATGCAGATAATAAACATTGCAATTCTTCCTCAGAGTGGGTCGTAACTGCAGCATCATCTGCAAAAAGCAACTCTCTGATCAGTACCCTCCTAATTTTGGTCTTAGCCTTCAATCTCTGAGCATTGTAGAGGTCGCCATCTGAGCGTGAGTGAATGTATATACCACCATCCTGATCACGAAATGCATATTTCAGTAGAAGTGAAAAGTATATTCCAAAGAGGGTGGGAGCTAGTACACAACCTTGCTTAACTCCACTCTTGATTTCAAATTCTTCAGAAGTTGCACCATAAAACTTGATTATACCCTTCATGCCTGTGTGGAACGATTCCACAATGGACAGAAGAGTTGGTGGGCAGCCAATCTTCTTTAGTGCCTTGAACAGACCCTCACGACTGACCAAATCAAATGTCTTTGTGAGGTCGATGAAGGCAATAAACAGTGGTTGATTCTGTTCACGGCATTTTTCTTGCATTTGTCGCAATGAGAATATCATATCAGTGGTAGACCGGTTCTGTCGAAAGCCACACTGTGATTTGGGGTAGACTTGATCTCCTAGGACTTGAAGTCTGCGCAGAACAATTCTGGCAAATACTTTTCCAACAATACACAGAAGTGAGATACCCCTATAGTTGTTACAGTCGCTCCGATCACCCTTGTTCTTGTACAGCGTTATGATGTTTGAAACTTTGAAATCCTGTGGGACTTGTCCTTCACGCCAGCATAGCTCTATTAGCTGGTGGATCTGTAGAGTGAGTGTGTCTTGCCCACTCCTGATAACCTCTATTGGAATCCCATCCTTACCTGGAGCCTTGCCAGATGCAAGTTCATTTATAGCACACTTAACTTCTGTTATGGTGGGAAGTGTGTCCAGGTGGTCAAGAGTTGGTAGAGCCTCTATGGCGTTAAGGGCATCATCCGCTAGTTTGGTCTCACTTGAGTAAAGCTCCAAATAGTGCTCTACCCATCTGTCCATCTGCTGTTTCTTATCAGTGATGACTTCTCCAGTCAAGGTTTTCAGCGGTGCACTTCTTTTGATCACTGGACCACAGGCTTTCTTTATTCCTTCATACATGCTTCTTATGTCTCCCTTATCACTTGCGATTTGAATGGACTCACATAACTTGATCCAATAATTATTTGCACACTGCCTGGCAGCCTTTTGCACATCCTTCCTAGCTTGCCTTAGCTCACTCAGAGTGTTACGCGTTGGTCTTTCCTTGTTTCTTAAGAGAGCTCTCTTCTTCTTATCAATCAAGGGCTGCAGAGTCTCGCTGTTGGCCGCAAACCAGTCCTGCCTCTTATGATCCACAGTGCCGTAAACCCCTACGGCAGTTTTATAAAGAGTTTCCTTAATTTGACCCCACTTTTCATTTACTGTACAATTTTCTGGTGTATCAGTGAAAGCGTCTTCAAGTTGCTGTTGAAACTGAAAGCACTTTTCAGGATCATGAGTGTTAATAATATTAATCCTGGGGCTAGATTTGTGTTTAGCTGTGTAGATTCTCTTTGGTCTCAGTCTAACCCTTGCAACAACCAAAGAATGATCTGTATCACAGTCAGCACTGTGGTAACTACGAGTCAATGATATATGGTTCAGATGTTGTCTCCGTGTGATGATGAAGTCCAGCTGGTGCCAATGGCCGGATCTTGGATGTTTCCATGTGACCTTATGCATCTCTGTTGTTTTAAAAAAAGAGTTTGTAATACATAGGTCATTACTGGTGCAATGCTCCAGCAGCCTTTGCCCATTTTCATTCATGCGACCGATGTTGTATTTTCCAAGGGACACTGGCCATGAACTCGAGTCCTTGCCCACACGAGCATTGAAATCACCGAGCATATAAATGTAGTCAGATTTTGGAACTGCCTTGATCACGGAGTCTAACTCCTCATAGAACAAATCCTTCACATCATCAGAGGAATCGAGTGTCGGTGCATATGCAGTAATAATGGTGGCAAACCCACAAGAGGTTGCCAAGCGCAGGGATAATAGTCTTTCATTTCCTCCTGCTGGAATTTCAATCATTCCCAGTAGCGAATTCTTCACTGCAAAGCCCACACCGTGTTGCCTTTTTTCTGCCTGCCCTCTACCCTTCCAGAAAAAGGTGTAGTTGTTTTCCCTGAGTGACCCTTCCTCAGCGAGGCGAGTCTCCTGCAGGCCAGCAATATCAATGTTAAGACGATTGAGTTCGGCATCAATCACAGCCGTTTTTCTCACATCGTCAATATTGGTCAAGTCAGTGGAAAATCCTGGACACATGGTTCTCACGTTCCAGGTTGCAAGCCGTAGCTTAAGGTTTCTATTTTTATTTTTGTTTGTACCTGGTGCATTGGTTTTACAGCCTGCGATTCAGATTTTGTCCTAGCCCCAAGCACCCATTGAAGCAGGCAGGCTGTGGCGGATCAGCACCCAATTGGCTGGGGGCTGCCCAGCTTGAGGCGGGCGGTAGCTGATCAGTGACACCTATAGGTGTCTCCCACCGTCAGAGGCAACGCGTGGCGCCCCATGTCTACGCCAACTGACAAGGACTTATAACCCGTAACAGTTGCCTCTCGCTTTGATTCCGAGACCAGTTAAGACCAGGGATGGAGTTATTGCCTCTCCATAGCACAAAGCCTGGGCTAAAATATAGAGATCATGTATTGCCCATGCAGCATGATCCCTCTCTCGGCCTGCCTAGTTCACTCCAGAGGAAAGGTAACACCCCTACATCTGGAACAAGACAAGCTGCAGAAGCTGCCGGATCAGCAAAGCAATGCTCTAACTGTCCGCCTGTCGGAGCTTCGATCCTAGACCAGTCGCCAACCAAGGCTTAGGGCCTGGTCTGCCCTGCCATAATTTTGTCTTTAGCTTGCATTTCCTCGCACCAGGGTAAGGCTTGTACCCTCCCAATTGCGCTCTTCCGCCCGAAGCCGTTGGCACAATGTGGGGTGTCGGGTTTGGTAAGCGCCGCCCAACGTTCGGCGCTAACAGAAACCAGGTAGTACCGTCTACTGTTATACGGTAGCTCAGTCATATCTGACTAAGACCTGACTGTATGACATAATATAGGAAGTGAATTATATGAGGTGCATTGACTAAAATGATTTGTGTTTGTCTGTTCTGTGCTGACGAAGGCTTGGGCCGCAACGTCCAATTTGTTTCCTGTAAACGTCTTTTAGTAAAGCTATTATCTACTTCTTGCTTTTTGGTGATTCATTCATTGCTTGTTTAAGCTTTACTGCAGTTCCTATTATTCTTGTTAACCATTGTCCACTCCCATGAACTGCTACTATATATTTCATGTTTCGTCTTCGTAGTTGTCAGATTTTGGTCGATTTTTACAGTCCATTTTGCGCGCACGTGGATGTGAGTATTCTATGCGGCGTGCTATTATTGTCATGTAGTGTGTTTCATGTAGTTTTGTGTTGCTTTGTGTTTGTTCTTTGCTGACGAAGGCTTGGGCTGCAACGTCCAATTTGGTTCCTGTAACCTTTCAGTAAAGCTCACAATCTACTTCTTGTTTTTTTGGTGATTCATTCATTGACTAAAATGAAAGACAGTTCAATTCATACAAGAGACAGCACTGCAGTTATAGACATATTTCAAGCGAACGAAAGAAGAAGAAGAAGAACTGCAACATTTTTGGGCTGTTTGCGAATTTCTTGGCAAATTTAAGTTCGGAACTCATAACATTGTATGAAAACCAGCGCAATGCGTATGCTTCAGAATGCTGTGTTTAGAATACGGTATGTGATATTGTGAATTGCATTCGTAACACTGTCACCACAGCGCCAGCTATCTCTGAGGTACGAGACCGTAATTTACATTCTAGTTGTAATTTTCAAAATATATTTAATGCTGTTACTAGAAAGAGTGGAGGTGCAATTATGATAGCGAACAAATTATTCTACAGAAAAACATTTTAAAAAAAACAACAACAGAAAAACCTGTCTATACCACACCGGTTTACCGTAGTTTGAGATGGAATGTAGATTTGTGTTTTCTTTATAAACACGGAGCGCCGGTATCTACGGCGCACCGTTTGTTATTTTTTGAGAAATGTCCTGATCTACCATTCAAATAAATTAGATGGTTGACTGTTTGTTCTTTGGAATCGCGGGACATGGGTTAGACGCCCATTGGCGTTATCACAACAAACAGTGCAGAGTGCAGATAATTGTCTCTGTTATTCTATGCACAAAAGCCATCACAGAATACCCACCTTAAGCTGGCTTTTGAGCTAGTCCGCTTGCAGAGATCACTGTTTGTTATTTTTTATCGTGTGTTGTGGACGCTTTTCTGCCACCCTGTTGTGGCTGTTTTTGTTGCAAGAACGCTGTCGTTCGACTTGTTCACGCGTGTACGACATGAAGAATTTGGGGAGTGGTAGTGGTGGCTTTAATTCCATTTCGCTTGACCAGCAGCAAAATAAAACCTATAACGGTTAAAGGACAAAGGTTTAGCTTAATTGCCCCGGGTGTTACCCCATATGGCTCAGTCTTTCTCTGTAGAACGACAAGTCGCCTGTCGAGATCATTGCAGACAGCACGAACTCTGCAACTTCCGGTGGTATGCGTGAATATTGCAATTCTAGTCTAAACGATTCAATCGGAAACGAACCACAGACCTCCACGGTGCGAGACAGACGGCTTTGCCACAGAGACCCCTATATTTATTTCGATCAATCTCCTATTGGTTAAGGTTAAAAAGCAAAATTAGTTGTGTGACAACTACAGCATATTTTTGTTGCTCTTTGAGAAATTCTACGCACATTTACTTCTAGTAGTTTGTCACTAGGAAAAATTGGTGATGACTGGCAAGATCGAAGGGAAGAGACCAAGGGGAAGACCGAGAAGTAAATACCTGGATGGCCTGGCCACGTGGCATGGTCGAGACAGGAACACGGGGCTGATCTACGACTCTGGTGATCGAGTGAGATGGCAGAACATGACCTTCCACGCTTATCAGCATGACACATGATGGATGGATGGCTGGAGTTTGTCACTGTTTTCTAAACGAGCGATGCTCATACCATTGTTTGAAAACGAACGCAATCCGGCCTGCTTCCAAATCGCGCGCTGGTGTGTTTCTAACGCGGTATATGGGATTACGAATAGTGTATGTAACCCCTTCGGCTAAGCGGCGGCTTCGGTAAAGTGACCAAACATATGCCCAAAAGCCGAAACTGTCTATGGACCGGTGATGTGATTCCGAAGAATAAGTGACCTGTCTTTTCTTCTGTTGTCGGACGAACCTTCGCCCAACCGCGCTCAAGACAGTGTAGCTCAGGTAACGATAGTTTTCAATTCGGATGTTGTTTACTACGTCCTCTAATCTCTAATTCTGTTCTCAATTTCTGTGAGCGCCAATCAACACACATTTGAATTTGTAGATGTACTGATTTTAATTTATATAGGCATTAATGAACACGTGTGAATTTGTTTACGTGTTGTCCCAGGAACCCCCAATAATTGATAAGACAAAGTAAAGCACGACAATCTTGAAGACACAGAGAAACACGCAGAAGCAAGGAAACTCGAAGACATCAAGACAACTGATGGAAATAGAGCGGCTTCAAAGTCCAAGATAATGAACATCGCTGTACTCGCTTCTGAAGGACCATGTGAAGTTCGGGGGAAGTGGGAGCAGAAACCGAGAAACTAGAAATGCACGTGGAGTAACGGCAGGGAGAGTGGTATCAGAAAATTACGAGATAGAAAATTACCTGAAAGAGAGAATTAAAGGGCAGATTGACAGGTAGAGGAGACGAATATATTATAGAATCACAAGAGAAAGAAGATGGGGTTAAATATGGATTAGTACTTGGTGTAAACGATTACATGATACAATATCTTGAGGAGAGAGCAGATGATACCTTCATGCGTAGGGAAAATGATATTCTAAGGAGAAGGGTAATGATACCTTTCTTCTTCTTCTTCAGCGTTCCGAGCCATTGAGGTTCTTTGCTGCAAATACAATCCGTCTCCATTCGTCTCTCTGGTGGACCTTCTCTTGCCAGTCGTTGATTCCAAGTGCTTGTAGGTCTGTACATGTATTATCTCTCCACCGCCTTCTTGGTCTACCTCGGGGTCTACGGTCATTTATTTCCTGAGTGTAAGCGAGTTTTGTTTCCCTATTATCTTCCATTCTTTCTATATGCCCCAGCCATTGTAGTCTATTAGCCTTCATGATACCAGTGATACCTTTAGAAACGTTAAATAATACGCTGCGGAGAAGGGTAAATGATACAGTCATACACTGAGGAGGCAGGGAAATGATACAATATTACCTATAAAGACATATTATATGTGAGAATATATAGAGGAAACATACCAATTGTAGAATGGTATCCCGTGGAGAATGATAAATGAGTGACTACAGTATGGATGATAAGGTAAGATGAGAAATGATACTGATGCAAGAGGTGAAATTACAGAATCTCGCGTAAAGTTAGGTAAACAGTGGAATAATAACTAAGGGATGGCGGGCAGATAAAGACGAATGTCGGAGGTCAGCATGGCCGAATTGATAAGATCGCTCGTTTTGAAACAATTGGTGTTCCGATGTCGGGGTAAGGGGTTCAACCTAGGGTTGCCAGATGCGTGGACATCAAAAGGAGAACATAATAAGACAAAAAGGAGGGCATAAGACGACAAAAAGGAGGACATATTAAATGTTTCATTTAAATCGTTCCAGATTAAACCCACAATCCCCCTCTGCTGTGTGTCCACCGTGACGAGGTAGAGGGGCTTGTGCGTCCCAATGACCCCAAGAGCTATGCCGACGGTAGCACAGCTACTGGTAGGGCCACCCATGTCGGACAGGTCAAGGGAGAGGGACCAGACGAAGAGACACACAAACCTGCTGCCTTGTAGGTAGACTGGGGACAGTCAAAGGCTAGGGAAAGCACCCCAAATACATGCTTGTCGAAATCGGATGTACTGAGCCACAGGCTTGACAAAGCAGTGCAACGTGAAACCTGCTGCCTTGTAGGTAGACTGGGGACAGTCAAAGGCTAGGGAAAGCATCCCGAATAAATGCTTGTCGAAATCGGATGTACTGAGCCACAGGCTTGACAAAGCAGTGCAACGTAACTTAATTCATGATGTCACAAATCAAAATTAATCGATATGGTGCTAATCCCGTGAAGTCCCATCAGGCGGTGATAGTGCCGGGCCCCCTGCCTCGAGGGGGTCCACCCATGACTACTGGTGGTCACCTTCCCCTGTGCTGTGGAGTCAAGGCACAGAGGAGTAGGTTAAGAGCTATTGACCAAATACCCCGGACACTCAACATACTACAGTGGAATGCCGAAGGAGTTTACAAGAAGAAAGACTCCCTAACACAGCGTCTTCATAAAGATAGAATAGATGTGGCATGCATTCAAGAGACACACCTCAACGCCAATCACAAATTCTCAGTCAGAGGATATCAGGCCACACGTTTCGACCGCGAAGGACACAAAGGAGGAGTTCTAATACTTACACGAAATACAATACCTTGCAGCGAAGTATCTGTGATCTCTGACAACCAAACAGAAATTATAGGTGTTGATATAATGATAAAGGACGTGAAAATAAGAATCTACAATCTGTATAGCCCAGCAGATAAGGACCTTACACTCTCAAACATGAAAATAACTGACACAAACTGCATCATTGTCGGAGACTTTAATAGCCGTTCAGAAAGATGGGGATACCCAGATACTGACAAAAGAGGAGATGAATTGGAGGACTGGGAAATAGACTCAAATCTCCATCTACTCAACAAAGCGGATGACACACCGAGCTTCTACTCCAGAAGATGGCTTACCACTTCTACTCCAGACTTAGCTTTCTGCACAGGAGACATCCTCCACAAAATCGATCGCCATGTGCTGGACCAATTAGCAGGTAGTGACCACAGACCAATCAAGCTTGAAATGAATATGGAGTATGTTCCACAGGAGCAAAAGCCCTTGCCCCGCTGGAATTACAAACGAGCAGATTGGGACAGATTTGCCATACTAACAGACAAATATTGTGAAAACATAAATACACGATATGGCAACATAAAGCAAATGGTGGAAAGTCTAAACAGAGCGATAATACAGGCAGCCACTGAGTCCATTCCAAGAGGAGCGAGGAAAAATTACAAACCATACTGGACTGAAGAACTACAAAGTTTGGAGGACAAAGTTGAAGATGCCAGGAAGACAGCAGAGAGAGAACAAACAATTGAAGCAAACATCTCTCTCAAAGCCATCTCAGCAAAATATAAAAGAACAGTAAATCAAACAACAAGAGATTGTTGGAGGGAAAAAACAGAAAACCTGAATTTTGACAGGGATGGAAACAAACTATGGAAACTAGTGAAAGCCATGAACAATGAAGGACCTAGAAACAAACAAATAATAATTAAACAAGGAAATGCCTTGCTTACAGGCAAAAAGGCTGCAAATGCACTAATGGAACACTATGCAAATGCAAACCACATTGATATTACAACCGAACAGAAGAAAGCAATCAAAGACAAACAGATACATCATAGAAATACAGAGACAGCAGCAGAATATATGATGGCAAATCTAACAATGGAAGAAATGGAACAGGCAATGATTACCCTAAAAAAGAAGAAATCACCAGGAAAGGATGGAATCACAAATGAAATGCTAATAGGACTAGGCACCAAGGCAAAGAAGAAACTACTAGCAGTCCTAAATAACAGCTGGAAGAGAGGAATAGTCCCACAGGCATGGAAGGAAGCTATACTAATACCAGTCCCAAAGAAAGGAAAAGACCTGGAAGAACCAAATGGCTATCGACCTATCAGTCTACTTAGCTGTGTAGGAAAATTAATGGAACGCATTATCAATGGCAGGCTAACATGGCATCTGGAAGAAAACAAACTCTTAACACCACACCAAGCAGGATTGAGAAAATACAGATCCACTGAAGATCAAATAACCTATATAGCTCAGGAAATAGAGGATGCCTTCCAAGAGAAAAAGCACACACTAGCAGTCTGGATAGATTTAGAAAAAGCATTTGATAAAGTATGGAAGGAAGGACTGAAAGTAAAACTGCAAAACATGCATGTTTGTGGAAAAATGTATAAATGGATCAGCCACTACCTTGAGAACAGAACTGCCAGGACAAAAGTACAAGGACAAACAAGCAAAATGATGCTCCTGGAGCAAGGTGTCCCCCAAGGAGGAGTTCTTTCACCAACATTATTCCTAGCATATATAAATGACATCACAGAAAATTTTCCAGCCAGAGTACACACATCCTCCTTTGCAGATGACCTAGCCATATGGACATCTGAAGAATATATTAGTACAGCTAACAGCAGAATACAGCAAGCCTTATTAGCGCTAGAGGACTGGTCAAAATCATGGCTAGTGAAGATAAGTGAGGAGAAAACAACATGCACAGTGTTCTCCATCTCAAATAAACCTCAGCAACCTAATCTGGTATTGAATGGAAAAATATTGCGCCATGAAGAAAATCCAAACTATCTAGGAGTCACCTTTGATCGTCGCCTGACATGGAAGACAGGTTGAGAAAAATCGAACAAGAGCAAGGCAGAGAATGGCAATCATGAAAAAGCTTGCTGGTACAACGTGGGGAGCAGATGAGAAAGTTCTCAAGAAGTTATATACTGGACGGGTGAGGCCAGTACTGGAATATGGCATTGCAGCTTGGGCAACAGCAGCTAAGTCAAACTTTAACAAAATAAGTAGAGTCCAAAACAAAGGAATGCGAATCATAACTGGAAGCCTGAAGACAACGCCTATTAATGAACTAGAAAAGATCACTTGTTTACAACCAATGCAGGATAGAAGAGATAGCAGAGCCCAGCAACAAGCAGAAAAATTTAGAAGATTGACAGACCACCCTATGTACAACAGATTTAATGGTTTTGGAAAGGGAAGACTGAAGCGTAGCAACTTTGTAGAAACTGCAAAACGAAGGATTAGGGCAGATCCTATACTTAACATATCAACAGTCAAGCCCATACACAATGCACACAAGTTCCAAGCTTGGAGACAGCAGCAACTGCCTGAGATGATAGAAAACATTCCTGGTATTGAGAAAAAGAACACTCAGCATGAAACCGAAAGAAGAGAAATAACCCTAAACTACATAAAAGAACATTACCCAAGCAGAAATTGGACCCATGCATATACAGATGGATCAGCCAAAAATTCAATAGAGAATGGAGGAGGAGGAATTCTCCTAAATTTAAAAAATGGAGTGAAAAAAACACATTCAATGGCAACTGGAAAATTTTCAAGTAACTTCAAAGCGGAGGTAGAGGCTTTGAAAACTGCAGCAGAAATGCTCCTGATGGAGGAAAATAAAGAGAAGCAAATAGCTATCTTCACAGATGCAAAGTCAGCTGTCTCAATACTCAAGAGCAATAACAGCACAGAACTAACTGACCTAAGAGCAGCACTCCATGGTCTATGCCAGAAATCCAAAAAAGTTGTAATACAGTGGATCCCATCACATTGCAGTATACCTGGAAACGAAGAGGCTGACAGACTGGCAAAAGAGGGCGGACGACTACCACAGCCTGACATAGACATAACCTATAATGAGGCAAAGAGGTTGATAAAAAGCACTTATAGAACCAAATGGGAATCTGAGCATCCAGGCCATCAGAAGGATGATGCATATTACAAACTCGACCGAAGAGAACAAGTAGCAATCTTCAGACTCCGCACAGGACATAACAGGCTGAAATACCACTTGTTCAATAAACTAAAGATAGGAGATACTGATGAATGTAATTGTAGAACTGGAAAAATGACAGCAAAACATTTGCTGCAGGATTGCCCAACGTATGCAGAACAGAGAAAGATATTTTGGCCCACACCTGCTTCATTTGAGGACAAGCTCTATGGAGATATCAACAAGCTCAAGTTGACCGCAGCTTACTTTAACTACATACAGGTTGACATTTAAAGGTGCATGAAGACCCAGAGGCATGAAATGGAATATTGCTTGGATAGCAAATCCATTATGTGGAAAGTCCAAATCGAAAGCTCGCTGTGTGGGCTTCATAAAAGGTGGAAAAGTGTCCTAGTGGCACGAAATGGAATATTGCTTGGATAGCAAATCCATTACGTGGAAAGTCCGAATCAAAAGCCCATTGTGTGGGCTTCATAAAAGGTGGAAAAGTGTCCTAGTGGCATGAAATGGAATATTGCTTGGATAGCAAATCCATTACGTGGAAAGTCCGAATCGAAAGCTCACTGTGTGGATGTCATCTGCAGACTGCATACTTCTGGTTTCCGGAAGAACAGCCTATGGTGAACGGAAGGCCCAATATACGGAAGTGAGGCTAAGCAGCCATGTGCAGGACGTGACGATTCCTTGGGTGAGCCCAGTACCAGAGCGCTATGTATCGGCTCTGCAAGTATGGAAGCCTCCTTGGATGGCGGGGAATGCCCATGGTCTGCCCCTGCCTTCCCTTGACGGCTGACCAGGATCTTTGGCTGTTCTATATGGACCAGCTGGGATGGGGGATAACACCACAACAGTGAGAGTCAAACGTCCTAAGAAACCCCCGGGAAGGTTAACCCGGTCAACAAATGCCCGCAGAAGTCGGATGTGTCGGCCTAACGGCGCAAGAACGCAGCTCTGCTGTAAACAGGCACAACGCAATCACATCCGAAAAAAAACTCCGGATGAACGAAGAAGAAGAAGAAGAAACCCACAATCAGTACAATTTTATTACAATAGCTGCCAAAAGCGAGAACACATTTTTACCTTCTCTTCTGTTAATGCCTCCAAAATTCACATTGGCATTGTCACCAGCAAAAGCAACACATTTGGAGTACAAATCGTGATTTTGGAGTGTTCTCAAAATATACTGTGATATAGTTTCTGAGGTTTCATTTGGTGTGTTGTCTAACTCGAGAACCTTAGCTTGGATTCCACCTGCTTTCCAGTCAAAGTACTGAACAACGATCGGAAATATTTTCTGCGAACCGTGATTGCTAGCATCTGCCGAAAGACCGAAACATGAAATACCACTTAAAGATGTATCCAATTCATCAACAGTGTGGGGGGACAATCACCTGGTTTATTATTGGTTCAATCTTTGTTTTTTGCACCAGCAATATTTTCAGCAATTTCTGAATCTTCAAATAATGTGTGCATCAAACCAGCTGTGCAGGTCTTCGAGTTGTAAGACTGATGATGAAAAACTGTATGAAATGCCAAAGTTGCTTCGGCCGCATGTGCTTTCAGCAACACATTTGAGTATTTAGACTGGAAAAAAAAAAAGACGTCAATGTGCTAGATGACGCGGACACTTTGATTAGGTTTCTATGTCTCTCACTGTCAACATGGCGCTCCAAGTCAGTCGTTCCTTTGTTGGCAACGGACAAGTAACTATCGCAAATCGTACACTTTGCCTCATTCACGTTGCGTCCTTCAACGAAGCATGGAAACTTATTTTTCATAGTGTTCGAGAATTTACATTTTCTCATTGTAAAAGCCATTTTCATAAACATAGACGGCAAAAATTACAAATTAAAAAAAAAAAAAATTTTAAGTGGCGTCCCTGCTACCGGAACCGGAAGTAACATTAAAATTTTGACTATAGAGACTACAGCATTGTTAGTGTTGCCGAATAGAGCAACAGTTAGATTCAAATTATACAAATAATTGGTGTTTCACGTTTGGTATAAATAGGAAAATTAAGTAAATATTATTAAGCAATAGGTTTTAATAAAGAAGGGAAACACACGGTAGAACGTAGATACATTCTAAGTTGTAACAACAATACATAAACAACAACATAAAATATTTTAAAAGCCGGACATTTTAAAGGTTTTTAGCTTTGCCTGACGGACGGAGGACATAAGGCTGAAAAGGAGGACATATCCTCTCTTTGCCGGACGTCTGGCAACCCTAGTTCAACCCCTACACCGATTAATTGGACTAAAACAGTAGTTCTCAACCTTTTTTGGCCCGTGCCCCCCTTCACCATAGTTTCAGAACGTCATCCTCCCCCGTTCCTATAAAAAATTTGGCCCGTGCACCCCTTCACCTTTTTTTCAGAACGTCATCCCCCCCCCCCCCCCTTCATATTTCCTACCTAAAAATCCCCCACCCCTAAACAGTATACGTAAAAATGGAAGGTAAATATGTTAAAACAGGTCTAGACATCCATATAAAACGTGATTTGTGGGTCTACTTACTTTATAAAATGAATTTTAGAAGGATGAGACGTGCATAACTGTAAAGTTTGAAGGGAAAAGCAATATCAAGTAATCGGTTCTTGTATTAACGCGATCTTGAAATTATCTTCACCCCCCCCCCCCCCCCCCCCCCTTGGAAACCCTAAAATCCCCATCGGTTGAGAACCATTGGACTAAAATGTCTTCTCGTCCTTAACTTTGGCAAGTAAATTACAAGTACCTCTGAAGTCCGAGTAGGTTGGTAGGATGCCGAGACACTAGTAACAGGGAAAGCTAATCCACACGCAAAAATCAATCCAGTGCACCAGAAGAAGCAGCACGTGCATGGATAACGCTTGAGTTTAAAGCGAGCGAAGGCAAGAACGAATAAAATTCTCACGGATATTCCAAAGCTGGCGGTAGCATCCACCACAATGGCATACACAAGAAATAGACAGATCTGGAGTGTATACTGAAACTTGAAGCAAATAAGCAACAGGGTGAAAGGTTGCGGTGTTTTATTTCAACGCCTAGCGACCCCACTGAGAGATTTGGCAGAGTATTAACGTACGTGGTCGTCAAATAATACCATAAAATGCTAGCTTTGGGCAACACGTTTTGCTTAGCCTCATATTCGTGACACCGTCTTTGTCTGTCTGTCGGTCTGTGTGTCTCCCTTCATTCTCTGTCTCTCTACATGTATTTGTGCCTACGTGTTTCTCTGTGTTTTCTCTACGTGTCTCTCCTCTCTCCATATCTACGTGTCTGCTTATCCACCTACTTATCTATCTACTAAGGTACCTATGTTTTGCGTATCCTTTTACAGGACTTAGCTGTCAACAGCAGCATCTTTCAGCTGTCTGTTGATCTCTTGGCAAGATTACGCTCAGTAGTTTGCCATTGCTTTCTGAGCGGCCGGCTCAGTATCCGCAAGTCACGAGCGGGGGTCGAACCACCTCAGTTCTCGCTCCGCTGCGAGACTCTGCGTGATAAACGGGATTACAGAGAGAAAGTGTTGTAACCCCACAGCCAGAGAGACCGGCACCAAGGTACCTACATATAGGATATATATTTAATGACTGGGGTTTTTGAAAATATTGCCCTTCCAAGTTTTGTATTCACCAACTGTGGAGTTCATGCAACATAAAAGGTAAATACCAAACCTGGAAACTTAATATAAAACAACAACAACAACAACCCACAGTCTATAAAAATACACCCTGTACATACCTATCTGGTTTCTGATCTAGCTTCGTAACTACTTATCGGCTTACCTACATATTCTTATATCTACGTACCTACTTAGTACCTACCTATCTACTTACGTACTTCGGGTGGGTACATTACACACACAAAATAAGAAGAAAAAACATCGTAGAATTTCCATTTATGATGTTAAACGCAAGAGCACCACGTGAGACTAAAGCTATGCAAACATAAAGTGATGTTGCTGATGTCTAGATATACATTTTGCGGGATTAGACGGCCTGTGTTCCGAGATGCAGAGAAACACACGCGTGTGCTCGTTCCATCCTGTCTGCACACTGTAACTCAGTGGCAACAGAAAAGTAATGTACAAAATAATCCATAATAAATCTATATCTATAAAACAGAGTGTATGTTTGTTTGTGCGGATTTATGTATTGGATGCGTTCGATAACGGTACATCCGATTGAGATGAAATTTTCTACACGTCTTCCTTTCATTCCTGTGCAACCGACTATAATAATGTCTTAATGTAAAATCTTCTACTTATTTAATAACATTTACTTTTCCATTTTCATTATATAATGTCTATATAGCAGGGGGACTTCACTCTAGAAAAGTTATTTCAAGGGGCATAACTTTTAATAACATTTCTATATACTTTATAGTCATATTGTTGGACTTACCTGCACTATTGTTAAACTCTTTGTCTATAGTTATTTTTAGGCATATGAGTTATATTAAATAATGATATAATCTTTAAGGTATTTTTAAAGTTTGCATAAAAATAATGCATTATGCATAACATTTTAACCCATCTTTTTCTGCTTACAAAACTTATCAACTGTCATGTCGGTGATTAAAAACAGTTTTCATTAAAAATAATGAATGGTGTGTGGAAGGACATTCTTTTAAGTTACTGTGCGGCAGGAGCTGGGCGAAACCACGCCGGGTCAGATAGATAGACAGATAGTCGGGAACGGAAGCTTATTTGACTACTTATATGAATGAATTAAATGACATGCTCCCCACCAGGGACTGGGTGAAGCCGGGCCGGGACAGACAGACAGACAGATAGACAGACAAACAGATAGTCGGGAACGGGAGAGCTTATATGACTACGTATATGAATAAAATGAGATGCTCCCCACCAGGGACTGGGTGAAGCCGGGTCAGACAGACAGACAGACAGATAGTCGGGAACGGGAGAGCTTATATGACTACTTATATTAATTAAATGAGATGCTCCCCAGCAGGGACTGGGTGAAGCCGGGCCGGGTCAGCCAGACAGACAGACAGACAGACAAACAAGCAGACAGACAGACTGATAGATAGATAGATCCCCTCCAGGGCCCGGGCGAAGCCGGGCCGGGTCAGCTGGTAATAAATAAATGTGAGATAGATATATAAGATAGAGAAAATGAAGGGGAAAAAATACTGCCAGAAAGAGAGAGCGAAAAAAAAAAAATAGTGTGGGTCACATAAACTGAAAACTCAGAAGAAGGATATACCATCCATCCATCATGTGCCATGCCGACAAGTGTGGGCGGTCATATTCTGCCATTTCACTCGATCACCAGAGTCGTGTATCAGCTCAGAAGGACACACACACACATAGAAATATTAAAAATTAAACAATAATAAAGAAGCAATCCACACAGAAAATAGAAAGAACGGATTTTGAAAAGAAAGATAGAAAGGAAGATAGAAAGAACGAAATAAATTAAAAGAAAGAAAGAAAGAAAGAAAGAAAGAAATTGCTATAAAATACAGCTTTGATAATAAACATGATCAGAAATCCCCAAATCTCCACACAGAAAGAAATAAAATACCAAGAGGATTGCTGGAAACAGCCCGCGGGAAGGGATTATCATTACCATACATTCACTTGATCCGGGACCTAACTATAGGGTATACATGTTACTGCGACTGTACTATGGTGGCATGGCGGTGACCTCCACACGAGACTGCCTTTGTAGATTCCCAAACAAGGTGTTGAACTCAAAGGGACCAGGCCGCCATTATGAGACTGATCCTCCCCGTAGGAAATATGAAAAAGTAGGTTCGGTTAGTACAGATAATAGTAATTTCATAGGTAGTAACTGGTATTTTAAAGTCAGGTCTTAGATATGACTGAGCTATCATATGATGGTAGAGGGTACTGCCTGCTTTCTGTTAGCGCCAAACACGACACCCTCATTGTGCGAACGGCTTCGAGCGGAGGAGCGCAATTGGAAGGGTACAAGCCTTACACCCCTCTACCTCCCCCCCCCCCCCACACACACACACACACACTCTTCGTGGAGATGGTAGTGGGCTAGAAGACAAGTTTCTACATCAGCCTTGTTAGAAGTCCTAAATTCACACTTCCGGCGAGTATCGGCCAGTGCATGGGACCCCAAGTTAAAGTTCACTCTTCTAGATAATACAAGTTACAATTCAGCCTTTCAGAGTGTAACAGTAAAAACGCTTTCTTCCAGAGGATAAACGTTATAATTTAGTCTTCCAAATGATAAAAGTTAAAATTTAATCTTCACGAGGATACAAGTTAAAATTGAGCTGAGCTGGCTAGAAGGACTGTTATGCACTGAAATTGTCCACAGTGCAGTGAGCTCGTTAACACAGCATAACAACATAACATAGTAACTGTGTGGTATCATGTTTCAACAATTACTAATCCCAGGCTTTTGCTCTCCCCTTATAATTAATAAAAACAAGAAATAAACACAAGGTCCCGCGTGTGTGAATGTGAGGGGAGAGAGATAGAGAGACATAAATGGAGAGAAAGGGAGAGAGAGGGGTAATGGTTCTGAGAAGTCGAGAGAAAGAGAGGGAGGGGGCGAGAGAGAAAGGGAGAGAGAGAGAAAGGGAGAGAGAGTGAGCGAGAACGGGAAAGAGAGAGTGAGTGGGAGAGAGAAAGAGAGAGAGGTAATGAGATTGACCAGAGAAGGAATGGAGAGAAAGAGGAAGCGGGAGACGTATTGAGATTGATAAGTGGAAAGAGAGAGAGAGAGAGAGAGAGAGAGAGAGAGAGAGAGAGAGAGAGAGAGAGAGAGAGAGAGAGAGAGACCCATCCAGGTAACTTAAAGAATATGGAGTTAGTAATATCAAAGTTGTCAGGCCGCAATTATTCAAATCCTTGCGACATTCGCTAAGAGAGATGGATAACCTATGAGTACACCCGGATAGCGATGATGCCGCTTTTTCATTACTCACTAACCAATGTTAACAAAGATAGTTAACTTTGCTTGGATTTAGCAACAATAAAGGATCCCTAAAACGGCCTACAGCAGTGACAGTTTGAAGTCAGTAATGAACATATTGACATGAATGTGTACAACAACTACCACAAACAAACAACATGGCATTATGTTAAATTCCTTATGTTGCTAGCAGCTAGTCGGCCATACAATCAACAACTTCCCGCTGTATTAGGACACATAATGACCACAAGATTCAAACACGGCCTAATTGCAAATTGGAGCCCGCTGAAATCCCCTGCTTTCTGAACTCGAGCCGTTAAAGCTTTAAGCAGACTTCAGTTGCCTGCAGTGTTGATCCTTTAATGACTGCATTGTCTGCCTGCAGCCTAATGCAGGCACTAAGGACCCGGTGCGGAGGGTAGAATTTACTGTCTAAGGTATGTATTTCACAAGGTCCCTGTTGGGTATTGTTTAATGTTGCGTGGCCTTTGCAGGACCTGGCGATCAATCCCAGGCTGACTTTCTATGCTTCGTTAGAATAACGAAGACCTAAACTACAGATTGCACGATTTGCTGCCTGGCATATTTCACTGCATCTCATCAGGCACATACTGCAAATATCACACAACATAAAGTGATTAGGTAAAGCCTTCAAGCTGAAATATACACAGTATATATCATTGGTTCTCAACCTTTTTTGGCCCAAGCGCCCCCCCCCCCCTTTTACCATATGTTCATAACGTCATTCCCTCCCTTTCAAATGTCCTCCCTATAAATTCCCCCTCCCCACCACCCTTACACAGTATACATAAAAATGGAAGCTAAATTTATTAACACATACTAGAACAAGTCTAGACATCTACATAAAACGGGATTTGCCGGTCTACTTATGTTATAAAATGAATTTCATTAGGGCGAGAAGTACAGAACCATAAAATTTAGAGGGAAAAACAATATCAAGCAACTGGTTCTTGTATTAATGTGATCTTGAAATAATCTTAACCCCCCCCCCTGGAAACTCTAAATTCCCCCTCCCCCCTCCCCCTGGGGGGAGGATGGGATTCCCCACCGGTTGAGAACCAGTGGTATAAATTGTACATTTATTAGCTTGCTATTTTAAATACTTTATATCAGAATTTGGAAAAATAAAATCCAGAAATATTCTCCCGAAATCGCCGTCTTTGATGTTTTCGCTCCATCTTGGAACTATTCTGGGGAGAGCTATTGGAACTATTCTTCTGTTATATTCTAGAAGGGGGAAATTAGAAGATGGCTAGATCAATTGAAACGAGAAAAAGAGTGTTGAGATGCTACATAGAATCTGTACTTTTATATGGATGTGAAACTTGGACAATGAGCAGTCAGGCTGAAAAACATATGATGGCTGTAGAAATGTGGTTTCTGAGGAAAATGCAAAGAATACCATGGACAGCCAGAAAGACCAATGAACAAGTCCTTCAAGAAACAAATGAAGATTGTAAACTGATTAGAGATATTAGACGTAGACAGTCACAATTTTTTGGGCATGTTATGAGAAGAAATGATTTGGAAAACATGGTGACAACTGGTATGATCGAGGGGAACAGACCAAGGGGAAGACCTAGAAGCAAGTACCTGGAAGTCTTGGCCTTGTGGCATGGTCGAGACAGAAACACGGAGCTGATCCACGACTCTGGTTATCGAGTGAGATGGCAGAACATGACCGCCCACGCTTACCGGCATGGCACATGATGAATGGATGGATAGATCTGAAACCGGTCATGCACTTCCATAAAGAAAAATAAGTTAAATGGTTTGGCCACATCACAAGAATGCCCTGGTACCATCTGACACAAAGAGCCACGGTGAAGAAATATAATGAATACAGAACGAGAGGAAGACCACGTAAAAGATGGAGAGATGGTATCAAGAACAACCATAAAGAAATGAATGCCAACTTACAAAGAGCATTATAAAGAGCGAATACAAGACCTGTACATTCTCTTCCCCCACCACCCCCTTTCCACCCCAAACACTTCACTGACGTAAATGGAGGAAAAGAAGAAAAGATTGGTTTACCCATTGCTTTCTGAACGAGAAGTCAACGTTTAAGCCCAATTAAATGCCGGTGTGTAGGGGCTGAACCGTCTACCGCGCCATCAGAGCACAAGAAGCTAAGATCGAGCGCTCTTATAATTTCAATTACGTCCACGTCTTTTAATAGACATTGTGTATTGAGGTCACTGGAGTAGGAGGCAGAGGCAAACAGTGCAAGCAAGTGATAGCTTTGATAGCGAGAGACGGGGTTCAAACCTGATTCGAACTGTTCAAAAACACAGAAAAGAGTTCGTGTTTAATGTGAAATTACCGTGGGGATAACACACGCTTCACATTCACACAATACCAGTGACTATACGCTTTAGGTATTTCAGCTAACGTATTATTCATTTATTAACTTCACATGATATATAACTTTGCAGTATGCGCCTGATGAGATGTAGCCAAATATTTCAGGCAATAAATCGCGCGACATATTCTTTGTGGCTTTTTTGTTCAAAAATATCGTTGATTTTGGAGGAACACCTGCGCTACCCGATATGATACATAATGATGGTGATGAAAATTCCCTTTTCTCACTCGCTTTCTTCTAACTGCCATTCGGTCGTCTGTTACCTCCGGTGTTGCGTATGAAGTTAAGTTTGAGGAGAAAAGTAATTGCGTTCTCCAGGAAGAGAAGACCTGTTGTCGACATGACAGCTCCTTATCTGGGTTTTCTAACCTGCTTATCAGACAGCCTGTCTGCGGGCGGGCTCGATATACTGTAGACAAGGGAGGCAGGCTGCGAACATGACAGAACGAGATAGAGAAGTCTTAAAAGTAAAGACGAAAAATTAATTATCTGTTTTGTGAAATTATTAGGGGAGCAGCTGGCCGAATGATTAAGAACGCGGGGTTTTCCTCCGGGAGACCCGGGTTCAAATCATCGGTAAGTGTGGATTTTTTTTTCTTTTTCTGTCAAGGCAAAAAGAAAATCCTAAACTGCACAGTTCGCGGCGACTGCACTAGCCAGGTGGCTTAATTCGTCAGGCTCAAGAGCCCCCTGCCCTACACAGCAAAGTACTACAGACAGTAGATGACAGACAGTGAAATTATCAAGCGTTACACTTCGGCAAACGCGTGACTGTACATCTGACCACATCAACCACTGCGTGCCGTCTGGTCTACAAAAATACAGATCTAGCTCTAGAACAGTGGTTCTCAACCGGTGGAGAACCCCTCCCCCCCCCACCTAGGGGGGGGGGGGATTTTAGGGTTTCTGTTGGGGGGTGGGGGTGCGGGAGGATTAAGATTATTTCAAGATCGCATTAGTACAAGAACCGATTACATGATATTGTTTTACCCTGCATACTTTCAGTTTCTGTGCTTCTCGCCCTTCTGAAATTCGTTTTATAACGTAAGTAGCCCCGCAAATCACATTTTATTATGTAAACTTCTAGACTTGTTCTAGTATGTGTTACTAAATTTAGCTTCCATTTTTACGTATACTGTGTAAGTGGGGGGGGGGGGGGGGGTATGGGAGGAAATACGAAAAGGGAGGAGGGATAACGTTCTGAACATATGTTGAAGGGGTGCATGGACCAAAAAAGGTTGAGAACCACTGCTCTAGAGGCCCAATGTGCCATAGGCTTTACTTTTTTATCGAGAGAGAGAGAGAGAGAGAGAGAGAGAGAGAGAGAGAGAGAGCGAGAGAGAGAGAGAGAGAGAGAGTGAGAGAGACAGACAGACAATTTCACTAAAAATAAAAGAATAATGAAATGCAGTCCAGACCAATGTACGAAACTGGTCTATTGTACCCGTAGAATGGACACTAGAAAATAGAAATCTCTAAAACCGTTTGCATGGTGTCTCGTTTTCTAAGACACTTAAAGGGCCTTCATAAAAACCAGATAAGACCGTTAGTAATTAAATCAGATTGTTCATTCATGTAGCGGCCGGGAGATGCTCAGGCCGATATTGGGTACAAATTTGTCACTTAGTCGTCATTCTCTCTTGTCTAGACCTGCCAGCGGCAGCACATCACGCCGAGAAGTGACGGCAGAGCAAAGTTCTTGGAGGGGAAAATTACTCCTGACGTGATTTTTGAGAAACTTAGTTCAAATAGTCTCAATCTCTGCCTGCCTGCCTGCCTGCTTGTCTGTCTGTCTGTCTGTCTGTCTGTCTGTCTGTCTGTCTGTCTGTCTGTCTGTCTGTCTGTCTGTCTGTCTGTCTGTCTGTCTGTCTGTCTCAGTTTTTCTCTCTCTCACAGCCTCTCTCTCTCTCTCTCTCTCTCTCTCTCTCTCTCTCTCTCTCTCTCTCTCTCTCTCTCTCTCTCTACCAACACCCACCTATCCCATCCTAACATAAGAGTTGTGAACCTAAAGGAAAGTGTTATCAGATAAGTACGAAGAGAAAGCATATGGGGGTCAAATGTGCATTATTGCCACGTTAAAGATCCAACGGGAATCTTAACTGTTTCTTCTTTTTCTCTTCCTATCCCCTCTTCTTCATCCTCCTCCTCCTCCTTATTCTTCTTCCTCTGCGTCTAAATTCGTCTTCGTTTTCTTCTTACTTAGCGTTAGTCTCCTCCTCCTCCTCTTCCTCCTCCTCTTCCTCCTCCTCTTCCTCCTCCTCCTTCACACCTTTCTTCTTCCGCCACCTCCCCTTCTTCTTCTTCTTCTTCTTCTTCTTCTTCTTCTTCTTCTTCTTCTTCTTCTTCTTCTTTTTAGTCTTCATCTCCTCCTTCTCCCTCCCCTTCCTCCTGTTCTTCTTCTGCTTCTTCTTTTTCTGTGTTATTCCCAATATTATTGATATTATTAAAAGACAGTAACTTTGTTGTCTGTTTAAAGCAAAGCAGCAACAGTTTAAAGCAAAATAGCAAAGACTTCCCGACTTCTCGCGACATTTATTGATTAGGTTTGCATTTCTGAAGAGAGTAGATTTTAATTAGGCCACCGCCCTGGGGCAGAAAAAAAAATAAGAAGGAGAAAGGAAACAATAACCTACGATAGCATACATATAACCTATAAATGAGTGCAAACAGTAAGATGAAAAAGAAACATAAATGCGTAGATATCACGAGGATAGGTGTACGACAAATGAAACATATATGGCTATAGTGGTGCGACGTGTGCACAAAACTTTACTCCAGTTTTGGGTCTGGCCAACCTTACATGATGACAATATTAAAGAAATTTAAATATTGAGCACAACCCACTACTGGCAACGCTGATCGTGTTCCGGTATGAACCTAAGGCCTTGTCCACGTCAATATGGAAGCACTAAACTCGAGTTTCGCTCTAGCTTGAGCTAGTCACTTGTGTATATCCTTGACTGGACCCGGAATCAAACTCGGATAACTTGCGTGTGAGGCTGGTGTGTAACCACTAGGCCAAACGGCACAATCTAGACGCGACCAAATTATCACACCAGAATATCGCAACGTCACCCATCGTAGGCTATAGCTCAAAATTTGCCCGATAGCCGCGACTGACATCCGACTATCGATGTGGTCCCGAATGTTCAGGTCTTCTCGACTGGCAAGGCACAACATCATCAACATCAACAAGTGCCGTGCCGGCTGGCGTAGGCGTTCATGGCTCTCCATAGATCTCGGTCTTTGGTTTTCTGGATCAACTCTGCTGCTGATATTCCTCCATGCCACCGTCTCAATCCATCCAGCATCACTTCTCTTGGTCTACCTCTGCCTCTCTTCCCCTCGATCTTTCCAGTTGTTACGATGTTCTCCAATGCCTCTCTTCTCATCACATGACCGAGGAAAGCTGTTTGTCTCTGTCTTATTGTTGTATATAATGTTCTAGTTTCGTTAGCCTGTTTCAGGCAGTCGTCGTTAGTTACTCTGGCAGTCCAAGGAATTCGCAACATTCGTCTCAGGAACCACATCTCTGTTGCTTCTAATTTCTTCTTAATTCGTTCATTTACATTCCAAGATTCACTGCCATACAGCAAAACTGGTTCTACATAGCATTTCATCACTCTCTTTCTTACATTCAGTGATAGTGACTTATTGCATAAGATACTCTTCATTTTCTGAAATGCGGCTTTTGCCTGCCCTATTCTGCTCCTAATCTCTGTTGTACATCTTCCATCTGATGTTATAAATGCCCCTAGGTATCTAAAATTATCAACTTGATTAAGGATTTTCCCTTCTATTTCTATGTCACATTTTGGTGTCACCATTTTCTTTGATATTACCATTGTTACTGTTTTCTTGATATTCAAGGAGAGTCCTTTCCTTGCACTCTCTGTTACTACAACGTCTAATAATTGTTGTAGGTCTGTTGAATTATCCGCCACCAATACTGTGTCATCTGCATAGCGTATATTATTTATATTATAACCTCCAACTAGTATTCCTGGCATCTCTTTGATCCCTCTCATTATTACTTCGCTATAAAGGGAGAAAAGATCTGGTGACAAGACACACCCTTGTCGTACTCCTAGCTTTATCTGTTCGTAACTACCCTCTTTATTTCCCATTTTAATTGCTGCTACTTGGTTCCAGTAAATATTCTTTATTATTCTTAAATCTTTTCCATCAGTGTTGATATCTTCCAACATTTTAATCAGTTCATCATGTTTTACTTTATCAAATGCCTTAGTATAATCTATGAAGCACAAATATATGTCTCTCTGTTTCTCTATTGACCTTTCTGTTAGTGTCCGTAATGTATAAATTGCATTGTTTGTGCCCTTTCCTTCCACAAATCCATACTGTTCTTCACTAATTTCCATTTTTATTTTCTTTTTGGTTCTTCTCATTATGATTCTGAGTAGAAGCTTAGTGATATGGTTTATAAGGTTAATTGTACGAAAATCTTCACAATCAATTGCTCCTGGTCTTTTTGGTATAGCTATAAATACAGATTTCAGCATATCACTGGGTAAATATCCACTGCTGTAAATATCATTCAACATTTTGGTTAATATATCTACTCCAAATTCTCCCAATACTTCTAATTCTTCTATTGTGATTTCATCTGGCCCAGCTGTTTTTCCTTTCTTCATACGTTTCGTAGCGTCAGCGACTTCTTCTTTCAGAATAGGTGGACCTTCTAAGTTACGATCTTCTGTTAATTCTTCCCTTTCTCCTTCATATAATTCTCTTATATACTCATTCCACCTCTTCATTATAGCATCTTCCTCTAATATTACCTTTCCTGTTTTTGATTTCAAACACCCTGTATTTATTCTTATTTTTCTTCCTGTAAGCTCACTGATTTGTCTGTGCATATTTTTTGTATCTTTAATGGAATTTAATTCAATTTTTTTTGCATTGCTCGTTTAACCAACTTTCTTTAGCCTTCCCACATTTATCTTTTATTTCTTTATTTATCTTAGCGTATTCTTGTTTGTCATTTTTACTCTGTTTTCTTTTGTCCATCAGTTTTAAGATATCTTCATTCATCCATTTTTTCTTAGCTATTTTGCCTCTCTCCGGTAATACTTCTTTGCTAGTTTGATGAATGGAGTCCCTTAACATTTCCCATTGTTCATCTATACTCTGTATTTTAGTTATTGCATTGTACCTATTTTTCACAGTCACTCTGTATTGTTCTTGCATTTCTTTATCTATTTTCAGAACCTCTTTATTAAGTCGCATGTTCTTAACCATTTTTTTCCCTCTCTTTAATCTTACTTTTATTTGTCCACATAGTGGTACATGATCACTATTACAGTCAGCACCAGGCATTGTCTTTACATTCATTAAAGCATTTCTAAATCTTTTACAGGCCTCCTAATTATAGAAATTGTATGAAAGGTACAGAACCGTTCTACATGCCTTATTGCACAGTGGACATATGGTGCTAAACCCATATTATTATAGACCAATCGGCAACGGGTGGGTAATGGGGTCAGTAGCACACCGGCCCACTTTACTTCCCAAGATATCTTCTGGAACCCATTTTAGTCAGATTCGACGCGGAAGTCAAAAACAACGGTAAACATCCGTTCCAATGACTATTCGAACCCATAACCACCGGGCCGGCGATTGAACCACTACCTTACACCGGCTCCCTTGACAGAAATTGGGTGAAACAAAAACAGGCATATTTATTTAATGATAGCGTTTACTATATCGCGTTATTTGAATTAGCTTGTGGCATAGTTAGAAATAAATACCCCACAAAATCTTAAGTGAATTATAGTATCAATAGAATGAACAGAACCCGGGAAGGTTAACCCGGTCAACAAATGCCCGCAGAAGTCGGATGTGTCGGCCTAACGGCCCAAGAACGCTGTAAACAGGCACATCGCAATCACGTCCGGAAAAAAAAAAAAAAACTCCGGATGAATGCAGAAGAAGCAGATTGAACAGAGGACTTGTGGTATTGTTGAAGTACATTGTAGACTTCTTGAAGTGATTTCTGGCCTGGATGAATTAACTTAAACTTCAGCCGAAGTGATTTCTGTCATGAGCGAATTAACTTAGACACCTGCTGAATTGAAATGAACCTATTAAAACTAGATGAAACACTAGCTAAAGTAATTTGTGACATATTGGAATTAAACTGCACACCATCTGAAGTGATTTATGGTATGTTCAAACTAGATTAAACACCAGCTGAGGTGATTTGTGACATGTTGGAATTAAACTGCACACCATCTGAAGTGATCTGAGGAGTGCCTAAACTAAATTAAACACAAACTGAAATGGTTTGTGACAAGCTTTAACTAAACTAAACACCAACTGAAGTGGTTTATGACATGTTTGAATGAAACTACACACTAGCTAAAGTGATGTAATGACAGATTTAAATTAAAATTGCACACAGCTAATGCATTTTAGGCAGTTAAACATATACGGGTGAATTCTTCATAAATGGGGGGTGTTTGAAAATATTGCCGTTGCAAGCTTTGTATTCACCTTCTGTGGAGTTCATGCAACATAAAGGTAAATTGATTTATTTGGTTGTTTCGGGATTTGAGATTTAAAGATTGAGCACAACCCACAACTGGCAACGCTGATCGTATTCCGGTACGAACCTAAGGCTTTGTCCACGTCAATTTGGAAGCACTCAAAAGTAAATACAAAACGTGGAACGGCAATATTGTCAAAAAAAAACCAGTCATTAAAAATACCCCTATACTAAGATTCAACTGAAAGATACACATCTCCTTACTAAAGAATGTTCTGGATAGAAACGTGGAGGGGAGGCGTGCAAGAGCAAGCCAGCGTTACATGTGGGTAGACAACATCAAGCGATGGTCTGGAAGAAGTCCATATGAAAGCACCGTGAAGACGAAGGGAAAATATGTGTTGGAGACTCATTGCAGCATCCAGCATTCAATGCGGATATGGCAATTGATAATGATGATGAAAATGATGATGATGTACATGCTCTCTATCTACTTTGTGTATTCCGTTCTATTCCTCTGTTATTGATACATAAACCGCGCCATGTTTATTTATTCATCGACACGACAATTCCCGTAGTGAATTGCTTTCATCCAGTAACAATATTGTTGGGCATTTAGTTCAGCCTGCTTACGTTCCTGAATTCTATTAATACTGTTGGGTCGGGCCTGAGTCCCCTGGCATTCACGGTTAGGCTACAGTTAAGTACGCGCTTGGAGATAAAGGCAGTAACAGTATTCCCTCAGGTGAGTGTATGAGTGTTCCCTAAGGCGGGTAATTACTGCCTATCACACTATCGATGTGCGTTTGATAGTCACAATTGTTGCTTGGATATGGGACGGGTCAGCAAATTATAGGGACTTTGCCAACTCCACGAATCTTACAATATAAAAGCAGGAAACCGTAAATTAGACAAGGATAGCAATATAATCCCGCAAAAAGTAAATGTAGAACATGATTTGCTTTCTCCTTCTTACAATCCTTGCCGTGTGCCGTTGGTGATCACGTCTGTTCACAGCTCTTTGTCTCGCGTGCTGCCAATCATTTCTGATTCTGATGTTCCTCTGGGCCATGATATACAACATCTTGGTCTCCTCCATCCTCTCTTCCACTCCAACTTCCCTGTTGCGATGACATACTCTAGTTTTCCCGTTCTCATGACGTGCCAGGTGAACGTGGACTGTCTTCTACTGATGCGAGTAACCAGTTCTCCTTCCGAAGCAACTACTTTCAAAATATGTTCTTTGCTCTGTCTATTCGTCCACTGTGTTCTAATCATTTTGCTCTTTCTATTCGTCCACGGTATTCTAATAATTCTTTTACAAAATCACATATTTCCGCAGCCTCCACACAATTTCTCACTTGTCTGCTAATTGTTCATTAAGAACTCTTCTCCTCACTTCGATTGACAAGGATACATTGCAGAGAATGTTTTTCATCTATTTTTTTTTTTCCATCCAAAATTCTTCTTCTTACCTTTTTCTGCTATTGGAACAAAGACCCTCAATTAACTCATGCGCGTTATAAATTCTGCTACTCATGCAAAGCGTTTCTATCCCCGTATTATTAATATCTGTCTCATTTTGCAGTATGTATCCATATTTTTCAAGACACAACAGAATAATGCAAATTAATTGGAATAATTAGACGTAGACATTTCAAGATGATTTGAGACCTTTATGAATAAAAAGAAATGTGAAAACTTAGTGACAAATTTGCAAACTTAAACGAGAAAGTGCAGGGGGAAAGCGAAGAGATGAATACCTGGATGGCTTGACCATATGACATACTCAGGACAAGAACTTAGCCCTGATCCGAGACTCTGGTGAGCGTGTACAAATGGCGAGTCATGACCGCCTACGCTTATCTACATGTTACATAATGATGATGGATAAAGAAAAACCATAGTACTAAACACCGGATTATTCTTATCAATTGAGCCATTCGGGATGTCCGCGAATCCTTAATCCATATTTCTGGTTGGAAGCCCATGTCTGAAATGCGATTGCTCTGCTTCCGCTTTTTCGTTCCTCCTTATGCACCTCAGAGGTCAGTATGCTGCTCACGCACCACAGAGGTCAATGTGCTCCTTATACATCACAGAGGTCTGTGTGCTCCTTATGCACCTCAGTGGTCAGTGTGCTCCTTTTACACCTCAGAGGTCAGTGTGCTCCTTATACATCTCAGAGGTCAGTATGCTAATTATACACCTCTTTGGTCAGTGTGCCCCTTATACACCTCAGAGGTCAGTATGCTGCTTATGCACCTCAGAGGTCAGTATGCTGCTTATGCACCACAGAGGTCAGTGTGCTCCTTATACATTACAGAGGTCAGTGTGCTCCTTATGCACCTCAAAGGCCTGTATGCTTGCTCCTTATACACCTCAGAGGTCAGTATGCTCCTTATGCACCTCAGAGGTCAGTGTGCTCCTAATGCACATCAGAGGTAAAGGTGCTTCTTACGCACCTCAGAGGCCAGTGTGTCCGTCTTCAGCATGCATTTGTGTAAGATTTACTTCCTCCAGACAGATTCCATCCAAGATAACGAGCACTATCTACAGGTGAGTTAGTTTACTTTCTCTATCAGTTATGCTAGGGTAGCGATATTACGGCCTACTCTTTAAGATTTCTAACTACAGTATGATTTTTAACGTGCACAATCTGCACACGAAGCCTTTTGTTTTTTGGCTCTTATCCGAGACGGCTAAGTTTCCAATCTCACTACCCAAGAGATAAGAAGATCACACGATATCTTTAGATAAAACTATTCTTGGAAACATTCTCAATCATATAGAGTGATCAAACTCGGCACCTTCTGATCCTGAGCCGGACACCAAAACCCCACACCTACGGTTCATCCGTGATGGCGCTATGCCGGTCGGACGCTAATTTATATCAGTTGTGCCTCTTGAGGGTCTATCTCATTGTTCCATATTAATTCATTTATTCACTAAGGTGGATGCATCTTTTCAAACGAGAGACATACCACACTTCCGTTTACTTTAACACAGTCATTGTCCAGTCATTGTTATTAGACTTCAAACGAATATAAAAGGAATGCAAATGTTTGAAATATTGCCAGAAATGCTACGATTTGACACAGATGCACGAAGCGTGTAAATGCGGTAAGCTCAATGGCGCCAGTCAACTCACCGGATACAATGCCACTGCCAAAAGATCACCAGAAGGACACGCACACTTTGACAATAATAAATATGAATTATTTGAATAGAGACCATTAAATACGAGGTGTAATAAAGCGAATTTTGTTTGTACTTTTTCACGATATAAAATTTGCCTGTGCTTGGCAGGACGTTGCATTCACCCCATGTCCTTATTGCTTTTGTTTTTAGAAGAAAATGTTACGTTCAGTAGTTTGCCTTTGCTTTCTCAACATTACGTCCAAATGAACCGGTGCAATGACTTAGGTGATTGTGAGACGTATAGTTTCATAATTCCCTGACGTCCCGAGTCGTGTGTTCGAAGCCAGCAGTTGGCGGTTTGGAAGCAGATTGCTTTGCGTTTATTTCAATGGCGTGAGAAGTCGGTCGTTAAGAAAGCAATGGCAAACTTTTTCTTTTGGCATATCCTTTTTTACAGGACATCGCTGTCAACACGAGCATTTTACTGCTGTTGATGATGTCTTGGCAAGTTTACGTTCAGTAGTTTGACATTGATTTCAGAACGACCTGCTCCATTACCAACTCGTTAAAACCCAGCGCAACGCGGTCTGCTGCCAAATCGGTCGCAGCTGTGTTTCAAACTCGGGTAAGCGTGGTTACGAATCGTCTGCGTAAGGCCTTTGCTACGGAGACCGGCTACGAAAATAAACTTGCCTAGCAAATCATAAAGAGTAAAATACAAGTAACTGGGTGTCTACTTGGTCATTCGGGGGCCTGCGTGGTCTCGAGGTATGGTGTCCGCCTCGAGTGCTGGAGGTCCCAGTTTCAAGCCCGACGAGGCCCGGGCCTTTTTTTTTCCACGTGGACTTCTAGTAATAAAAAATTTCCTCTGGTCTCTGGGTAGTGAGATCGGACGCCCGTGTTATTGTTGCGTACGCAAAAATTGTCCGGGCAAAATTTCGAGTTAAAAATCTACCTAAAGTATTTCAGGATCCTCGCCGGTGCTACGGAGTTCGTGCAATGAGCTGAGTTTCTCCATACTCAGGGTTGAGTTAAGAGGAGAACGGAGCGCTTATGGGCTACACCCGTGTGCCGTGATGTTGATCCATCGACTAAACTAAACTACATGGTCATGCGTCGAAGTAAACTTGTTCCTGCAGCGAGGCGCTGTTGTCATTTGGAGGTGACAGGGTTGAATCCCGGTGGGTAATTATAGCTTTCAAATTTTATGTTGTTCAGTGCGTCTTCAAGCCTTTATTTCTTTCTATGAGGGCCTAATAATACACGTGTGTTTATTTATGAATCAGCTGTATGCTGGGGTTGATTGCAATAGTATGTAAAAGATAGGCAACTAACTTTTGAGTAGACCGTTGCGTTGCATAAACCCACTACCCCGCCCTCAGTGCACAGGAAGTTAAGGCGTGAGCGAGGTAAACCAGTCGGCCACGGCTAAATCGGTGCAGATTAATTCAATGACACTGGGGCGATTAACCAAGGCTAAGAACTTATGTCCAGCTCTTCCTGCAGCTCGGACTCCTATTAAAGATTCAGGCCATGGTCAAGGGACCTCTGCCGGAGTCGGGAGGGTCGATGCCGCATCCTAGGAACAGAATTATGTAAATCTGTCCATAAGACGCTGGGATCCTGGAGAGATGATGTCGTGAAGTCAAATCAGAATACAGGTTATATTTTTAGTGCAGGTTTTATAATTGCAAACAGCTTTACATAGATAATGGGCTCTCAGACAATGGAATTACGCCCAAAGCGATCCCATGACGAGTGGAGAACATGTTTTGGATTGTGTTATGGTATCTAAATAATGTTAGTTGCATAACCTTTACAAGATGTCGCAGTCAACGGCGTCATTTCTGTCTGTGATTTCTTGGCAAGTTTACGTTCAATAGCTTGCTTTTGCTGTATGAACGACCAGCACTTATACTATTGTTCGAAAACTATCGCCCACAGCTGTGTTTCGAACGCAGTTTGCAGGATTACGAATTACGCCCGTCACCACTTCGCACGGTTCAGAAAGCAATGGCATTTTTTTCCCGCATATCCTTTACATGACATCGCTGCCAACACCAGCATTTTACCGCTGTTGTTGATTTCTTGGCAAGATTACGCTCAGTAGTTTGCCATTGATTTCTGAGCGGCCGGCTCACTTATCCCGTAAGTTACTAACGCGGTGAGAATCGCTTCCAATTATCGAGCGCTGCGTTACCCCACGTGGATAAACGGGATACCTAATTTTGTGTTGTGACATGCAACTGACTTTGTGTGGTGGCATGCAACTAACTTTGTGTTGTGACATGCAACTAACTTTGTGTTGTGACATGCAACTGACTTTGTGTGGTGACATGCAACTAACTTTGTGTTGTGACATGCACCTTACTTGTGTTGTGACATGCACCTAACTTTGTGTGGTGACATGCACCTAACTTTGTGTGGTGACATGCAACTAACTTTGTGTTGTGATATGCACCTAACTTTGTGTGGTGACATGCAACTAACTTTGTGTTGTGACATGCAACTGACTTTGTGTGGTGACATGCAACTAACTTTGTGTTGTGACATGCACCTAACTTTGTGTGGTGACATGCAACTAACTTTGTGTTGTGACATGCAACTAACTTTGTGTTGTGATATGCACCTAACTTTGTGTGGTGACATGCAACTAACTTTGTGTTGTGACATGCAACTGACTTTGTGTGGTGACATGCAACTAACTTTGTGTTGTGACATGCACCTAACTTTGTGTGGTGACATGCAACTAACTTTGTGTTGTGACATGCAACTGACTTTGTGTGGTGGCATGCAACTAACTTTGTGTTGTGAGATGCAACTTACTTTATGTTTTGACATGCAACTGACTTTGTGTGGTGACATACAACTAACTTTGTGTTGTGACATGCAACTGACTTTGTGTGGTGGCATGCAACTAACTTTGTGTTGTGATATGCACCTAACTTTGTGTGGTGACATGCAACTAACTTTGTGTTGTGACATGCAACTGACTTTGTGTGGTGACATGCAACTGACTTTGTGTTGTGACATGCAACTAACTTTGTGTTGTGACATGCAACTGACTTTGTGTGGTGGCATGCAACTAACTTTGTGTTGTGACATGCAACTTACTTTATGTTTTGACATGCAACTGACTTTGTGTGGTGACATGCAACTAACTTTGTGTTGTGACATGCAACTTACTTTATGTTTTGACATGCAACTGACTTTGTGTTGTGACATGCAACTGACTTTGTGTGGTGACATGCAACTAACTTTGTGTTGTGACATGCAACTGACTTTGTGTGGTGACATGCAACTAACTTTGTGTTGTGACATGCACCTTACTTTGTGTTGTGACATGCAACTAACTTTGTGTTTTGACATGCATCTTACTTTATGTTTTGACATGCAACTTTATGACATGCAACTAACTTTGTGTTGTGACATGCAACTAACTCTGTGTTGTGACATGCAACTAACTGTATGTTGTGACATGCAACTAAATCTATGTTGTAACATGCACTAACTTTATTTGATGTCATCCTGTTGTGGTTTGTACAGCGGACTAGCACTAGATAGTTGACAACTGCACCACACAACAAAAATCACACCCCTAACTCCACTGCCAATAGCCAGCTTGTGATAAACCTATATTATGATGACGTTGCGCGACAGCAAGATGGATATGCCAGGATGCAAGCGATATCCTGAGTGTGAGAAACCCGAGAGCATCCACGCCAGCTTACTTAACATGTTGTCTTCTGAAATTGCTGCCACATGTCACGTGTCGCACAGATCCTGCTGAATATATTGCAGTCAGTCAGTCATAAGTGTTACACTGCAGATACGCGTGGACCAAGATAGAAGAATCTGACACATAGAACAAAGAAAGTATGGTAGAATGTTATGTTTTGTGACACGTAGAGCAAATAAAGTATGGCAGAATGTTAGGTTTTGTGACACGTAGAGAAACTAGCTGTGATACTAAGAGAGGAAATGGTGGGTGAAGTGTTGTGTGGTAATTTAGCCTGTGCGTCTTTGTTTTCCATACGTGAAGACTGACAATTGGAATATTAGACCGGTGTCCTTTAGGCGCGACAAAAAGTTATACTCCACGTAGGGTTACCAGATACGTGGGCACCAAAAGGAGGACATAATAAGACAGAAAAGAGGACAAAGGAGGACATATTGAATGTTTCATTTGAATCGTTCCAGATTAAATCCACAATCAGTACAATTTTATTACAATAAGTGTATCTTACTCTTAGTGAATCGACCAAGAAAGAATCATATTAAAAAAATAAATATAAATTCAATGGAGGCCTTCTTCGGAGTGATAAAAAACATTATTAAATCGCTGATTGTACAATTATTACCTTTTAATCTTTATTAATTTCACAACATATTTCTCGGAGAAGCCAACTTTTCGTAGAAGATCCTCGTTAACATATGCATAAAACTGTTCACATGTAAGAATTCTTCAAATTGTACTGTTTGAGAATGATGCCCTTTATAGAGTCCAGTAAGAGTCTGTTCCTTTGGTGTTTCACATTTGGTATAAATAGGAAAATTAAATAAATATTATTAAGCAATGGGTGTTGATAAAGAAGTAAAAGTAAATATAAAAAAGAGTAATGAGCCAGATGCAGATAACAGTTACAATTACTATAATCGATTAGTGTGCAGAAATGCATAGACTTTGTACATTTCAATAATGTAAACATACGGTAGATTGTAAATACATTGTAAGTTGTAAGAACAATACATTAAAAAAATATATAACATAAAATATAAGAAAATCCGGACATTTTAAAGGTAGCTTTGTCTGCCGGACGGAGAATATTAGGCTAAAAAGGAGGACATTTCCTCTTTTTACCGGACGTCCGGAAACCCTAACTCCACGACCGTTTGGTTTCCTCGTGTGATATTCTAATGTCTGTTGGTTGTATGCCGGTGAAGGCAAGTTGGTATTCTGTGAATCAGATCTACATTGAAGATGACTATATTGGCGTCACGTATATAATTTAATAGAGTTATGGATGTTACTAACTAAAACAGCCCGTATTTTGCTTTGCTTGAAATTAATACACAGGTTTCAGTTTTTATACACTGTATTTCTCTGTAATCACTGAATCGCCAACATTACCTATAATGAGGCAAAGAAGTTTATAAAAAGCACGTATAGAACCAAATGGGAATCAGAGTATCCAGGCCACCAGAAAGATGATGTATATTACAAACACGACCGAAGAGAACAAGTAGCAATCTTCAGACTCCGCACAGGACATAACAGGCTAAAATACCACTTGTTCAATAAACTAAAGATAGGAGATACCGATGAATGTAATTGTGAGCCTGGTAAAATGACAGCTAAACACTTGTTGCAGGAGTGCCCAATATATGCAGAACAGAGAAAGATATTTTGGCCCACACCTGCTTCATTTGAGGACAAGCTCTATGGAGATATCAACAAGTTCAAGTTGACCGCAGCTTACTTTAACTACATTCAGGTTGACATCTAAAGGTGCACGAAGAAGTACTTAGACTGCCACACTTCATACCACAGGCATGTTGGTAACAAAAGTGTCCCAGACGCATGAAATGGAATATTGCTTGGCTAGCAAATCCATTACGTCGAAAGTCCAAATCAAAAGCTCATTGTGTGGGCGTCATCAAAGACGCAAAAAGCGTCCCAGTGGCACGAAATGGAATATTGCTTGGATAGCAAATCCATTACGTGGAAAGTCCGAATCGAATGTTCACTATGTGAATGTTATCTGCAGACTGCATTCTTCTGGTTTCCGGAGGAACAGCCTATGGTGAACGGAAGGCCCAATATACGGAAGTGAGGCTAAGCAGCAATGTGCAGGACGTGACGATTCCTTGGGCAAGCCCAGTACCAGAGCGCTGTGTGTCGGCTCTGCAAGTATGGAAGCCTCCTTGGATGGCGGGGAATGCCCATGGTCTGCCCCTGCCTTCCCTTGAGGGCTGACCGTTATGTCTATGGCTGTTCTAAATGGACCAGCTGGGATGGGGGAATAACAGCACAAGAATGAGAGTCAAACGTCTTATGAAACCTCCGGGAAGGTTAACCCGGTCAACAAATGCCCGCAGAAGCCTATGTGTCGGCCTAACGACGCAAGAACGCAGCTCTGCTGTAAACAGGCTCAACGCAATCACGTCCGAAAAAATAAAACTCCGGATGAACGAAGAAGAAGAATCGCAATTACCATTGCGAATGTAATCACCCACTCGCAAATTAACAAAACAAGCAAATAACCCCCTTTTTTCAGGTCTTAACATAATGTGGCATATGGTGCTAGACCCCTGTTTGTGTAGACCAATGGACTGTTGGTGGGTGATGTGGTCAGTATCACGCCGGCTGCTTTTACTTGCCAAGTGTTTTCATTCATGTTCCATGGCACACTGTTGTCACTGTCAGACAGTCAAACAGATTCTATATAAGATCTTAGCACTCGTTTTCTTACATTCAATGATAGTGACTTATTGCATAAGGTATGTTTCATTTTCTGAAATACAGTCTTTGTTTTATCTATTCTGCTCGTAATCTCTGCCGTGCATCTTTCATCTGATGTTATAATTGCCCCAAGGTATTTAAATTCATCACTTGGTTAAACATTGTCCTTCTTATTATTATTTCACATTTTGGTGTGTGTGTGTGTGTGTGTGTGTGTGTGTGTGAGGCAGACAGACAAGCAGACAGGAAGGCAGGCAGGGGAGAGGGAAGAGGATGTGATAGGTAGGTAGATAGATAGGTATGTATGTCTTCACACCCGTTTAGTTAGCACCCAAATAAGGGTACATCTCACTTCATGTCTGTTCCAGAATGAACAATACCAGATACGAAACCCAACCCGTGGAAACAACAAGCCGAATCCCCATGATCCTCTTCTATACCTGGTGCAGAAAGAACTTGGTTGCAGCAGGATATAATAATATATGAGGCCCATGACTTCTCTTTACCAGTCCTGACATAATTGTGAGGACGTACATATGTCTTTACGCTCGTTGTTTCTCCACATGATCTCGCCACACCTTATTGTTTCATTTTATACCTGATACAGTGTCCTGCCCATTAGACTTCTTTGATCCTACGCAGCCGCTAATTTTTTCTACATTTTATGTACACTAGTAATCTGTGTACACCTACATACAGTGAGTCATTCAATACAACTCCTATTTCACCAGAACAATTTGAAAACATCTTGTAACTCGAGAAACCGCCAATGCCCAACGCCACGCTAAGCTGAGGAAATCTACAGTTCCAACAGGAAAGCTGTGAATGTATTCACTGCGGAGCCAACATTAGCATACGGGTTATTGTCAGGCCGTTGCGCATGTTTGCGCCTCCACGCTTGGTCGGATGTGGAGAGCTTTGCCCTTCTGTAGGTCAACAAACAATATATATCAACTGAGAGTAGTAGGATCATATGAATTGATACTGGAAGCGTGTTAATAAGATAAAGGAAACAGTGGGTAGAGAATAGAAAGCGTAAACATAGGCATATGTATGTTAATGCGAGCACACATACGCGTGCACACGCACACACCAAACATTGCACTCTACTAGACTGCTATGTGTGTATGTATATATGTGTGTGTGTGTGAGAGTGAGAGAGACAGAGAGAGAAAGAGAGAGAGAGAAAGAGAGAGAGAGAGAGAGAGAGAGAGAGAGAGAGAGAGAGAGAGAGAGAGAGAGAGAGTGCTTCTCGCTTGCAGGACGTTGCCATCAAACCCCAAATATTTTCTGGAGAATTTTAGATTCAGTAGTTTGCCATTGCTTTCTGAACAAGACGTCAACGTTAATGGCGGTGTGGGGGTTGAATGCCCTATCTCATTACATATAATGATGTCAATATCCCATAGTTGTGGATTCATGTGGATGATAGACTTGGCTACTAAAGACAGATTTCCAGGGGTGTCTAATTGGTATTGCGTCGAAGTACCCTTAATCCTGCAGCAAGGCTCTGTCGTCATTTGGGGGTGACAAGTTCGAATCCAGATCCGTAACTATAAGCTTCCAATTTGTATATTGTCTAGTGCGTCCTCAAACCTCTACTTCTTTCTTCTTCTTCAGTGAGCGCCAAACAATACGTATGCGTTTATTTCTGAACTATCTCGTCAAAAGTGCGCCGCTAAAGGAATAGAAGACTTTGGACTACTTTAAATCTAGAATAAAACCCTACCTATGACTTTCAAGGGGTTACCTTCAACTTATAAAGACAAGAAACCACTACATCTGACTTTAATAGGGTTACCTTCAGCCTAGCAAGACAGTCTCAAACTCTGACTTTAATAGGATTACCTTGAGCCTAGCAAGACAGTCTCAAACTCTGACTTTCGTGGGATAACCTTACACAAAGCAAGACAGTCTCAAACTCTGACTTTAATAGGATTACCTTCAGCCTAGCAAGACAGTCTCAAACTCTGACTTTCGTGGGATAACCTTACACAAAGCAAGACAGTCTCAAACTCTGATTTTCGTGGGATAACCTTACACAAAGCAAGACAGTCTCAAACTCTGACTTTCGTGGGATAACCTTACACAAAGCAAGACAGTCTCAAACTCTGACTTTCGTGGGATAACCTTACACAAAGCAAGACAGTCTCAAACTCTGACTTTCGTGGGATAACCTTACACAAAGCAAGACAGTCTCAAACTCTGACTTTCGTGGGATAACCTTACACAAAGCAAGACAGTCTCAAACTCTGACTTTAATAGGATTACCTTCAGCCTAGCAAGACAGTCTCAAACTCTGACTTTCGTGGGATAACCTTACACAAAGCAAGACAGTCTCAAACTCTGACTTTCGTGGGATAACCTTACAAAAAGCAAGACAGTCTCAAACTCTGACTTTAATAGGATTACCTTGAACCTAGCAAGACAGTCTCAAACTCTGACTTTCGTGGGATAACCTTACACAAAGCAAGACAGTCTCAAACTCTGACTTTCGTGGGATAACCTTACACAAAGCAAGAGAGTCTCAAACTCTGACTTTCGTGGGATAACCTTACACAAAGCAAGACAGTCTCAAACTCTGACTTTCGTGGGATAACCTTACACAAAGCAAGACAGTCTCAAACTCTGACTTTCGTGTGATAACCTTTCACAAAGCAAGACAGTCTCAAACTCTGACTTTCGTGTGATAACCTTTCACAAAGCAAGACAGTCTCAAACTCTGACTTTCGTGTGATAACCTTTCACAAAGCAAGACACCCCGCCACTGACTTACTTTGGCCCTCTTGCGTCTACTGCGCCAATCGCCTCTAATCAGATAGAGTAATGGTTATTCCCAACCAGGTTGAAAGAAACAGCGCGGGAATCTTTAAGCTCGAAAACTAACCCTGGCTGTGCTCTGAGGGTCACGTGAAGTACAGGTAACTAATTGAACGTGACTCAGTATAAGTGTTCAAAGATTAGCACAAAGTTACAAAATTTGACGCGCCAAAACGAGACGGTGAACCAATTGGGGAACCCGTTGATGCCACCCAGACAGTTACATAAATAAACACACATAGTGTTGTTTGGCGCCCACAGAAGGAAGTAGAGACTAGAGGACGCACTAGACAACATAAAATTTGAAAGCTATAGTTACCGACCGACATACCAGCTCCGTGGCCGAGGAGTTAGCAGCTTTCTCCGCTAACCGCGAATACTCTCGTCACGTGACGCGACGAGAATTAGCAGTGGTTCGAATCGCAAAAGTGACTTATGAGAGTATGGAGCCGGTCGCTCAGAAAGTCGTGGCGTGCTGATGAGCGTAATCTAGCCTAGGAATCAACATACAGCTGAAAGATGCTGGTGTTGACCGCAATATCCTGAAACAGGATGGAAACGCGGAAAAAAAAAAAAAAAAAGTTACCGACCGGGATTCGAACCTGTCACCTCCAAACCGGTTGTTCATCATCATCATCATCAAGTGCCATGTCGGCTGGCGTAGGCGTTCATGGCTCTCCATAGATCTCGGTCCTTGGTTTTCTGGATCAACTCTGCTGCTGATATACCTCCATGCCACCGTCTCAATCCATCCAGCATCACTTCTCTTGGTCTACCTCTGCCTCTCTTCCCCTCGATATTTCCAGTTGTTACGATGTTCTCCAATGCCTCTCTTCTCATCACATGACCGAGGAAAGCTGTTTGTCTCTGTCTTATTGTTGTATATAATGTTCTAGTTTCATTAGCCTGTTTCAGGCAGTCGTCGTTAGTTACTCTGGCAGTCCAAGGAATTCGCAACATTCGTCTCAGGAACCACATCTCTGTTGCTTCTAATTTCTTCTTAACTTGTTCATTTACATTCCAAGATTCACTGCCATACAGCAAAACTGGTTCTACATAGCATTTTAGCACTCTCTTTCTTACATTCAGTGATAGTGACTTATTGCATAAGATACTCTTCATTTTCTGAAATGCGGCTTTTGCCTGCCCTATTCTGCTCCTAATCTCTGTTGTACATCTTCCATCTGATGTTATAAATGCCCCTCGGTATCTAAAATTATCAACTTGGTTAAGGATTTTCCCTTCTATTTCTATGTCACACTTTGGTGTCACCATTTTCTTTGATATTACCATTGTTACTGTTTTCTTGATATTCAAGGAGAGTCCTTTCCTTGCACTCTCTGTTACTACAACGTCTAATAATTGTTGTAGGTCTGTTGAATTATCCGCCACCAATACTGTGTCATCTGCATAGCGTATATTATTTATATTATAACCTCCAACTAGTATTCCTGGCATCTCTTTGATCTCTCTCATTATTACTTCGCTATACAGGGAGAAAAGATCTGGTGACAAGACACACCCTTGTCGTACTCCTAGCTTTATCTGTTCGTAACTACCCTCTTTATTTCCCATTTTAATTGCTGCTCCTTGGTTCCAGTAAATATTCTTTATTATTCTTAAATCTTTTCCATCAGTGTTGATATCTTTGAACATTTTAATCAGTTCATCATGTTTTACTTTATCAAATGCCTTAGTATAATCTATGAAGCACAAATATATGTCTCTCTGTTTCTCTATTGACCTTTCTATTAGTGTCCGTAATGTATAAATTGCATTGTTTGTGCCCTTTCCTTCCACAAATCCATACTGTCCTTCACTAATTTCCATTTTTATTTTCTTTTTGGTTCTTCTCATTATGATTCTGAGTAGAAGCTTAGTGATATGGTTTATAAGGTTAATTGTACGAAAATCTTCACAATCAATTGCTCCTGGTCTTTTTGGTATAGCTATAAATACAGATTTCAGCATATCACTGGGTAAATATCCACTGCTGTAAATATCATTCAACATTTTGGTTAATATATCTACTCCAAATTCTCCCAATACTTCTAATTCTTCTATTGTGATTTCATCTGGCCCAGCTGTTTTTCCTTTCTTCATACGTTTCATAGCGTCAGCGACTTCTTCTTTCAGAATAGGTGGACCTTCTAAGTTACTATCTTCTGTTAATTCTTCCCTTTCTCCTTCATATAATTCTCTTATATACTCATTCCACCTCTTCATTATAGCATCTTCCTCTAATATTATCTTTCCTGTTTTTGATTTCAAACACCCTGTATTTATTCTTATTTTTCTTCCTGTAAGCTCACTGATTTGTCTGTGCATATTTTTTGTATCTTTAATGGAATTTAATTCAATTTTTTTGCATTGCTCGTTTAACCAACTTTCTTTAGCCTTCCCACATTTATCTTTTATTTCTTTATTTATCTTAGCGTATTCTTGTTTGTCATTTTTACTCTGTTTTCTTTTGTCCATCAGTTTTGAGATATCTTCATTCATCCATTTTTTCTTAGCTATTTTGCCTCTCTCCGGTAATACTTCTTTGCTAGTTTGATGAATGGAGTCCCTTAACATTTCCCATTGTTCATATATACTCTGTATTTTAGTTATTGCATTGTACCTATTTTTCACAGTCACTCTGTATTGTTCTTGCATTTCTTTATCTATTTTCAGAACCTCTTTAAGTCGCATGTTCTTAACCATTTTTTTTCCCTCTCTTTAATCTTACTTTTATGTGTCCACATAGTGGTACATGATCACTATTACAGTCAGCACCAGGCATTGTCTTTACATTAATTAAAGCATTTCTAAATCTTTTATTAATTAGTATGTAGTCAATTTGGTTGCGTATTTTCTTATCAGGGCTTATCCATGTGTACAGTCGTCTTTTATGGTGTTTAAACCATGTGTTTCCAATTATCATATCATTGATATTTGCCCATTCTATTAGCTTTTCCCCTCTTTCATTTCTTGTACCTAAACCATAATTCCCCACTACATCCTCCATTTTTCCCTTTCCTACTTTTGCATTAAAATCACCAAGTATTATCTTTATTTCTTGTGCTCCAATTTGAGCCATCGCCATTTCTATTTCGTCGTAAAAGTGTTGTATTTCTTCATCACTACTGCTTGCTGTTGGTGCATATACTTGTATAGTATTTATGTCTAATGGTTTGCCTTTGATTTTTACCATAATAACTCTATCTGAAATACACCAGTATCCATTAATTGACTTGGCTGTTTTTTCGTCTAATATTATTCCTACACCTTTTTCATGTGTATCCCCTCCAGAATAAATTATTGTGTGATTGTAAGCTATAATTTTGCCCGATCCCTTCCATCTCATCTCACTAACGCCTAGTATATTCATTTTCATGCTATCCATCTCTCTTAGATCATTGGTCAACTTTCCTAGCTCATTTAATGTCCTAACATTCCATGTTCCTACTCTAAATTTATTTATTTTAGTTAAGATTTTGCCATCAGTTGCTGGATGACGGTCTGGTGTCACCTGTGGCTCATGACTGTCCCTACCGGACGAGGATGCCCTAAGTCAGCCATTAACGTCCTTCACTAACTTTGATATATGTTTTAACCGGTTGTTGGTTTCATATAATCATAATCCCGCATACCGCGATCGAAACACATCTTAGGGCGATTTGGCAGCAGATCGTTGGTTTTCATAAAATGTTATGGGTGCTGGTCGTTCAGAAAGTAATGAACGTAATCTTGCCAAGAAATCAGTTACAAAAATGCTGGAGTTGACTGCGACGTACCGTAAAGGATATGCAACTAACTTGTACCCCTCTAAATCGAAGGCCGACACCACAGCCACTGAGCCCAAAACTATAAACTCAATGCGCCATTGTGGCATGTAAATGAGCTTTACTTACTACTACCTCGGCTACTTATTGTAACACTAACCAATGGTAATAGTAAGCTCTTTAGTATATCCTCCTTGCTTTGCTCTAATGAGCTTTAGAAAGAGAGCAACCGAGGAAATAAACCACCAGAATGTGTGAAAATCACGGGAAAATATAGCACCGAAATGTGTGAAAATCGCGGTCCTCCTAGTAAGTAAAAGCTCATTACACACAGCTCAATCTGTTGTCAGTACAAAGTGATCGGCAGACATTCGCAGCTTGGTCACGCAAGTATCTCGCATTGCCATCGTTCACGTTCCCCATTTTTCTCTTAGCGCTAGCAGGGCAAGTCAGATGGGTCTCTCATGGTCGGAATTCGGGCCGGTGTATAGCAGATTCTGAACTCTCCCCGCCCCCTCCTCCTCCTCTCACACCCACACTCACACACAGACACTTCCCACTTATTTTTCGGCTTGCGGTTTGAGGCTGAAAACGTGTGTTGTTGTTTTTTTTTTGTCAAACCGAATTGTTTATTGATAAAAACTGTTCCAGCGTTTCATAAAAAACAGTTCATGGACCTTATCCACACCTTTAGGCGTTTTAGGTATGTGGTGCTAGCTTGATATTTTTACTGATCAATCGACACTCCTTGGATAATGTGATTAACATCACACCGGTCACCTTTACTCCCCACAGTATTTTCTGGGGTCCATTTAGATTGGGTCGATCTGAGACCACATTCCAAATCCTGCCATAGGTGGGCATACGGCAGACCCCCACGACTCCCCCATTGTTTCGGCTTATATACTTGTATGTATAGTGTTTAGATACCCTTCTGGACCAAGGGTAGCTGATCGAATGCCTAGTCTTCTCAGGTAGTCCGCAGCATATACAATCATATTGCTTGCCTATCTGACTGTCTGTCTAACCTTTTGTCTTTGTATCTGATGTCCTCCCAGCTGTTTGTCTTGCTGTCTGTCTGTCACATCATCATTCCGCCTGTCTCCACAATGCACTGTGATTTCCCCCGCTGTCAGCTCTGTTCGTGACTTACCCTTCCTCCCATGGCGACATGCATTCCCACAGCAAACATTACCTAATCAATAACCTACATACTGGCCTCAGCCACCATAAAACGTTGGCATCTTTCGACTATCTTAAACGACTTCCTGCCATCTCCACGCCTGACCTCTGCGAATAAGCTTCACTGAAGTCCGCTGCTCATTGATCAATACTTATTAATGCCGCGGGCTTTCATAGTTATTCGTGTTTCCTGTGAGTGGAAAGGAAGAATCATGTTGAGGATTGGTCAGATGAATGGGCAGCATTGGCACAAATGGGTGCGTTCATAAGATTTTGTAAGATGTAACAGGTTGCTAAATACACAAGCTATTTAAACCAGTAGTGAAGCCTTTTCCCCATTGAAAATCAAAACAAACATCCGAAAAATATACAATATAAGGAAAGTAAACATCTAAGGCCGTGTTAACTGGACAATCAAGTTATGGTCGGCAGCGAAGCGAAAGGCCCATCTGTTCAGATCTTGCAGGGAAACAAAGAATGCTACTTGTTCATTCCGCTTGAGCACGGCACACGTAATTTGAATAAAGAAGGCGCAAACAATAGATTGAGCAAATTGTTGCCTGGCAAGACGCTGTATCTGATTTAGTGTATGCAATAGAGGTAAATCAACAAAGAATGCAGGCACACAAAGATTTCTAATAGTTGAATTACACAACACATAGTCTTAAACTTCTTAGTCAGATAAGTCTGAAATACCGTATGAATGTAAACGGTACGGCCTGCTTTCAGTTAGCTCCGTATGTTGGGCGGCGTTCACAACACCCGACACCTCACATTGTGCCAATGGCTTCGGGCGGAGGAACGCAATCGGGAGGGTACAAGCCTTACCCTAGTGCGAGGAAGTGCAACCTAAAGACTATCTGTCATGGCTGTGTAGATAAGGGCCTAAACTTTGGGCGGCAGCTGGTCTTGAGTGGAGGCTCCAACAGGTGGGAAGTTAGCGCATTGCTTTGATGATCCGGCAGCTTCTGCATCTTGTCTTGTTCCAGACGTATTGTTGTTGCCTTTCTTCTGGAGTAAACTAGGCAGGTCGAGAGAGGGATCATGCTGCATGCGCAACACTTGGTCTTTAAATTATCCCCAAGCTTTGTGCTATGAAAGAGGCATAGCTCCATTTTACAAACTATCGTCTATCAAGACGGCCAGTTGCCAAGTAAGTAGTAATAATAACAGCAGTAGTGGTGTGATGGTGTTGTAGGTGGTATTTGTCGTAATAATAATAATAATAATAATAATAATAATAATAATAGTAGTAGTAGTAGTCGTCGTCGTCGTCGTCGTCGTAGTAGTAGTAGTAGTAGTAGTAGTAGTAGTAGTAGTAGTAGTAGTAGTAGTAGTAGTAGCAGTAGTAGTAGTAGTAGTAGTAACACAATAAAATGACGGAGACAATGGCAAATATTAGAAGCTTAATACTGAATTATAAAACTGTAATGTATTTTTTAAAAATCTCAAAACACTAAATACACAAGCTATTTAAACCAGTAGTGAAGCCTTTTCCCCATTGAAAATCAAAACAAACATCCGAAAAACATACAATATAAGGAAAGTAAACATCTAAGGCCGTGTTAACTGGACAATCAAGTTATGGTCGGCAGCGAAGCGAAAGGCCCATTTGTGGGCAATGCTACAAGCACTACGGCGTGAAGAGCCTATTTTCTCCACAAAGGCAGTAAAAATTAGTTTCCAATTAGTTTTGTTTCGCAACCGTGGTTTATGGAGAAGCACGGGCTGCTTGTTAATTGCACAAACAACGGAGTCAAAAGAGCAGGAGCGATTGATCTTAATCGTTACTTGCAAAGAATAGCACGGTTTGTTTGCTGGATTGAGGAGTTATGGCGCGACTGGAAGTTCACACATAATGCTGGCTGCGATATAAAATATTCACAAAAATGTCAAGTCTGTGCAATAAGATTAATAAATCTGTAAGATATGATTAGAAATCATAGACAGCAAGTGCGATATATAAGGGCACATTAGATAACGGAAAAGTTCAATGTTGATGGAAAATGGAATTTCAGTCCCACCATGATGACTACATAAAATTTTTCTTAAAAATACAGTTTCATCTAAAACAGGGGTCACCAAACTACGGCTCGCGGGCCGAGTCCGGCCCGCGACTTCATTTTATCCGGCCCGCCGACGGTACTCGGACATGCTTGATATAACGTAAGGAACAAGAGACGTTGTGATACAATTTAAATGTAAATATTATGTTTAGAATAATAGGAGATCTTCACACGTGCGGAGACCTCCTGGCTGCTATGTGTTTTAAATTTACTATTTTCAATTATAAATTACTGTATCTTGATTCTCTTGTTTGTTGTAATTTTTGCTTATTTCGCTTAATCTTTCGCAGATCCTTACGCAAATGTTTACGTTGCTCAGAGAACTCTGTGCGATGATCCAAGTTTCTGTCCTACTCTATGTAATAATCCAGATGGGCAGAAATGTTACATTTAGGCGATTTCGGTCTGTTTCGGCGGAACCCCTGTGTCAGAGTCTTAAACTTGGCTCGCTTTCCTAACAAGTGTGAGACAGTACAAATACAACGTGATTTGACGTAAGACTCAACGATACACCATTCAATGGATTTATTAACATATTAAATACAGAATGATGATCACAACAATATATAATGGATACTTTACAACTTACATCCACAATACAGTTCACAAGTCTGACTCGCAAGATGTCCAGACACTCGCCTTTCAATACAGAAACCATACAACGCCTTTCTCTCAATCACACGTCCGTCCTGTACCGTGTCCCCAGAGCTGTCTGGACCTGGTTCGCAACTTGCCTCCTGCCTGACGTGGCGTCACGTGGCAGGCGTGCGTCTTGCGTTGGCGGCCTGACCGCTGGTCAGCCAGCGATCTCGCAGGCCGGTAACTCCTATTCGCCTGGCGGCGCAACGAAGTTGTTGCATCCCTTACTGGGAGCTAAGTCGCCTGGCGGTCGTAACGATGTCGCTGCATCGCTGTCCCCTGTTAGACTCTGACACGCTCCCCCGGTAAAATCCATGAAAGATGTTGTCTTTCATGTATAATGTCTGTACCTGTTGGGTTAATAGTATACCCTTGTCAGAGTCTACCTTTCTATTGTTATACACAACGTTATCAAAATACACACATGGCATAGAAATATATAAGCACTGGGAGTTGGGTACAAAGACATGTGGTGCTTCATGTTTAACACATATCAGGCTTCACCCTCTCGATGGCTGGTTACCTCAATTGTATTATCACCCAGTCAGATCAGTAGTACCAGCTTCACGCATCTACCTCGCAGCAATTTGAAAAAAAAGAATAATATGGTTCTTGGAACAAAAACCATCTAGCCAGACTGAAATACGGCTTTATATAAGTCGTATACAACACTCCAACCCTGTCCCTACTTGGCCAGGGGTTCTTGTGTTGGCATACAATGTTGGCAACACTCTGCCATGCCCAGTAGATGCCTGCCTGTGGTGTCAACACTTTAACAACAACATGTTATATTACACACAACACATTAGCATATACATTTCAAATTATGGCCCTTTGTGTGAAAATGTAATAACAATAAATGAAAGGGAAATAATTTTAACATTAGTGACACACAATAATTTACAATAACTATTTAATTTCTTAGTGTCATTGCTTGACGTTTCTTCATATTAACGAGAAAAAAGTCGGTAATATGAATACGTTAATCAAGATATGATTCTAAGATTACATTAGAGAAATAAATAAACACACAATTCGTGTATTCAATTTTATAGAATCCTAAACATTTTAGAATCGTCAAAACTTTTTCTTCTTTTATATGTTGTCTGCTATTTTTGTTCTAAATTTCTAATTAATCCGGAAGTACACACGAACACTAAAATCAGCTGATGGTAAAGCTTGTAGAACACACCTGTTCCGGTTTGATGTAGTTTAAGGAAGGTACAATGTTCTCAAAGTTCGTGCTAGCTGTTGCTACACAATGTTCTGGATTAGGATCGAATGTTCATGTGTTAGCTGTTTCAGTCGAACATTAAAGATTTCAGTTCACTGCAAAGGTGTAGAAAAGTCGTCACTGTTCAGTTTTTACTTTCACACTCGTAATTAAAATGTTCCTGGAAGATTCCACACGAAGTTGTCACTGTGAAGTTGGATAATTCGCTTCAGGTAAGTGCGAATGTGACACTGTTCTTGTACGTATTATCTACAATTAATATAGTTCGCTTTCTACCACATACTGCACATTTATACACGACAATCACTACATGAACTAGTAAAATAAGAACACTATATATAACGGGAGTAATCCCTATCACAATATTGTAGACATTACACAGCTTTTTGTGAATGAAAAACCACTATTCACTGCTAAATGGCTGTGTCGGTCTGAGTGTATTTCTACATACTGCACTCAGACATTGGTGCTCACTGGGTCGGTCGGGCAACGTGACAAAAGATCGGCAATTGAATTGGTTTTGCCTGGGATGTGTCGAACCTCAAAGCTATAATCTTGGAGTTTCAAAGACCAACGCGCTACCATATGGTTCGACGGCACTCCTGAATTCATCCATCGTAAAGGGCTGCTGTCCGATTCTACGATGAAATGGCGTCCTAGAAGAAATCTAGACAATTTTGTAATACCTACTACTAAAGCTAGGGCTTCCAATTGAGGAATGGACCATGCCCGCTCTCGGGCCTTCAGCTTCCTGGATACAAAATAAACGGGGTGGAGAATGTTGTTATACTCCTGCAACAGGACTGCTCCAATCGCCACGGAGCTAGCATCTGTGCGTAATCTGAAAGGTAAACGGATATCGGGCAATTTAAGGATAAGATTGCGTTCATTATTATCAGAAAAACATGATAGAACTTTATGAAATGCAATTTTTAGTCATTGATCGTGTACAATTTTCTCTGGTTTATCTTTTGTTAGTAGATTAGTAAATACCTCGGTCAGTTCAGAAAAATCAGGAATAAACTGCCGGTAGTAATTTATTAAGCCCAACAAACTTCTGACTTGTTTTTTAGTAGTCGGAAGTGAGAGTTTTAGTATCTTGGACACAATTTTATCGTCTGTCGTGACAAAGCCATTGGATATTTTGTAACCCAAGAATGTTATTTCCTGGTAGGCTATGTCTACTTTTGCAGGCTTCACTGTCAGTCCGTGCTGTCTGATCCGTTCAAATGTCTGGTCTAAAATCTTAATGTGCTCAGTCATTGTCTCTGTGTGAATACATATGTCGTCGATATAGCAGATTATGTTAGGAATGTCTACTAGAAGTAGTCGTGTCATCCGTACAAATGTGGCTGGGGCGTTAACAAGCCCAAATGGAAGTTTGCACCATTCGTACAGTCCCCAAGGTGTGGCAAATGCTGTCAGATGTCTGCTCTGTTCGTCTACAGCAATCTGCCAATAACCTTTCGTCATGTCTACCGTCGTAAAGAACCTAGCGTCTGTCAGTTCTGTCAAAAGATCGTCAGTGTTTGCCATTGGCTCAAGATCTAGAACAGTTATTTTATTCAGTTTTCGGTAGTCGATGCAAAGTCTTATTGTATTGTCCTTTTTGCGTACTATGACCATGGGAGATGAGTAGTCTGATTGGGATCGTCTTATGATGTTATTTTTCTCTAAGTTGATGATTTCTAGATGTAAATGCTCTTTGTAATGTAATGGGATGGTGTATGGTCTGCATCTAATGGGTGTGTTTGATGTGAGTGTGATGTGATGCTGTACTAATTCTGTTTGTCCTGGGTTGTTGGAAAAGATGGTGTTGTACTGTTGTATAAGTTGTTTGCACCTGTCTGTCTCTGCTTGAGTTAACTTTGGGTTGATTTTGATCTCCTTCAAGCAGTCTGTCGTGTTTAATGCAGGTGTTGGAATTTCGTCACTAGCATCGTCGTCTTCGTGATCTATTATCACTGTACAAGCTGTCGTATCGTCCTGTTCGTTGTCTCTGTTGTGGTATGGTCTTAGCATATTTATGTGAAATATTTTGTGTTTGTCTTTTATAAGGATTTCGTAGTCTACAGGTGAAATCTGTCTCGTCACTTTAAAAGGTCCCTGCCAAGAATCAGTCAGTAGGTGTCTGTCACTAGGTAGTAGCAGAAGAATGTCCTGTCCAGGTGTCAATGTTATTGTCCGGTTACCTTTGTCAGCATACTGTCTATAAGTAGCACCAGATAGTTTTAGTGCATTCTTTGCAATAACACAAGATTTGATGATTATTTCACGCAATGATGTAACATATAAGTATGATGATATGGGTTTAAGTATTTGTGTAGAGTTAGTTAATATTTGGTGGTAAATGGTCAATGGGCCACGTGGTTTGGCACCATAGATGAGTTCAAAAGGAGAGAAACCGGTGCTAGCATGTGGTACCTCGCGATAAGCAAAAAGAATAGCTGGTAGATATACATCCCAGTTGTTGGGGTGTTCTTGCGTTACTTTTGCAAGCATGTGCTTAAGATCCCCGTTAAACTTCTCTATTACTCCGCTACTGTGAGGATGGTAGGGTGAATTAAAACACTGCTTCACTCCCAACATTTTGGTGAAAGCTTGGGTGGATGCGGCAATAAACTGAGTGCCTCTATCAGATTGGATAGTATCTGGAAAACCTATCCTAGAAAAAATATGGAAGAACACTTCCATTATGTCATTGGCAGTTATGTTCTTTAACGGAATAGCTTCTGGCCAGCGACTACATGTATCAATAACAGTTAGAATAAATTTATTCCCTCTAGTTGTTGTATGACTAAGAGGGCCCACTATGTCAACCGATAACTTTTCAAAAGGTCGACTGGCTAAGTCGGTAACTTGTAACTTTGCCTGTGGGTGTTTACCTTTTTTAACCAGTTTCTGGCAGGTGTCACAACTTCTGCAATATTCTTTAATGTCATTGCAAAATTTTGGCCAGTGAAATTGTGTCAATAACCTTGATCTGGTCTTAACGTATGCCATATGTCCTGCAAGAGGTATATCGTGTGCAAGATGTAAGGCTTGCTTGCGATAACTAGTTGGCAAAACAGTTTGCTCTGTGGTATTGTCACCTCTGGTGTAATACCTGGTGAGTATATCATTTTTCATAGCAAAATGCCATTTTGCATTCTTGGTTACTTTTGGCTTTCGGCCGATCAGGTCAAAGTATTTTGACAATGAAGGATCAGCTTTTTGGGCTGTTACAAATGCTTCCTTCATGGTGTTAGTAGGTAGTGCAACTGGGCTGAGCAATTGTATCGCCTCAGTTTGATTTATTTCATCTTGCACTCTAGCAGTAGCTCTCGTTACTGCGTTCACACACTCAATGATGTCAGATGATGATGGAACAACAGTTTCAATGATGTCATGAGAACTTAGTGCTACATTAGCTACTTTATAATCAATAGGTGGTGTGACATTTTCAATGATGACATTTGATGGTGATGTTATGGTATCATCAATACATACAGATGTTATGTCATGAGGTTTATCATTTACCTCAGGTAAATTACCAATAATTATATCACAAACTGGACTGGTTAGTGCAGCGCACTTTACTTTCCCAGTGAGGAAAGGTGTTTCAATATATGCCCATGCTAATGGGTATTTCTCAATATTGCCTGAGAATGTTCTACATGTTACGTGCCTGCCTGTATAGTCTGTAGGCATTATGAACGTTCTCTTCAGGCCAATGAGTGAACTCCCCGTGTCGCGAAGGACTGTAGCAGATTTGCCATTTACATATCCGTGATGGATGTTTATTCTGCCTTTTGAGTCTACTACCAAATTAGCTTCTTCATTGGCAATAGGGATGGCATGACCGCATGTTAAAATACCATCTTCATAGAAGGTGTTACAAACAGAGCAATGGTTTGCGTTGAATATGTCAAACGCCTGTGCTGAGTTCACAGGATGTTTCTCTGGCTCTTCTTCATCAGAAGACGAACTATCAAACAAGGCGGCATTTGCTTTGTTGGTCATATGCCTGCCCTTACAATCTTTCCGATGGTGTCCCCATGCCTTGCAGAGGAAACATTTTCGTGAGTTTTTAAAGGATTTACGTTCCTTGTCTTGTCTGTTTACCATGTTTAATAAGTAAGTATGGTACCCTGGGTTCTGATCGCACATTTCACCCTGATGATGTGAATATTTACAATAAATGCAATGATTAAATTTTTCAGAGGTAGGCCTATGAGGTTTCTGCCTACTATAGGGTTGTTTGTCATAATTAGCCGCTGCTACAAAGTTAATGTTAGTATCTTCAGTAGCAAAGCAATGTTTGTTGGCTGTGTAGTAAGCCGACCCACGTCTTTCAATCTCATCCACACTAGAGCATTCATTCTCTAACAAAAATTTAGCAAAGGCTGAAGGAATAGATGATACAATTTTGTCTCTAATGATTAGGTCTTCCAATCTCTGATAACTTTTTTCAATTTTGGCTGCTGACGTCCATTTGGTGAAAATATCTCGGACTAAGCAGAGGTAGTCAGAGAACGTTTGAGTCGGTTTTGGGCTCAATTTACTGAATTGTTCTCTGTAACCTGCCTCATCTAACATAAAATGTGCCATAATCTTAGATTTCAGATAATGGTAATCTTTTCTGAGGTCTTTGGGGATGGTTTCAATAACTTTAAGAGGTTCCCCTGACAAACTCCTCATGTACACAATATTCCATTCAGACAGTGGAACTTGATAATGTTCCATTAATGTTTCAAAATTTTGGGTAAAGGCTGCAATGCAGTCACCCGAGGTATAATTACGTACAATACCTTGATATTTCTTATACTGGTTTTCTTTCTCCAGTCTTTCAGATTTCTTAGACTCTTTGTTAATTGCAGTCTCAGTGTCAAGTTGTTTTATCTTCAACTGTAACTCCAGTTCTTCTCTCTTACTCTGAGCTGCTATTTCTGCCTTCTTCAGCTCTGTTTCTTTCTCGATCTCAGCTTGCTTTAAGGCTGTTTCTGCCTTCTTTAGTTCGCTATCCATCTCAGCTTGCTTTGTCTTTGCAGCCAGTTCTAATTCGGCTTGTTTTTTCTTTGCCGTCAGTTCTAATTCGGCTTGCTTGGCAGCCCTTTCTGCTGCTCTTTCTTCGCGTTCTGCTGCCCTGTCATCGCGTTCGGTAGCTTTCTCCTGTACTAGTAGGTATTCAGCGTACTTCTGCTCACTCCACTGTGTTAGTTCATCACCATGTAACTGTAACTTTATGCCCATATCAATGAAATCAAATAATGAAGACATGATGGAAAAATGTCAATGAAATACCAGCCACACACAATATGTAATAAGTGGTTAGTAATCAACAATTTACAATTTGTTTATATGGACGATATGTGCCTAAAAATGCATTTTTAAAGTATACGAAAAGGAAAAAAAATATACTCAAGTGCCCTGGATGCGGTGAAGAACGGTTGGAAATCGGGCTAGGAACTGTAGGGTCTCTTCTTCGAATCGTAAATGACCTCTACGACAAGGTTTCGGATGGTACGGAAAAACCTGCTTTTATTTTGGAAGAAGATGAATTAGCGTCTATTTGTTGGTGTGTGCCTGCTTGTCACTAAGTGTTGATTAGGTTTGTATGGCGTTGAGTGTAATTGTATGTCGTAAGTTTGTCCGTCAACAGTTTTTTTTACAATACACATTACTTTCTTTCCAAACACTTTCCGCGCTCCACAAACTCAATGCACAAAGACAATCTACAAGTATCTTAACACTCTACAACATTGATGACACATCACTTACATCAAGATGATATTCAGTAAGGACATAGACATCAAGTTTACAAGATGGCGACAAGGTCAAAATGGCGACAAGATCACAATGTCGACAAGGTCAAAACAGTGACAAGTTTCACAAATCACAAATGTTTTACACGCTTACAGGATCAAACAAAATGTATGCATTGTACGTTTACAAATGGTCTTACACATGCTTAAATAATGTAGTAACAATCAAAATGAGCCTTCCATGATCACATTTAGGTTTAAATCTAACTAAATTAAAGATGGACGAGACCTTCACGTTCAAAAAGGACGAGCTACGTTCAACAAGGACGAGCTACCCACGTTCAAAAAGGACGAGCTACCCACGTTCACACATGTCAGAGTCTTAAACTTGGCTCGCTTTCCTAACAAGTGTGAGACAGTACAAATACAACGTGATTTGACGTAAGACTCAACGATACACCATTCAATGGATTTATTAACATATTAAATACAGAATGATGATCACAACAATATATAATGGATACTTTACAACTTACATCCACAATACAGTTCACAAGTCTGACTCGCAAGATGTCCAGACACTCGCCTTTCAATACAGAAACCATACAACGCCTTTCTCTCAATCACACGTCCGTCCTGTACCGTGTCCCCAGAGCTGTCTGGACCTGGTTCGCAACTTGCCTCCTGCCTGACGTGGCGTCACGTGGCAGGCGTGCGTCTTGCGTTGGCGGCCTGACCGCTGGTCAGCCAGCGATCTCGCAGGCCGGTAACTCCTATTCGCCTGGCGGCGCAACGAAGTTGTTGCATCCCTTACTGGGAGCTAAGTCGCCTGGCGGTCGTAACGATGTCCCTGCATCGCTGTCCCCTGTTAGACTCTGACACCCTGGCTGCCACTCGTGGACCCCAGTTGAAAAAACTCTGCACTAAGCTATTTATTTAGACTGGCCCTTATTTGTATATTTTCCAAACCTTATTATGAGATATATTCTATTGCCAAATGTACCTATAAACTTTATATGTACCTTTGGTGAGCCATAGCTTCAACAGTGACCCCTAGTCCTCTGAATTTTTGTGTTTCAATAGGATTTTAATTATGTTGTTAATTCAATGTCTTTTTTTTTTCCATTTTCAGATCCCATGTACTTCATCCTTCATTATGGCTACTAAGAAAAGAAAACTGGACGCAGAGTGTCGCGTTTTCAATGAAGAATGGGGAGTAAAGTATTTCTTTGTGGAAACAAAAGAACAGAAAACCAGTTGCGTAATATGCAGCGAAAGTTTTGCCATTTTGAAAGAGTACAATCTTCGGCGTCGCAACGAAACAAAACATCTATCAACATATTCACAGTTTTCTAGAAAGTTACGCTCTGAGAAATATTAATCGAACGCAGTAGAAGAAGAAGAAGAAGAAGAAGAAGAAGAAGAAGAAGAAGAAGAAGAAGAAGAAGAAGAAGAAGAAGAAGAAGAAGAAGAGTTAAAGATGTTCTTACATTCCAAATGAGTTAACAATACCGATGTGTATTTTCTGTGTGTGAGTATATTTCTACAGCCCTAGCAACAACAGGACAGAAGACAAGGGTGAGTATATGATACCCGCTGACCACGGAGCGCGCCATGTAGGAATAGATTGCATAAATAAAAATGAAGAAGTACATCGAACAAAAGCTACGCTTTCACAGTCGGCAAAAACACAAAAGCGCCTTTCAGTTCTTCCGCAGACAAGGGGATAACCCAGGCTGACGAGAGTTATTAAAGATGAAAACTTATTTCAAAGAGTGCAGGATTTTCGACGTTTTACACAAACTGAAATGTTTTTTGGGACAACTTAGGCACAAATGAACAAAACATGATTGATGAAAAGGGACAAGTCTATTTCCCCTGGCGATTCAAGCAACGAGTTCCTTGTTAGGAGGCAGGCAGGGGGCACTAACATACACAAAAGACTTAAACAACTGAGTTTGAAGTCTATTGGGGCCTACTGTTTCTTTGCAGTTTTCTTTATATGTCCTTTTGTGGCGTGGAACAAAACTTTCTATAAGGAGAGGTGCCGTCAGATGCCATTCACGCTGGCTTAACACGCCATAAGCCATTGCCGCGTCACTGATTTTCCCCCCAAAAAATTAAAGCCTAAAAAAAATCGAAATTCCAATTACAGAATCACAAAGGTCAAGGTTTAAAAAAGAAAAACCATGCAGAGTTTGCGCGAGTGAAGCCCTCATTCCGAAGTTACTACATTGTTCCCAGGACAGGGCTTTTAATGTCTACCGTCGCAGGTTTAGCTCCCCACCCCGGAGGAGGTCTTTGACAACAGGCACTCAAGGACATTTCTTCTTCTATGTGAACCTGGGTGGCAGGGAGTTTTGGCTTGAGCTACAGAACTATAATTAGGTATGGGGGAGTCGTTTATGAACACCGTTCGATGCAGAATAGGGGTGGTTTTGTGATTGGCTGAGGCAGTGTGAAATAGGTAAACGTGACCGCGAACGTGATGTAGGTTGTAACTAACGTGTTTCCCCGAAAATAAGACCTACCCCTATAATAAGCCATAGCACGATATTTCAGGATGCTTTTAATATAAGACCTACCCCTAAACTAAGCCCTAGTTAAGCTCATCAGCTAGAAAGAGAGACTTGTTGCCTAATGGCCAGTTGTAGTACAGACGCACTTGATAATGAACGGATGTAGTTCATAATTCAATACGTAACTCGTGTGAAATAAAGCTACCAATACACTATTACCAGACTACATGAACAAGAAATGCTCATTTAAGGAAAGTTTTATTGCTGGACATGAGAACCTGGCACCAACGGTTCTACAGGAAATGGGATCGCAAGAAATACAGGCCGAAATTCGGGATGTAGAGAGTTATGACGATGTTCCAGAAGAAGATGACATGACTGCATTTGAATAAATGTAGATTTTTGTATCTGAAAAGAAATCTGAAAAGAATATATATATAAAAGGGGCTCCTCATAAGTATTTAGCCTGACCATGAAGGAGTAGGCGGAGAAAATTAAAATTTGGCACATGTATAGCTCATTAAATTTGTAATGGACATATGAATTATGAATTTCTCTCCTCAACTGGTTATACTGATATGGTGCATGGCACAACACACCCTATTGAACAGATCTGCACATCCAACGGTTGGTTTGTCAGAACAATGGAGAAATCAGACGCCAGGACTGTGATAAAATTCGTGATGTTACAGGGAAAAACACCTACAGAAATACACAGGGAGATGGGGCCAGTGTGTTTGGAAGTCTGTCCTTCGTATGCTTCTGTTAAAACATTGGTGTTTGCAGTTTATGTGTGGCCGTTCCCAAGTTGCTGATCTGCCAAGATCAGGACGACATCCTCAGAGTACAATGATGTAAATGCTGCAAAAGTGAAGAAAATCATAGACCAGGATAGGATAAATGACAATTGCAGAGATATCGGGTTCAGCAAAACTGAGTAAGAGTACAGTTATTAGAATTTTACATAACAGTCTGAACATGAGAAAAGTGTGTGTCAACTGGGTCCCTCGCCTGCTGGGTTGATTGCTGTGGCCAGTTGCTCAACATGTAGCGGTCGAAAAACATGTTGACGACCATGGTGACGGTAGATGAGACTTGGACTCACAATTATGACCCAATATCCAAAATTGCTAGCATGCAGTGGAAAACTCGGGCTCGCCAACACATTTCAAGCCAAGAGCACAAAAATCTGCAAAAAAAGTTATGCTGACTGTTTTTTGTGACGTCACAGGTGTCATATTGAAAGATTACATGCTTCATGGCAACACGGTTAATGGGCAGTACTATGCAGATCTCCTTATCAAACTAAGAAAGGCTGTGATCAGAAAACGAGGGATAGCGCGAATGCAAATAATGCGTTTGCTTCAAGACAAAGCGCCCTCCCATAAAGCACGACTTGTGCTGCAAACTGCCAACGATTTGAATATTGAAATTCTTCAACACCCACCATATTCTCCAGATTTGGCTTCATCAGACATTTTTCTTTTCCCAAATCTTAAAACAAACAGCTGAAAGGAAATCGTTTGACAGTGACGAAGATGTCATACTGGTTTTTGATAACTGGTTTAGTTCGAAAAATAGGTTGTTTTATTCTGAAGATCTTTGCAAGGTCACGCAGAAATGCACAAACTCAGGTGGTGGCTTCATAGAAAAGAAATAAGCACTGTGCCAATTTTCAATTTTCTCCGCCTACTCCTTCATGGTCAGGCTACAGACTTATGAGAAGCCCCTTGTGTGTGTGTGTGTGTGTGTGTGTGTGTGTGTGTGTGTATATATATATATATATATATATATATATATATATATATATATATATATATATATATATATATATATAAGACACCACCCTCCACCTGAAAATGAGCCATAGTGCTTGTTTTAAAAGCTAAAATTAATATAAGACCCGGTCTTATTTTCGGGGAAACACACTATTGTGTATGGGGGATTCGTTTATGAACACCGTTCAATGCAGAATAGGGATGGTGTTGTGATTGACTGAGGCAGTGTCAAATACGACAAACGTGATCGCGCCAGTGATGTTTGTTGTAGCTCTGACAACTGCAATCGAACAGAGTACAACAACAACAACAACAACAACAACAACAACAACAACAACAACAACAACAACAACAACATCAACAACAACAACAAAACTTTATTTTGAAAGGGTTAAGAATTGGGCACGCAGGCCCGTCTAACATTCTGCTCTTTTATAGGCTGAAGTAGGCAGGCAAGCTGCCCAAACAACATTTCACAATAAAAGGGCTATGTAAATGTAGTTTCATGATGGAGACTGCAGTTGGAGTGTGAAGTGTTAGTTTCCACGTATTCTAGACTACAGCATAATGAGACACCCCGTTTCTCTCTTCTTTGTCTCCTATACATTCCAGACAATTCCCAGAAATATCTGAAAAGTGTATAGCGCCCATTTTTTTTTTTTGGGGGGGGGGGGGGGGGGTTTGCGCTCGCTCGCTTTCAACTAAAGTGTCGTCCATCCGCACTAATTCTAGTAGCACTGGGCTGGACTTTGCGTGTGGATGAGCTTTCCCGGTTACCAGTGTCCATCGACATCAGGCGAACCCACTACGACTTGAGAGGTACTTGTAATTTACATCCCCAAGTCAAGGACACCATTTAGTCCAACTGTCCGGTGCAGGGGTTGAAGCCCATATCTCGGCATGAGTACATCAGGTGTTTAAGAGCGAGCGCTCTTATCCATTGGGCTTCACTAAGAGTAATGTAGTTGTAGGAAAACTCGAGGCGGTGAAGAATGTTGAGAATTCTTGGAAAGAGAAGAAAAACACAGCCAAGCTGTTGACGGCTGCAAAACTGTAGACCAATCCTTAAAACCAAAAGAGAAATTAAAATGCTATGTGGGGACAAACTGGACAAGAAATAATAATATAAACAATAGAAACTGCATGAAAACATCAAAAGACAGGAAATCTGTGCGTGTCCGGGTGGCCAATTTCTGGCTCAGACCAAGCATCTGAGGAAGATTAGAGAGGGGAAGGAAGAGAAGGAGGAGGATGAGAAGGAGGACAAGGAAAGTAGCAGAAGGAGAGAAGAAGGAGGAGGCGACGGGAAGTAGCAGGAGAAGAAGAAGAAAAAGAAAGAAGAAGATGAGGAGGAGGAGGAGGAGGGAGGAGGAGGAAGAAGAAGAAGAAGAAGAAGAAGAAGAAGAAGAAGAAGAAGAAGAAGAAGAAGAAGAAGAAGAAAGAAGAAGAAGAAGAAGAAAAAAGGGAAGGAAGTGGAAAAATGAAGGAGAAGAAGAAGAAGAATATAGCAGATTGCCCACCTTATATTAGTATCTGCTAAACGACATGCAGTCGGTCTGGTTTTAATACATGCCAAGACCAATGCATTAAACACGACCCGCCCATTATGATAAGGTTATCGCATCCTACTCATGCAGGGAAGGAAACATAAAGTAGTACCAATGAGAAATAAAGTAGCACGAGAAACACTGTTAACGTCAGTCCTGCCATACCCGAAGCAGGACTCCACGAAAGGGGCAAAGGCCAATGGGACCTACCAGCTTGTGGCCTGTCTCGTAGACCCAGACAGAGATAAGTGGGAGTGGAAGGATCCAAGCAAATGAAATAGCATATGCTTGTCCAAGGAAGATATCTCTGTGATAACAAGTTTAGAGCACGCAATAAAAAAGTCGTTAAAAACGTCTAACGGCTAGATACTATCCTGGGTTACGGAGACACGAGGAGCTGCCAGCCGGATTCTGACCGGAGCAGCCATTTTCCCAGAAAAAGGGCACAGTTTCTCATGGATTGTTTATTTTGAATGTCATATTAGCTCTTATTTCTTCAAATTTTGAATTTCTGCTCTGTTCATCTCATCTCATCTTGTTTCTCTTGTACCTTGTGGTGTCACGGTGAAGCATAAGCATCATGAGACTACCCGCTTATGAGCTTAATATATCGAAATGTATATGTACAATTTTTCTCAATTTTCTTTACAATTTTGCGACAATGCTCACGACAATCGTCACTGTATGTGTGTGTAAAGTGTGGGAGTTTGATCATAATAGTAAATTGGGGGATGGGGGGATGTGTGTGTGGGTAGGCTCAGGATGTGTGGGTTGGCGGGGTGGGATTGTGTGTGTGGATGGGGGATTTGTATGTGGGTACGTGCGGGATGTATGGGTTGGCGGGGAGATGTGTGTGTGGGTGGGGATGCATGTTTGGCTAGGTGGTTGTGGGTGAGTGGGTGGAGGAGGATATGTTGATGGCTGATTGATAGTGGGTTATGGTATGGGTGGGGGATATATGTGGGTGTGGGGATATGTGGTGGGTGGGAGATGTGTGCAGGTGGGGTGGTTGTGGGTTTGGGGATGTGTGTGTTGGTGAGGGATGTGTATGGGTGTGGGATGTTTGGGTGGATGGGTGGGGAGTGTGTGTGTGGGTGAGAGATGTGTGGGGGATGTGTGTGGGTTGGGGGAGGGGTGCGTGATAGGTGTGGGTGATGGATTTGGGGATGTGTGTGTGTGGGTAGGGGATATGTCTGGCTGGGTGGGGGTGTGTGTGGCTGGATGGAGGATGTATGTGTGGGTAGTGAGGGTGATTGTAGTTGGGGGATGTGTGGATGGGTAGGAGATGTGTGTGAAGATGTGTGTGTGGGTGAGGGATGTGTCTTTGGGATGTGTGTGGGTGTGGTGTTGCGTGGGAGGGGAGCTGGGTGTGGATAAAGGATGTATGTGTCGGTGGGTGGGGAGTGATTGGGTGTGCGGGTGGGTGAAGGATGTGTGTGAGGGTGGGGGATGTGTGTTTAGACGGGTGGTTGGGGTGTGTGAGTGTGGGTGGGTAGATAGGAGATGTATGTTTTGATGAGTGAGTGAGGGATGTGTGGGTGTTAGTGGTTGAGGGATAAGTACGTGTGTCTAGGGATGTGTGAGGGGATGAGTGTATGGGTTGGGGATGTATGTGTGGGTTGTGTGTGCGTGGATGGGAGGTGTGTGTTTGTGAATGGGAGATGTGTTGGTGGGTGGGGATGTGTGTGAGGGATGTGTGTATGGGCGGGGAGATTGTGCGTGGGTTGGGATGTTTGTGTATATGGGTAGGGGTGTGTGGTTAAGGGATGTGTGGCTTGGGGATGGGTGGGTGGAGGATGTGTGGTTGGGTAGAGGATGTGTGGGTGGGTGATTGTATATGAGTAAGGGTGTGTGGTTAAGGGATGTTTGGTTGGGGGATGGGTGGGTAGAGGATGTGTGGGTGGGTAGAGGATATGTGGGTGGGTGAGTGTGTGTAGGTTAGGAGATGGTGGGGGATGTTTGTAGGGGTGGGCTCGGGATCTGTGAGTGGGCTGGGGGAGATGGGAGATTATGTGGCTGGGTGCGGAATTTGTGTGTGGGTAGGTGTGGAATATGTGAGTTGACGGGGAGATGTGTGTGTGTGAGGAATGTGTGGCTGAGGAATGTGTGTTTGGCTGGGTGATTGGAGATGTGTGGGTGGAGGAGGATATGTGAGTGAGTGATTGTTGGTGGGTAATGGGACGGGTAGAGGATATGTGTGTAGGTGGGTGGATGTGTGTGGGTGGGGGATATGTGGGGTGGGGAATGTATGTGTGCTTGGGGTGTGGGTGGATGGGGTGTGTGGTGGGTGAGAGGTGTGTATGGGTGGGGAGATGTGTAGGTGTAGGGATGTGGTGGATGGGTAGGGGAATGTGTGTGTGTGTGGGTATATGTGTGGTTGGGTGGTGGAGTTGGAGTGAATGGGAGACGTGTGGGTGGGTGGTTGATGTGTCTCATAACATAGTAATATGCCTTGTTTATGTTTACAAAATTCATGTGACAATGTTTTTTTTCCTATGCACTGTTGATGAAAGAAAGATGAGTGATTGGAAGGGCCGAATGTAAGACGGGCCTGCGTGCCCAATTTGTTACCCTTTGAAAATAAAGTCTGTTCGTTCGTTCGTTCGTTCGATATTCCCGTGGACTATGTTATTCCATTTGTCCATCGTTTACTTGGTCGGCATCTTCTTCTGGTTCCGTTGGTATGTACATCATTACTTTTTGTGGTAGAATGTTAGGTGGTAGCCTAGTTATGTGGCTGAACCATTTAATTTGTTGGTTTGCAAAGTCATCTAGCGCCACCACTAAAACCCCCATGTTAGTCCTGATTTCATCATGTCTGATTTTCTCTCTTCTTAATACGTTGAGTATTCTTCTAAGAAATCTCATTTCCGTTGTTGTAATTTGTCTTTTCTCTTGGTCTATTCTGTTTTACCAGTTAATTTAATGTTTCAACTGAGGTATATTATTTTTAGATAGCTTGTCCAGATTAGGTTTGTCCGTATCCGTTTTATTTTAATAATATTTGCTTTGCGTCGACGTGGTCGAAAGGATAACATTACTCGATCTTAAACTTCTTGTGAGATAATAGCGAGGTAGGCGGTTAAACCCCTACACCGGCATTAAGTTAGAACGTTGACTTCTCGTTCAGAAATCAATGGCAAGGAGGTCAGCATGGCCGAATGGGTAAGAACGCGTGTTCTTAAACATCCGGTGTGCTGATGCCGAGATAAGGGGTTCGATCCCTACACCAGAAATGTGGACTAAAATGTTGATGTATCGTCCTTGACTTGGGGACGTTAATTGCAAGTACCTATGAAGTCGGAGAGGGTTCGCCTGATGGCGAGGGACACTGTAATAGGTAAAGCTAATTCACAAGCAAAATTCAGTCTAGAAGTTGTGTATATGTATGGACTACGTTTGAAGTCAAAGCGAGCGAGCACAAAAAAAAAACCAAAAAACAAATCAATGGCAAACTACTGAAAGTATAAATGCCTCGCATATTATCCTAGGGTTGATCGGCCCGTTATAAAAAGGAAATGCAACAATTTAGCGGTCAATAAGTAAAGTAGGTTAAGGACGCTTTTAAATGGCTAAGGCACGTAGGGTATACGGTGGTGTACCCATATGTGCATCGACAAATCGGCAATCTGTGGATGGTTTGGCCAGTGTCATGCCTGGAAGGGATTTCCTGGCGGAAACACTGGTCGACAGACTGGTCGCTGCCGTCTTATTGATATGTCCTCAATGGTCGACAGACTTGTCGCTGCTGTCTTATTGATATGTCCTTTACTTTCCAAGACATTTCCAAGTATTTCGTTGTACCCATTTTAGGCTGGGTCGACCTGGACTGAGGTAAATTTTTTTTAAATCCTCGACGATACGGCTTCGAACTCTTGACCACCGGGCCGGCAGTCGAGCGTCTAGCCACTAAGCTATCGCATCACAGTAGCCGAAAATAGTGGAATCATACTATCAAGTTAAACATAGCTGCAATATCTGGCTTTCAAGTTACGGAAACATAATGAGAGAAAGACACTTGAGAGGGACCCCGTCAAACAATAAAAAGAGCCCGGTCCAGCTTGCTTCATGGTGGAGTCTATACACAACCTTCTCGAAGACTGCTCCCGTTGTGTTGATTATTTATGCAATGTTGGCAATTTCTGTTGTGAGATAATAAATAATTTAACGTTGCCATGGCAATGCATCTGTTTTTATGATTTATTTAATATGAGTATATTATTGATTGCCTTGTTGACACAACCACCGGTTTCTTCTTCTTCTGCGTTCATCCGGAGAGTTTTTCGGACATGATTGCGTTGTGCCTGTTTACAGAAGAGCTGCGTTCTTGCGCCGTTAGGCCGACACATCCGACTTCTGCGGGCATTTGTTGACCGGGTTAACCATCCCGGGGGAATTATACAATCTGACACCATAAACGAGACAGACAGGACACATAGAAGTAAGAATGTGACATCATAAACGTGACAGACAGGACATAGAAAAGTATATAATGTGACATCATAAATGTGACAGACAGGACATAGAAAAGTATATAATGTGACATCATAAACGTGGCAGACAGGACATAGAAAAGTATATAATGTGACATCATAAACGTGACAGACAGGACATAGAGAAGTATATAATGTGACACCATAAACGTGACAGACAGGACATAGAAAAGTATACAATGTGACATCATAAACGTGACAGACAGGACATAGAAAGTATATAATGTGACATCATAAACGTGACAGACAGGACATAGAAAAGTATATAATGTGACATCATAAACGTGACAGACAGGACATAGAACAGTATATAATGTGACATCATAAACGTGACAGACAGGACATAGAAAAGTGTATAATGTGACATCATAAACGTGGCAGACAGGACACATAGAAGTGTACAATGTGACACCATAAACGTGACAGACAGGACATAGAAAAGTATATAATGTGACATCATAAACGTGACAGACATGACATAGAAAAGTATATAATGTGACATCATAAACGTGGCAGACAGAACATCGACAAGTATATAATGTGACATCATAAACGTGGCAGACAGGACACATAGAAGTGTACAATGTGACACCATAAACGTGACAGACAGGACATAGAAAAGTATATAACGTGACATCATAAACGTGGCAGACAGGACACATAGAAGTGTACAATGTGACACCATAAACGTGACAGACATGACATAGAAAAGTATACAATGTGACACCATAAATGTGACAGACGGGACATAGAAAAGTATACAATGTGACATCATAAACGTGGCAGACAGTACATAGAAAAGTATACAATGTGACATCATAAACGTGACAGACAGGACACATAGAAGTGTACAATGTGACACCATAAACGTGACAGACAGGACACATAGAATTATACAATGTGACACCATAAACGTGGCAGACAGGACACACAGAAGTGTACAATGTGACACCATAAACGTGACAGACAGGACATAGAAAAGTATAAAATGTGACACCATAAACGTGGCAGACAGAACATAGAAAAGTATATAATGTGACATATAAACGTGGCAGACAGGACACATAGAAGTATACAATGTGACATCATAAACATGGCAGACAGGACGTAGAAAAGTATACACTGTGACACCATAAACGTGACAGACAGGACATAGAAAAGTGTACAATGTGACACCATAAACGTGACAGACAGGACATAGAAAAGTATACAATGTGACACCATAAACGTGACAGACAGGACACATAAACATGTACGATCCATGGTCTGTATTTCCGTTTAACACTTTCATTTCCAGAATGATTCACAGAATAGGTGCAACCGGAGAAAAGGTTGGGGACATAGCACACCCAAAGCAATAAGAGTTACTTTCTGTTTACGTTGTAATGTTTAATTTTTAGTTTTTAATTCGCACCTGTTTGTAGTTGCAGGAGTTGGGTGGGCATATTCGGCACTTGATCCCATGTCTTCTGGTTTCTTTGCCTCAAGAGGGTGAAGAGAAACTTGAGAAGAACGGCAGCAAGAAGGAGGAAGAGAAGTAGGGGAGAAGAAAAAGAAGAAGGAAGAAGAAGGAAGAATAAGACGGCAGAAGAAGAAGAAGGGAAGAAGAAGGGAAGAAGAAGGGAAGAGGACACATCCCTGGCAGCCGCTCAAGACCTCACAGGAATGTTGTTACTTCCATTTTACCAAATGTACAAGACTTCAATATAGAAAAATGTGGCATACTGATTAGCCCTCTCTTCCGCCGAGACAGTTGTCTGGGTTCAATGATTAGCCCTCTCTTCCGCCGAGACAGTTGTCTGGGTTCAATGATTAGCCCACTGTTCCGCCGAGACAGTTGTCTGGATTCAATGATTAGCCCACTGTTCCGCAGAGACAGTTGTCTGGGTTCAATGTCCAGCAGAGGCAGAAATTGTCTTCCCGACCAGTAATGCTCGGTACCAAACAATTGTCAGAATTTTCAGCAATTGTCTTGGAAAGAAGGAAGGAAGGAACTTTATTTTTCAAAGGATTAAGGATTTGGGCATGCAGGCTGTCAGACATATGCCCTTTTAATCTATCTGCTCTTATACTTAGCTAGTTGCATATCCTTTACAGACGTCGCATTCAACTCCACAACTTTTCTGCTGTTTATGATTCTCGGTACGTTTACTCTCAGTAGTTTGCCATTGTTTTCCAAACGACCGGCATTCATACCATTGCATGGTAACCTCTTAGCCGCAGAGCCGGCTACATAATTCATACATCATTTCATACATAAAGGCGATGAGAAAGGTAAATTTCTACCCACAGCAATATGTTATAGCCTAGAATATGTGAAGGCCTGGCACTTCACACCCCATCGATAGTATCTATTATAGGTGGATTATCTTGTAAATTATTGTTTGATTTTTTTTTTCTCATTGTATTTTCTTCTATATCCTGGGATAGAAAGAGGGTTTCAACTGTCAAGGTGCGTCATTCTGCAACTCCAAAAGTCCGATAAAAACTCCCACACGGTCTCATCAATTACCCCATCACTGGATAACTACTCTCGAACAATGAGGACAATCTACGAGCGGGACACTTCTGCGGCGGCCGGGTTGGCAACTTTTATACACAAGTCAGATTTATTCCGAGATAGCTGGCAAGTGGAATTTTCACTTGTCATGATATGATTTCGTGTAATCTGCCCTGACAGTCAGAATTAGCACCGTTTCACAGCTCCTTTCAGGCGATAACTCGAACCCATCGTCGAGTGCGTTTTCTTCGTTGGTAGCGAACGAGGACCCGTGTAATACTGTTAACAACAGCTCATTGTCGTGTTAAAGACACTGGAAACTTTCTTCCTTCATTAGAGACTACATAGATGAAATTACGGCTGTAGAGATGATCTCCAAATTGGATTAATCAGTCGGAAAACTATATTTCTTTTTCCTATTACGCATGCTTCAAGTGGGTGTATTTTGGTTGTCTTGTTTATGTGGGAGATTCAGTGATTCACATTTAAGGTAGTCCCATAACAGATTTAACCTTTGGGTCACGACATGTGAGGCGTGTTGGCAAGTGCCCTTCTTCATAGAAAATTCTTAGGAAAATATAAACATTGTCTGGTACCCATGGAGCATTTATAGGTTACACCCGTGTGCCGTGATGTTGATTCATCGACTAAACTAAACTAAACAGTCTGGTACCCATATTTATGATGCTCAGTTGACCCCCAGATACAAAATATTCCTACCTGTGCTAGTGATTTAACACCGATCAGGGGCCGATTTAGTGATAATATGCAGAATAATACAACCACAGGCAGCATACCATCAAACGAATAACAATTCTTTATAGTTTATCTTTGATGATTAAGTCAGAATACGAGGTTAAGAACGGTATAAGCTGCCCATGTTACCCTATGCAAGCCAATAATGGACACCGAATAAAGAAATTAGAAAGAAACTGGAGTCTACAGATATGATATCCCCCCCCCCCCCTCCCCCTCGTAGAATATTTAAAAACCCCATAGGCTATTAATGAAACCAGTAACCAAGTTATCGAAGAGGCCATTTCATAAAAGACAACTGACTACCCTATCAGGACAAAGTAAATTGTCTTTTCTTTCGTGATTTTATGAGACGACATGATCTGGAGAAAGTTACGACAAGCTGGAAGATTGAGAATATTAGAGACTGAGTTCGACAGAGGAAGAAGATGCTGAATGGGTTGCCTTATAAATTATTCTGGTATTTCCAGATGCCTTGGGTTTTAACAACTTGAGCACGGGGCCTCCTGTTTTTTCCGCCTCTATCCAAGGAAGCTAATCATTCGATTTAATTACCCAAAGGACATATGATATTTGGAAACTAATGGTTCATGTAAAATTCCCAGCTATAGGCTGAGATTCGAAACCCAAATGATGTAGTGTCTAGCTAAAGTATACCTACAGACATGACAAGTCACGAAGTCAAGTCACGGGAGTAAGCCACCGAGTCATGGCTACTTCTATAAGACGGAGAGCACAGACAAGACAGGACATGCACACGATTAGTGTTTGAAGACAAGAATTTTCCAGTAGGAAGAAAAGGCAAGGATGCTATGATAGCTTAGTGACAGGCGCACTCGCCTGCTATCATAGTGATCGGTTCGAGTTCTCTTAGAGGTGGGGTATTTGGTCCTGACCGCAAGGCTTTTGATTCATAAAATGGTTAGCAAGAAAATTGTCTGGGATATAACGAGGTTAACGCTGACTACAGTACCCAGCGTAGGTCAGCATAGCCGAATGGATAAGAACGCGTGTTCTTAAACATCCGGTGTGCTGATGCCGAGGTAAGGGGTTCAACCCCTACACCGGACAGTTGGACTAAAATATTGACCTATCGTTCTTGAGTTGAGGACGTAAATTACAAGCACCTCTGAAGATGGAGTGGGTTTGCCTGATGGTGAGGGACACTGTTAATAGGGAATGCTAATCCACACGCAACATTCAGTCCAGCACTACCAGAAGTAGTGTGTATGAACTACGCTTGAGTTCAAAACACGCGAGCGCCAACACACACACACACACACACATACACACACACACACATTTTCACACACACACACACACACACAGCGGGCGCTGATTGTTCAAGGACATTCTGGCCTAGCATTATACCTTGAACATGGGAATCGCAGTAGCGCAGTAGCTAGGACTATAGTCTGCCGACCTGCTAGTCTCGCCATAGAGACGATTTTGAGAATTCGTCTGTCCGAGTAAACATGAAAGAACTAATGCTAGACACAAAAGATGAATGGTATCTAAGCGACGCAGCTTCGGGGTTTCCAGCCAGTAAACTATGACCTGAAAGTCACCCCCTCCCGCCCCTTCCCCAAAAACAGATTATAACGGCTTGGAGAAAATGGTGCTGCAGGGAGTGACCAGGGGACATGGGCGACACTCAAGATAGGCAAGACAGATACATAATCAGACTGCAACAGGTACCATTAGTATTGGGACTCTTCGCTGGCTGTTGCAGATGACTACAGAGCACGTAATGTAATGTCACTGACGCTGTGATATCGGTTCGTGACTCAACGCAGTCTTTTGAGTTAGTATATTGAAATTGTTTGCATATCCTTTACAGGATATCGCTGTCAACATCAGCATCTTTCAGCTGATTGCTGATTTCTTGGCAAGATTACGCTCAGTAGTTTGCCATTGCTTTCTGAGCGACTGGCTCCATACTCTCATAAGTTACTGGCGCGATTCCAACCGCTTCCAATTCTCGTGCGCTCACGTTAACCACGAGAGTATTCGGGGTTACGGAGAAAGCTGCTAACTCTCGACCAGGGAAACCGGCGTTAGTATATTACTCTGTCGTAATAGGTTCACGCTTTGAGAATCACTGATACAACCCCTTCTCTTAATGCAATAGATTGAAAGATGAGAACTACTTGGGAATTTATTTAAGTGTGTGAAATCTGGCCACAGAGCAACTGCTACTAATAAAGTTCTTTGTGAAGCACAGCTGCTGCATCAACTCCACTTGAGCGTGGTGTGATCTCGTCGTGGCTGCAGTAATTGTTGGCGACACACAAAACCTCCAAGCTACCGACCAACATAGCGTGTTGAAAGTCAACGTTCATTCCTCTTGCCACAAATGATGAGCCAGGAATATGACCTCGCTGGGTGTTTTTTATCCCCTGGAAGAAAGCACTTTAGCTCAATAAGACAGCAGCGTCTAGTCTGTCGACCAGCGTTCCCGCCCGAAAATCCCTTCCGGGCATTCTAGCTTGAAATGGGTTTTTGTCCCGTCTGGTGGTAGCGATGTGTCCCGAGTGAATGTGTGTTCAAATTTCACGACATTATGGACCAGAAATCAAAGGGGTACACTATATTTTATCAGCAGGGTAAAATTAACAGTCCGGCCCTTCTGAATCAGTGGGTCTAGAATGGACATGACAGGAAGGTGATGGGAGACGTCGATGGTGATTACGTGACCACGAGACAAATTTAATTGCCTGAAGTTTGTTACTTGTTCACGCCCTCGCTGAGATGGTTTCAAAGACAAGCTGCCAATGGAAACATTAGAGGGTTTCTCCGTTGGTTGCTGTTGATATGATAACGTTGATAAGAAGGCAACGCCGAGGGTTTTCCGACACGTTTTTACAACCTTCTCCTTCGGGAGAACATGAGCTCCCTTCATCTGCTTGGTGGGACGTCTGATGTATGATAAAGAAAGGTGTGTATCCAGCCCACGTTTATCCAAGGACTCACGCAGGCACTTTCCTCAAACTGAAAGCGAGAATAAATGGAGCCAAGATATGTTCTTATATATTCTTTATGACCTTCTGGAGACTGCAAATTGTATGAGACGGTTAAGAAATTTAAATGTCAGGGTTGGTGATAGGAAGTCAACGCGTGTAGATAAAGTATCAAACAGTGTTAGAGTGAAAATGGGAGAGTGATGAAAACATAAGGGATAATAATTTCCTATAGATAAGAGATAATAGTTTCATATTTAGATAATTTAGCGGGCATTTGGCGAAACAGTTTGGAAGTTGCGCTGACAAAGGCTGAACGCGGCAGGGCGAGGAATCGCTACAGGAGGAAACGATAGACCACATTTCTATCCTTGCACACATCCTAAAGAATAAGATGGCGTTAACACTACACAGCAACAGCGGGTTCATGCTAGGGACTTGTTCGTTTTTGTTTGTTTTGTTTTATTTAAATGGTTTATGAAATTCGTAATCCCGCATACCGCGTTCGAAAACAGCTGCAGGCGATTTGGGAGGAGACCGCCTTGTATTGGTTTTCTATACATAAGATGTGAGTGCCGGTCGATCAGAAAGAAATGGCAAACTACTGAACGTACACTTGCCAAGAAATCACAGACAGCCAAACAATGTTGGGGTTGACTGCTCCATCCTGTAAAGGACGTGCAACCTACTTTTAAGAAATAAAGATTTAGAGCCCTGGTAGCGCAGTGGATAGAACCCTTACCTGTAGATTTAGTGTCATGTGTTCGAATCTCTATTGCGGCGGAATTTAAAAAAAAACACACAGACACCACCTGCCATTGTCCCTCATGTCGACCCAGCCTAAAATGGCTACCAGGAAATGTGAAGGGAAGTATAGTCGACCGGAGTGATACTGGCCACGGCACTCATCCAGTGTCCATTCGTCTATACAAATATGGGGAGCACCATATACAAACACACAAGTCTGAAGGTGTCGAAAAAGGTTCTTTACTATACTTGTAACAATGGGTTGGTAAAAAAAAAATTGTTTGGAAACAAAAATGATATTTAAAAAAAACACACGCACGCACGCGCGCGCGCACACACACACACACACACACACACACACACACACACACACTTGGCAACAATGGCTCGGAACATTTGCCGTCCTGTTTTTAAGTTTGACCAATTCATATAAATACGCGACGAGGAAAGGATTCTCGTCCTTCCTTTCAGGTGCATTCAGCATACGGTGATAGACCCATAATGTTATAGACCAACCGGCACTCGGTGGCTGATGTGGTCTGTATTAGTCTACCACCTTTACTTCCCAAAACATTTCCTGGTCCCATTTGAACCCGGAAACCGAGATCAATAATCCAAGTCCGCCTCGATGCAAGTTGCAACTCATGAGCCTTCTGGCATAGAGAAAACAACAGTGGAAGAGAAACTCCGTGGACCAATGAGTGAACGGAAGTCAGCATGGTCAAATAGAGAGCGTTCGTTCTTAACCATCCGGTGCGCGGATGCCGAGGTAGGGGGTTCAATCCCAGCACTGCCCAGTTGGGCTAAAATGTTGACTTCTCACGTCCTTGACTTGGGGGAGTAAATTACAAGCATCGGAGTGGGTTCGCCTGCTGGCGAGGGACACTGGTAATAGGGAAAGCTGATCCACACGCAAAAACCAGTCCCGTGCACCAGAAGTAGTAGCACGTGCACGAACTACGCTTGAGCTCAAAGCCAGCGAGAGAAAACAAACCAGTGAGTGCACTCAAGAAGATAGTTAACTTTATACAAGAGACAACATTGCATTTATAGGCACATTTCAAGCCAAGACAAACATCCCAACAAAGGCTCAGGATGAACGCAGAAGAAAGAAAGAAAGAAAGAAAGAAAGAAAGAAAGAAAGAAAGAAAGAAAGAAAGAAAGAAAGAAAGAAAGAAAGAAAGAAGAAGCCATCACTTTCGGACCGGGCAGCAAGCGTCCAACCATACCCTACCGCCACTCAAATGGAATAATGTGCAAAATATATATTTCTTTGTGTGCTTGGATGTGACCTACATACATTTTTTTTTAAATCCGAATTCTTAAGTGACATATTAGGCTAAAGCTACAAGCTCATAACGACTTCATTTCTTCTAGGCAGCGTGCTGACATCCTGTAAACGACACAGATTATAAACTGCCGACATCAATACATCGCCACTTCTCATTACCAATTCTGGGCGTTCGTTAGATGCCCGAAGGGACTCGGCCTAGATGTCATTTCTGGTCCACTATTTTACGATCAGGCCTGCCAAGCCGTGTTAATTTTCTTTGTCTTGGAGTAGATTAAAAATTCATTCAAAGTCTAAAGATTGCTGTAGCTTGGAAAACAGTTTCGTTCCCTTAACTGACCCAGAGCCAAATAAATATAGGTTTGGACAAACAATGGTACACAATCAAATGATCAGGCGTTATAATATAAATTTCCTTTCACTGAGCTTTGACATTGTGGTAGATATCACGAAACAAAACAAATAACATGATATCCTTTGTTTGGATATTTACGATCCTTCTGTCCAAATGGTTGGTCGCATTTGACACTGAATTATTTAATGAATCAACATGTCTTCTCGAACTGTCTGTAGTTTGTGAGTGTTAAAGCAGTCATAGCTCCCTGCTGCTAACAGGGCACAGATATATACACGTAAGCTGGTGGATAGTTCGCTTCTTCGACATAGGTTTAAGAAGGCCGTGGTGGAGTGCTTGCTGTGTCAACCTCAGATTCAGCAGGGGCCGGTTTCGATCTCAGCAAGGGCTGAGAATGTTTCCAAGAACTCTTGATATCTAATGATATCACACGCCTCCATGATTTCTTGGGTAATGAAGTCGGATACCTAGTCTATTTGGATAAGTGCGAAAAGCAGGAGATCCCGTATGCAAATTGTACACGTTAACAATCCAACGGGAGTTAGACATCGCAAGGAGTAGGCTATAAGGCTGCCGTTATGGCAAAATTGTTATGAAGAAAAATCATACCTAAGGGAAGATAGAGCCTATTACCTTGGCCGGAAACTAAAGGAAGTAAACAAATGCATGCCGCAGTCAAACACACTGGACTGCGAGGTGCACGGCTGGGTGTGGCCGGCTCCTTCTGAAAGATGACCTTTGAATAAGAAACATCGGTTATTGGTAGTACTTTTGCAGCTAAAACCCGTAGATTTGAACTGTTCATTCTTATACTATATAAAGAATGGGGAGCTGGTTATGATTTAGGCCCCTGTCGGTAAGCAAGACACATAATATATCCGGGCATACTCATTGGTTTTCACACGATGTGCGCAAAGCGTAGGTAGTGATTCTATATCAGTGGTTCTCAACCATTTTTGGCCCATGCCCCCTTCACCATATTTTCAGAACGTCATCCCCCCCCCCCCTCCCCGCCTTTCGCATTTCCTACCTAACAATTTGGCCCGTGCCCCCCTTCACCATATTTTCAGAATGACATTCCCACCTTTCGTATTTTCTACCTAAAAATCCCGCCCCGCCCCTACAGTATACGCAATAATGGAAGCTAAATTTAATAGCACATACTAAAACAGCGCTCCCTTGCCGAGGGGTTAGCAGCTTTCTCCGTTAACGCCGAATACTCTCGTGGTTGACGTGAGCGCACGAGAATTAGAAGTGGTTCGATTCGCGCCAGTGACTATTGAGAGTATGTAGCCCGTGGCTCAGAAAGTCGTGGCGTGCTGATGAGCGTAATCTAGCCTAGGAATCAACATACAGCTGAAAGATGCTGGTGTTGACCGCAATATCCTGAAACAGGATGGAAACGCGAAGAAAAAAAAAATACTAAAACAAGTCTAGACGTCCACATAAAACATGATTTGTGGGTCTACTTACTCTATAAATTGAATTTTAGAAGGGTGAGAGGTACAGAACCGTACAGTATGAAGGGAAAAACAATATCAAGTAATCGGTTCTTGTATTAACGCGATCTTGAAATAATCTTAATTCCCCTCCTGGAAACCCTAAAATTCCCCCCCCCCCCCTGGGGGGCCGGGAGGGGGGGGGGGAGGGAATTCCCCACCGGTTGAGAACCACTGTTCTATATAATTGTTATTGAGACTTGCCATGACACTTATGCAATCTCACTGCGTCCAAAGTCAGTAAGCCTCTGAAAAGTCCATAACAGCGGAGATTATGGTAAGTACTTCCTTCGTTGCCCAGACTAATATATGCCAGAATGCACCAAATGGAGGTGAAGATAAGCCTTGATCAGTTTGAAACCTGGCCTTGATTGGTTGATAAGGAAGAGGTAGCTTTGCATTCGGGTTTGGTTTGGTTTGTAAATGTTCATTTTTTTACACTCTGATCATTCAGTTATTGCCACAGTCTCCTCCCACAGCTCACACAAGTAGAATCCTACAAGAATACACCAACTCCATGGCACAGGCGAGGGATCAAACGTATGTGTACCTGAATCACAAATTCTGTAAATATTCTGTCAGTGGGTTGGTTGTCTAATCAGATATTTGGACTGTGCAGCTGTGGGAAATGCCTGCTCTTTTCGATTTCCAAATTTGAGGGAGTTTTAAGTTGAGCAAGGTGCACACTAATCCTGCTTAGTTTTGGCTCTTAACCGAAAATGCGAGACGCCCAATCCAATAACCCAGCGTAGGCTGCACTAAAATGTTAACTTCGCGTCCTTGACTTGGGGACATAAATTACAAGTACGCCTGAAGTCGGAGTGGGTTCGCATGATCGCGATAGTGTCTATGGTAATTACATTACATTGGCACCTTGCCGTCTTGACAGACGATAGTTTGTGCTCTAAAAAGGCATAATAACTTTTAACTATGGCGGTAGCGAGTGTGACTGATAAGGCCAATTTGCGCTGTAAATGTCCGTTCACAGTGGGTGCATCTGAACACGTGGTCATTTCCACCATCATGCACCATCTTACGTCTCAAACGCTTGGTGTGTGACTTTTCTGCAATAATTTTCTCCTTTGACTTTATTCCATTTCTGATATTTGCCCTCCATGCAACACGTTCAGCGGCGACTTGCTCCCAATGTGCATTATCAATGCCTGTATCAAACATGTCCAGCTTACACACATCTTTGTATCGTAGTAGAGGCCGACCCTGAGATCTCTTACCCATCTGTAATTCACCAAAAAAGATATCCTTTGGTATTCTACCATCATCCATCCTCCTAAGATGTCCTATCCATCTAAGTCTACGAAGACTGAGCATGGAATAAACTGTCACACAACCTGATCTTTCCAATACTTCAGTATTTGTGATTTTGTCTTGCCACTTAATACCAAGAATTCTTCGCAGACACCGCATATGAAAGCTGTTTAAATTGTTCTCTTGGTGTGAGTAAGTTGTCCAGGTTTCACTGCCATAGAGAAGAGTACTAAGGACACAGGCTTGATAGACAAGGACTTTTGTTTTGGCAGTAAGCTTCCTGTTCTCCCAGACTCTTTTTCTTAACCTGTTCATTGTTGTTGCTGCCTTACCAATCCGGATGTTGATTTCCTGATCTAGGGATAATTTGCTATTTACCACTGATCCTAGATATGTAAAATGGTCTACTATCTCTAGTTCGGCGTCGTCAATAAAGATTGATGGTACCCCATGTGCACCTTGTGACATAATCTGTGTCTTCTTTTTGCTAATTGTTAAACCAAATTCAGAACAAGCATTGGAGAATGCAGATAGTAAACATTGCAATTCTTCCTCAGAGTGGGTCGTAACTGCAGCATCACCTGCAAAAAGCAACTCTCTGATCAGTACCCTCCTAATTTTGGTCTTAGCCTTCAATCTCTGAGCATTGTAGAGGCCGCCATCTGAGCGTGAGTGAATGTATATACCACCATCCTGATCACGAAATGCATATTTCAGTAGAAGTGAAAAGTATATTCCAAAGAGGGTGGGAGCTAGTACACAACCTTGCTTAACTCCACTCTTGATTTCAAATTCTTCAGAAGTTGCACCATCAAACTTGATTATACCCTTCATACCTGTGTGGAACGATTCCACAATGGACAGAAGAGTTGGTGGGCAGCCAATCTTCTTTAGTGCCTTGAACAGACCCTCACGACTGACCAAATCAAATGCCTTTGTGAGGTCGATGAAGGCAATAAACAGTGGTTGATTCTGTTCACGGCATTTTTCTTGCATTTGTCGCAATGAGAATATCATATCAGTGGTAGACCGGTTCTCTATGGTAATAGGACAAGCTAATTGACATGCACAATTTAGTCCAGCACGTGTAGTAAGTAGCACGTGTGTGGACTACGCTTGTGTCAAAGCTAGAAAACGACCAATATAAAAACAAAACAATGTATATAGAGAGAAGTAACTACAATCATTTATTATTTCTTACATTCTATTTTCCTGTTCCGTGGCAAAGATTCACGGACGCAGTTTGTAATCCCGCATACCGCGTTCGAAACACAGCAGCGGGTGATTTGGCAGCAGACCGCCTTTTGTTGAATTTTTTAATGAAAATGATAAGCGTGCCGGTCTTTCAGAAAGCAATGGCAAACTACTGAATGTAAACTTGCCAAGAAATCACAAACAGCACAACATGATGGGGTTGACTGCGACGTCCTGTAAAGGATATGCAAATAACTGAATAACATTCTATTTAGTCCACACAGAAAATCCAAGTAAGTCTTCTCCAAGGTTTTTCTTCTTCGTGATCGGCGATATTCAAAGAATAATTCTGTTTCCATTAGGTTTACGACGATAGATTAAGAACATTACTGCTACATTAACGTTTATAACGATGTTAATCATATTCTAAGAACATTTCTGTATATTTAGTTTTACAAAGATATTCTAAGAACATTTCTGCTACATTTAGGTTTACAACGATATTCTAAGAACATTTCTGCTACATTTAGGTTTACAACGATATTCAAAGAAGATTTCTACTACATTTAGGTTTACATCGATATTTTAAGAACATTTCTGATACATTTAAGTGACAGTCTTCGATTTTCTTTCTTTAGTGACCGGAAAATGATCCACAACACACAAGCGTATCTGTGACAGGAAAGATGTGAGTTCTCCATAATGTTACTTTAACTTATTTGCCGGTTTTATGCCATGAGTTCTTAAAACTGTTTAACCTCTGCATTGCTATGCACAGTCAACGTCTGACGTCTCATGAACAGGAAGAAGATTTTACACAAGAACAAAGCGGGGTCGACCTCAGCTCTAGACACGGTTCTAGTCTAATTTACATGGATCATTTGTAGCCCTGCATTTAAATATATGCGGGAAATAACACAATGATGCAGATCAGTGTACACAGTTCATCCGTTAGAGAGGCAGCGGCATACACACGTGTCCAGTGGTTTTTTTTTTTTAGTTGCGTTCGCTCACTTTGAACTCAAGCGTAGTCCATACATATCTTCTTTTGCGTTCAGCCGGAGTTTTTTTTCGGATGTGATTGCGTTGTGCCTGTTTACAGCAGAGCTGCGTTCTTGCGCCGTTAGGCCGACACATCCGACTTCTGCGGGCATTTGTTGACCGGGTTAACCTTCCCGGGGGTTTCTTAGGACGTTTGACTCTCACTGTTGTGGTCTTATCCCCCATCCCAGCTGGCCCATATAGAACAGCCAAAGATCCTGGTCAGCCCTCAAGGAAAGGCAGGGGCAGACCATGGGCATTCCCCGCCATCCAAGGAGGCTTCCATACTTGCAGAGCCGATACATAGCGCTCTGGTACTGGGCTCACCCAAGGAATCGTCACGTCCTGCACATGGCTGCTTAGCCTCACTTCCGTATATTGGGCCTTCCGTTCACCATAGGCTGTTCTTCCGGAAACCAGAAGTATGCAGTCTGCAGATGACATCCACACAGTGAGCTTTCGATTCGGACTTTCCATGTAATGGATTTGCTATCCAAGCAATATTCCATTTCGTGCCACTAGGACACTTTTCCACCTTTTATGAAACCCACACAATGGGCTTTTGATTCAGACTTTCCACGTAATGGATTTGCTATCCAAGCAATATTCCATTTCGTGCCACTAGGACACTTTTCCACCTTTTATGAAGCCCACACAGCGAGCTTTCGATTTGGACTTTCCACATATCCAAGCAATATTCCATTTCATGCCTCTGGGTCTTCATGCACCTTTAAATGTCAACCTGTATGTAGTTAAAGTAAGCTGCGGTCAACTTGAGCTTGTTGATATCTCCATAGAGCTTGTCCTCAAATGAAGCAGGTGTGGGCCAAAATATCTTTCTCTGTTCTGCATACGTTGGGCAATCCTGCAGCAAATGTTTTGCTGTCATTTTTCCAGTTCTACAATTACATTCATCGGTATCTCCTATCTTTAGTTTATTGAACAAGTGGTATTTCAGCCTGTTATGTCCTGTGCGGAGTCTGAAGATTGCTACTTGTTCTCTTCGGTCGAGTTTGTAATATGCATCATCCTTCTGATGGCCTGGATGCTCTGATTCCCATTTGGTTCTATAAGTGCTTTTTATCAACCTCTTTGCCTCATTATAGGTTATGTCTATGTCAGGCTGTGGTAGTCGTCCGCCCTCTTTTGCCAGCCTGTCAGCCTCTTCGTTTCCAGGTATACTGCAATGTGATGGGATCCACTGTATTACAACTTTTTTGGATTTCTGGCATAGACCATGGAGTGTTGCTCTTAGGTCAGCTAGTTCTGTGCTGTTATTGCTCTTCAGTATTGAGACAGCTGACTTTGCATCTGTGAAGATAGCTATTTGCTTCTCTTTATTTTCCTCCATCAGGAGCATTTCTGCTGCAGTTTTCAGAGCCTCTAACTCCGCTTTGAAGTTACTTGAAAATTTCCCAGTTGCCATTGAATGTGTTTTTTTCACTCCATTTTTTAAATTTAGGAGAATTCCTCCTCCTCCATTCTCTATTGAATTTTTGGCTGATCCATCTGTATATGCATGGGTCCAATTCCTGCTTGGGTAATGTTCTTTTATGTAGTTTAGGGTTATTTCTCTTCTTTCGGTTTCATGCTGTGTTCTTTTTCTCAATACCAGGAATGTTTTCTATCATCTCAGGCAGTTGCTGCTGTCTCCAAGCTGGGAAGTTGTGTGCATTGTAAATGGGCTTGACTGTTGATATGTTAAGTATAGGATCTGCCCTAATCCTTCGTTTTGCAGTTTCTACAAAGTTGCTACGCTTCAGTCTTCCCTTTCCAAAACTATTAAATCTGTTGTACATAGGGTGGTCTGTCAATCTTCTAAATTTTTCTCCTTGTTGCTGGGCTCTGCTATCTCTTCTATCCTGCATTGGTTGTAAACAAGTGATCTTTTCTAGTTCATTAATAGGCGTTGTCTTCAGGCTTCCAGTTATGATTCGCATTCCTTGGTCTTGGAGTCTACTTATTTTGTTAAAGTTTGACTTAGCTGCTGTTGCCCAAGCTTCAATGCCATATTCCAGTACTGGCCTCACCCGTCCAGTATATAACTTCTTGAGAACTTTCTCATATGCTCCCCATGTTGTACCAGCAAGCTTTTTCATGATTGCCATTCTCTGCCTTGCTCTTGTTCGATTTTTCTCAACCTGTGTCTTCCATGTCAGGCGACGATCAAAGGTGACTCCTAGATAGTTTGGATTTTCTTCATGGCGCAATATTTTTCCATTCAATACCAGCTTAGGTTGCTGAGTTTTATTTGAGAGGGAGAACACTGTGCATGTTGTTTTCTCCTCACTTATCTTCACTAGCCATGATTTTGACCAGTCCTCTAGCACTAATAAGGCTTGCTGTATTCTGCTGTTAGCTGTACTAATATATTCTTCAGATGTCCATACGGCTAGGTCATCTACAAAGGAGGATGTGTGTACTCTGGCTGGAAAATTTTCCGTGATGTCAATTATATATGCTAGGAATAATGTTGGTGAAAGAACTCCTCCTTGGGGGACACCTTGCTCCAACAGCATCATTTTGCTTGTTTGTCCTTGTACTTTTGTCCTGGCAGTTCTGTTCTCAAGGTAGTGGCTGATCCATTTATACATTTTCCCACAAACATGCATGTTTTGCAGTTTTACTTTCAGTCCTTCCTTCCATACTTTATCAAATGCTTTTTCTAAATCAATCCAGACTGCTAGTGTGTGCTTTTTCTCTTGGAAGGCATCCTCTATTTCCTGAGCTATATAGGTTATTTGATCTTCAGTGGACCTGTACTTTCTGAATCCTGCTTGGTGTGGTGGTAAGAGTTTGTTTTCTTCCAGATGCCATGTTAGCCTGCCATTGATAATGCGTTCCATTAATTTTCCTACACAGCTAAGTAGACTGATAGGTCAATAGCCATTTGGTTCTTCCAGGTCTTTTCCTTTCTTTGGGACTGGTATTAGTATAGCTTCCTTCCATGCCTGTGGGACTATTCCTCTCTTCCAGCTGTTATTTAGGACTGCTAGTAGTTTCTTCTTTGCCTTGGTGCCTAGTCCTATTAGCATTTCATTTGTGACTCCATCCTTTCCTGGTGATTTCTTCTTTTTTAGGGTATTCATTGCCTGTTCCATTTCTTCCATTGTTAGATTTACCATCATATATTCTGCTGCTGTCTCTGTATTTCTATGATATATCTGTTTGTCTTTGATTGCTTTCTTCTGTTCGGTTGTAATATCAATGTGGTTTGCATTTGCATAGTGTTCCATAAGTGCATTTGCAGCCTTTTTTCCTGTAAGCAAGGCATTTCCTTGTTTAATTGTTATTTGTTTGTTTCTAGGTCCTTCATTGTTCATGGCTTTCACTAGTTTCCATAGTTTGTTTCCATCCCTGTCAAAATTCAGGTTTTCTGTTTTTTTCCTCCAACAATCTCTTGTTGTTTGATTTACTGTTCTTTTATATTTTGCTGAGATGGCTTTGAGAGAGATGTTCGCTTCAATTGTTTGTTCTCTCTCTCCTGTCTTCCTGGCATCTTCAACTTTGTCCTCCAAACTTTGTAGTTCTTCAGTCCAGTATGGTTTGTAATTTTTCCTCGCTCCTCTAGGAATGGACTCAGTGGCTGCCTGTATTATCGCTCTGTTTAGACTTTCCACCATTTGCTTTATGTTGCCATATCGTGTATTTATGTTTTCACAATATTTGTCTGTTAGTATGGCAAATCTGTCCCAATCTGCTCGTTTGTAATTCCAGCGGGGCAAGGGCTTTTGCTCCTGTGGGACATACTCCATATTCATTACAAGCTTGATTGGTCTGTGGTCACTACCTACTAATTGGTCCAGCACATGGCGATCGATTTTGTGGAGGTTGTCTCCTGTGCAGAAAGCTAAGTCTGGAGTAGAAGTGGTAAGCCATCTTCTGGAGTAGAAGCTCGGTGTGTCATCCGCTTTGTTGAGTAGATGGAGATTTGAGTCTATTTCCCAGTCCTGCAATTCATCTCCTCTTTTGTCAGTATCTGGGTATCCCCATCTTTCTGAACGGCTATTAAAGTCTCCGACAATAATGCAGTTTGTGTCAGTTATTTTCATGTTTGAGAGTGTAAGGTCCTTATCTGCTGGGCTATACAGATTGTAGATTCTTATTTTCACGTCCTTTATCATTATATCAACACCTATAATTTCCGTTTGGTTGTCAGAGATCACAGATACTTCGCTGCAAGGTATTGTATTTCGTGTAAGTATTAGAACTCCTCCTTTGTGTCCTTCGCGGTCGAAACGTGTGGCCTGATATCCTCTGACTGAGAATTTGTGATTGGCGTTGAGGTGTGTCTCTTGAATGCATGCCACATCTATTTTATCTTTATGAAGACGCTGTGTTAGGGACCCTTTCTTCTTGTAAACTCCTTCGGCATTCCACTGTAGTATGTTGAGTGTCCGGGGTATTTGGTCAATAGCTCTTAACCTACTCCTCTGTGCCTTGACTCCACAGCACAGGGGAAGGTGACCACCAGTAGTCATGGGTGGACCCCCTCGAGGCAGGGGGCCCGGCACTATCGCCGCCTGATGGGACTTCACGGGATTAGCACCATAACGATTAATTTTGATTTGTGAGTCCATACATATGATACCATTTCTAGTGCCCTCGCCTGAATTTTGCGTGTGGATTAGCTTTCCATATTACCAGTGTTCCTCGCCATCAGGTGAACCCATTCTGACTTCAGAGGTATCTGTAATTTACGTCCCCAAGTCAAGGATGAGAACTTAACATTTAAGTCCACCTGACCGGCGTTGGGGTTGAACCCACTACCACGGCATCAGCACACCGGAAGCTTAAGAGCAAGTGCTGTTATTCATCGGGCTATGCTGTCCTGCACACGTGTATATCGATGGCTACCCTACATTCAATCTGTACCATAATTACCAATTGCCTTGTCGACTGGCGAAGGCGATGATGGTAATTCACATCTTATTATCGCCAACTGCATGTATCAGTTCGTGCCATTAGTCGTCATTAGTCGCGGCTCCAACTTTACAGCAACGGGTCGTCCCCATTACGCTCCGTTCCTGTGCCAGTGAAAATCACACAAAATGCTCCCCACTGCCCCATGTGACAAGTGGAACACACAGGAGTCTCGACAACCCAACAGCCCGCACAGTTACGCTATCCATAATACCGCCGCCAGAATGCCAACACAAAAGTCCTCCACGGAAAATACATTTCATTGTCGATGGAAGCGGCAATGACCAGTAAACCATCAGCCACACATTTCTGCATAAGGCAATCCATTCAGTTCAGTGACAGGCCGATCGCCATCATTCTGAACATGCAGTTCACGCTATGAACAATCGTGGACAGATGTAAAAACATTCCACACGAAATGCACATCTCACAGTGTCGCGCCACGCACTCAACTCAGTAGCAGGGCGATGGAGCCACAATCATTAACACCCCGGAGGCTTTAACCATTCAAATGCCTATCCGCCAAAAATTGTCTCTCATTGTTTTCCTCTATCTCTCTATACACAAATCTTTCTAGTTGTCAGAATATGTTCCAGTTTTTGTGACCGTAACTTGACCATAAAACAAAAACAAAAAGACTGCCTCTTTCTGATGTTCGTGATAAAGTTGTCTTGTGTCGTAGCCTCTTTCAAAACGATTAGATCACTCATTTTGCTGCTCAAGCAATTTTCAGCACTCTTATATAAAAACACACAACTGAAGCTACTATGGAATTTTTGTTGTTGTTGCTTGTTTGCTAACTGTGCAGAAATCACAGCCATATGTTAAACCTGGTTATTTAAAACATGCAATAATTCTTTGTCTAACCCTCAGTGACAAGAGCATATTGCATAATATATTCTTCATTTAATAAAATTCAAACTACATCATTGAGAAACACGAAGAAAGTGATCTAACCATTACGCCATTCAACTGTGTCAGCACAGAATGAAAGAACAACAAATTGGAACCAGGCATTGATAACGACTAGCAGATGAACTTAATTTCAAAAGAAAGAAGGGGAAAAAAAATAAGAACAAACAAATCCCATAACACAGAATATGGGCCAGGAAAAGAACGGTGGAGTCAAAGATAGACTTTCGTAAGATTAGAGGCAGGGCGTAGTAATCTCTGTTACCGCAGAAAATCACGTGATATTAGCTTCTTTTAGTCAGGACAAGTTATTAAATCTGACGTTTATCTTAGATTGTATCCGGGTTTGCAGCTGGCTGGTGTTGCTGCTGGCTTATTTCATGGGAGATATTGTCAGGCCTGGGGTGGAACGTTTGCGGTGAGCTTTGGGGAGAAATTATGGACACAACGTGTTGCGTTGTTTCATTTGGTTTATGGAGTTATATAACTCGCTGCTTGGAAGCATGCAAGTGTATCGTGTCTTCTGTACCGCCCTCTGATGTTTTACAGATAACCACGTTTTATACCGTCCAGCTGGGATCACGGATTTGTAACGTATGGAAACCAATCATGGCTTATAAATAAATATATCATAACCAACTCCTCATGAGAACAGTCAGTAAGAATACTTTAGGATAGCTGCTGCATAGATGGAATGAGTAAGCATAATAATACTCGATGTGCAGTAACGTCTTTTGACAAAACATAACATAGCATTAGATGGCATTACAAAAAAATAAATATAGACATTATTATTGGAAACTACATACATTTAAGGCGACGTAATAACACATAATAACCTTTAAAAAAATATAAAATACCACAAATTTAAACTGATAATAATTGTTAAAACACATTTTATAGGCTCTAGGATAAGGCAAAGAACTCATTCACGGAGAGGTAATTTTATGACAAGATCTGAGAGACGGAGGCTCCCGCTGTTTCACGTTTGTGCTAGCACTGTTGTGGCTGCTGAGTGTGGCATTAAGACAGGTTTATCTCGGCAGCGCAGCGGGCGGGGGATGCCATAATTATGTACAGTCAGTAAAAATGTTTTAAATACGGCTTTTTGGTATATATGGTTTGATATGACGTGCCGTCAAATTTCATTAACTGATTCAGAAACAAAGGATAAAGTATCGCCAAATGTGAGCCCCAATTTGAACAGAAGGTCGCTAAACAGTAGGGTCATAGTCTTATTTGTTTCGTTTGGTAATATCTTCCCCAGTTTCAATGCTCAGTGAATGGAAATTTACATTTAATACTTGTTTATGTGAGTGTGTACCAATATTTGGTCCAAACCTACTTTTTGTTAGCTATTGAATCAGCTAATACTCCACAGATAAGTTAAAGTACCGGATTTCTGTTGTTCACGCTGATAGAATGTGGCGATAAGAGAACATAAAACTCTGCTATACTTATGAACAAGTCTACAGTTCCCTCCTTAGAGGAAGCAACGGGCGGAAATATCACATGTTTAATAAATTAAAGATAGGAGATACAGATGAATGTAACAGTGTGACTGGTAAAGTGACAGCTAAACATTTCTTGCAGGAGTGTTCAACCGGACGCAGAAATCTATTTTGGCCAATACCCGCTCGATTTGAGGACAACATCAATGGTGATGTAAACAAGCTCACGTTGACTGCTGCTTTTTTGGGATATATTCAATTTGACTTCTCAAAGTGGAAGAAGAAGAAGAAGAAGAAGAAGAAGAAGAAGAAGAAGAAGAAGAAGAAGAAGAAGAAGAAGAAGAAGAAGAAGAAGAAGAAAAGAAGAAGAAGAAGAAGAAGAAGAAGAAGAAAAGAAGAAGAAGAAGAAGAAGAAGAAGAAGAAGAAGAAGAAGAAGAAGAAGAAGAAGAAGAAAAAGAAGAAGAAGAAGAAGAAGAAGAAGAAGAAGAAGAAGAAGAAGAAGAAGAAGAAGAAGAAGAAGAAGAAGAAGAAGAATGACGATGGCAGGCGCCTGACAGAAATCATGAAAAGAATTGATTGATTGATTGATTGATTGATTGATTGATTGACATAGGAACCGACATCACAGTTTTCGGGGCATTCCCATAAGCGCTCCGTCCCCATCCTCAGCAGTCAGCGAAGAGTTCCAGCACCAATAGTACCAGTAGCAATCTGATTATATATCCGTCTCGCCTTTCCTCTGAGCGTCGAGCGTCGGCCAGATCCCCTCGTCACTCCTCGCTGTCTCATTCTTGCCAGACCATGGTGATCCATTTGCCCCTCCGAGGTGTACACGTGCTCCTACAAGGCCGCAACCACGTCTGCCTTGTCATGCATCAATACTCCACCAAGTTCTGCCGAGCCAGCCAATCTGTCCGCCTGCTCATTCCCCAGCACAAAGAATTGAAGTGGTTAGCTGATTCAGCGCCCCCCCCCCCAAAAAAAAAAAAAAAAAAAAAAGAAAATTGACCCAACATGGTGCACAATTAACTGAAGAAGTATTATAATGTAAATTTCCCTTCCCTGAGTATTAAAATTGAGGGCGATATCGCGAAACGAAACAAATAATATGATGATCCTAGTATAGCGATATAACGTCCTCCTCGGATGTTGAGTGGTCTCGAGGTATGGTGTCCGCCTCGAGTGCTGGAGGTCCCGGATTCAAGCCCCGGTGAGGACCGGGATGTTTTCACGTAGACTTCTAGTAATAAAATTTCCCCTGGTCTATGTGTAGTGAGATCGACGCCCGTGTGCATTGTTGCGTACGTAAAAAATCCCTTGGCAGTTGGAAATCGAAAAAGAGTAGCCTAACGGCGCTGCCTGGGCAAAATTTCGAGTTAAAAATCTACCCAAAGTATTTTAGGATCCTCGCCGGTGCAACGGAGTTCGTGCACTGAGCTGAGTTTCTCGCGACTCAGGTTTGAGTTAGGAGGAGAACGGAGCACTTATGGGTTACACCCGTGTGCCATGATGTTGATCCATCGACTAAACCAAACTAAACCAAACTAAACGTCCTCCTGTCCAAATGGGAAGTCACATTTGGCGGATAAATAATCATTCGACACTGAATAAGCTAAAGCTGTGGCCCACTACATGCGAAAGATTTGAACAAATAATTGGTAAACACTGAGTCAACATGTGTTATGTGTATACCTCTCTTCTTCTGTTGTCTTTCATCTAGCAGGAGGCCATAAACCGACTCACGCAAAGCCCTTTGTAGACTTGTTCATGATTGTTTGAATTCTGCAGCTAATTTGTCTACGGGATGCGGTCGCCAATGTCACGCCAATCCTCCTTTCTCTATTCTTTAGACAGGCATTATAGGTTTAGAGTGTCGATTCTTTCCTGTGGAGGGTGGGGGTATGAGGGGGGGGGGGGGAGGGGATTCGTGGGGACGTGGTTAAGCCGCCAGAGTTGCACTCCGCAGGTTGTGGGTTCGATTCAGGGCCCCGTCAATCTATTCACGAGTGCAGTTTTCTCGGAGAATCATGAAGGAGTCGTTGCTGGAGGTACGGAGTTCGTGCTATGTGCGACGCTTTCGGCAGACGGCCTTGCGGAAAGAGACCGAGCCATATGGGATGAAACCCGGTGCAAAGATGTCGAGTATCTCGAATTTATACCTTTCTTCTGACCTTTCCTTACCGGCCCCGGTAACACACGGGCGGTTGTGTAAGTATTTATACTGCAATGTTATTTAGTGCTGAGTCGTGGTCTATGAGCAAACAGTTGGCAGAAAGTATACATGGTAATAACATATGAATATACGGGGGCGAATATTAGCGACAGACACATAATGAGAAGATCATTATGTAATAAAGGGCGAATATTATAGACAGTCACATAATGAGAAGAGAGACATTGGAAAATATAGTGAAGACTGCAAACACCAGTGGTGGCAGAGCGAGAGAAATGGTGATTATTATTTTATGTTTTGTTATTTAAAAAAAAAAAAAAATTATTTTTTTTTTGGGGGGGGGGGGGGGGGGGGGGAGGAAGGGGAGGGGAGGGGAAGGAGTGACATGGAGGAATTGTTAGCAAAGTTGATCCAGAACATAAAGGGCCGAGATCTGTGGAGTTGCATGAACGCCTACGCCATTTAGCAGGGTACACGATGATGATGATTTTGATGATGATGATGATGATGATAATGATGATGATGATGATGATGATGATGATGATGATGCATATATTGAGAGTCTACATGCAAATGTGCCATGCAGTAATAATTACCATCAACAATAGCAACTCCGCCATCTAGCAACGTGTACTAATTAGATACACCACGCCTATATTAAACAAGAGTTTAAAAGGCAAGAGAACCAACTTCATTGCACTAAGTTTTATCCAATATAATTGGGTCTCTTTCTGCAGGACGGCGTGTCGAAAGCGTCGCACAGATCACTAACTCAGTAGCTGCAGCGACGACTCCTAGGAGTCTCCGAGAAAATTGCACCTGTGAATCGAAGAAAGTAGCCCTGAAACGAACCGGTAACATTCTGATCTCGAGGCAGAGGCGTAACCTCTTCGCTACGGAGACTCGATCGTCTTCATTGCACCGGCTTCTATCCCATATGGCTCGGTCTCTTTCCACAGGGCGTTATGCCAAAAACGACGCACAAAGCACGAACTCCGAATCTCCAGCGACAACCTACAGAAGTCTCCGAGAAAACTGCACTCGTGAACCGAACGAAGTAAACCGGGGATCGAACCCACAACCTTCTGAGCAACGGAGAGTCCCTCTACAATTACATCAGAATTCCACACAGACTCACACAAGCCTTTAATTCCTCATAGACCCACCCAAGCCTATAATTCCACACAGACTCACACAACCAGCCAATAATTCCACATGTTAAACCATTAAAGGGGAGATAAGCACCTGGCCTCTTGTGGCTAGAATGGGATTATCGCTCAAGGCAACAATGAGAAAACAAATAGTTTTGACGTTGCTCATAATGCCTCGCTTGCATTTGCCTTGCAGCTACAGAGAGGGCGCAAGGAAATGGGGGGGGGGGGCGGTTTTGTTGACGTTATGTTGCCATTGTTCTAGCATATACATTCTACGGGGTGGCATTTCAGACGAGCTTCTGGCATAACTTCAAGGCCACTTGACATTTTACCAACAGAGTTGTAGCTCTAAGACAACGAGGATTTGTCCATATTTGTGGTGCACGATTGTTTCATTTCATTGAGTCAGCACGAAGTTTGTTTCTAACTCAGTGTGTCAGTACGACTGTCAAATAGTCGATTGTTTTTTTTTGTTGTTTTAAAAAAAAATAAATTAAGAAGTTATAATAGTAGCTACCTTGAACAGAAGGATTTGAACCAGCATCTTGGATACAGTGAATTACAGCGGCAACCATCAGCAACAACCATAAACAGAGCAGGGTATACAAACACTGATATGCCCAGAATATAGTGTTTCAGAACATATTAAAGAAGCGACAGACTTTGTTAGACACCTATGTTTGTTGTGATTTGACGTTAAATTTGGCGGAGACGGCTGTTTCATATTGACACGACAAGAATCCTTATTCATTTCGAGCATCATCACCATCATCATCGTTTTCGTTATTATGGCCGTAGTCATCATCAGTATCATCCTTTCGCTCACATTATATGGATGCAAAGCATTTATATGGAAATAAATATAAGTGGCGCCGATTTTAGAAATATTTACAAATAATAGTCCCGTCAAAATATATAAATAATAGCTCGGTGAATGGCGAAAACACAGAATCGTAGTTACAAGCTGACGGACTAACAGGTAGACAGATAACAGCAGACTGATAGGCTGGCGGCCATGGTAGCCTGGTGGATAGACGAGCACCTGCTGGTCTTGTGGTACCAGGTTCGAATCCGCATCAGGACGGATGTTATAAATTGACCTGGACTCCCAGGTTGATCCAGCCTAAAATGGATACCCACAAATTTCTTAGGAAGTAAAGATGGCGGGCCCACATCACCCACCCAGAGCTGATTGATCTATATAAGTACTGGTGCAACACCATGAGGCCAGTGCGTCTTAAGATGAGTAAAAGTCCTTTAATTTGCTTTTACTTGACTAGATAGACAGGCAACAAGCAAACAAACAAATTGACAAATAACAGACATGCAAACATATAGACAGGCATAAAGCAGACAGGTAGATAATAGACAGACAGTTAGCAGACATGCATACACGAATTAGCCCCGTAAACAGATGTGTGACACGGAGAACATATACAAACAACCGTGTCAAGAACGCTCAGACAGGAATGCGAGAAATTAGTGTCAGACAGAAGAAATGTTGTTATATACACTTGTGATCTATATTTATTACTGCTGGCGAGACCTTTAAATTATACACTAGGCGTAACCAGTCAGGAGGAATCCTGTCTCGAATTTGCCAAACCACATTGCAGTTGCTACATCGCAGGTGGCTTTAGTAGAAATTGTGCTCAGTGTAGACCGACAAATATCTTTCAACACGACAACGCAACATCTTCATAATCAACTCAAACGTTTCATCCACATTTCTGGCTATCAAATACGTCTTCTTTCGTAACTTGCCCATTCTAAGATCAGATCAAGTCACTCGAAATGTGTTCACGGATGGCTCAATGGTAATCTGTCGGCGTGATAAACATTGCTTGTCCACTGTCGCTTACCTTCGATTGTCGCATTTACATTTTCCAAAGTTATCTTTTGCTTTAAAAACTCCCTTTTCTGCAACTCTCGCAACCTCATATATTCATTTATTTGCAAGAGATTTGGCTTAAAGTAAACTGGACCGACTAGGACAGTGGTTCTCAACCTTTTTTGGCCCATTTCCAATTTCACCATATTTTCAGAACGTCATTCCCCCCCTTTCATATTTCCTATCTAAAAATCCCCTCACCCCTGAAGGCAAATGTAATAGCATATACTAAAACAAGTCTAGACATCCACATAAAACATGATTTGTGGGTCTACTTACTTTATAAAATGAATTTTAGAAGGACGAGACATACATAACTGTAAAGTATGAAGGGAAAAACTATGTCAAGTAATCGGTTCTTGTATTAACACGATCTTGAAATGGCCTTCATTCCCCCCTGGAAACCCTGAAATTCCCCCCTGGGGGGAATTCCCCACCGGTTGAGAACCACTGGACTAGGAGATCTCTAGCGGACTGATTCAAGAAAGATCTGAGATTTCACTCCGACAAACCTGTTTTCAATGGTCAAATTCTTTCACCACAAGGGTGTTGATGTTGTATGTGCCACTGTCATGAAACCATCTTATTCCGAAAGCTCAGCAAGATTGAGAATAGAGAGCCACTTAATTACCAGATGGTTAGAAGCGGTAACAGCAGAACAGCTATCAATCTCTCAACCAAAACCTCGAACTTGCAACATCTCGTGTCACCTCTTTAGCCTCTCCTCCAGTGAGGGTGGCGAATCTGAGGGCAGTCAAACCATGCCGAAGTACAACCTCCACAACAGAGCAGTAATCGTCCGTAAGTCACACTTACCTGCGGAGATCAAGAGGTGACCAAAGGAAGAACCGGCTTCCTAGTAGAGTGCGGCGCCATGAACGGGGCACAAAGAAGGAACATGGCAACGGAGACTATGGAGGCGATTGAGGCCGTGGCTGGGGAGGAAGCAGGCTCCCCACGACCACAAGTGCTAAGGGGCAAGCACAGGCTGCGCAGATTCTCCTCTCCGAGGGAGAGAAAGCTTGAGAGTGGACATGGTAACAGCGAAGGGACAAGCAGAACAACAGGGACAACAAGTGTGACCTAACGTCTACACGGCAGGGAAAAGATGCCCGAAGTCATGACCAGGACAGGGCCCGCCCCTAGAGAGTGTTAAGGATAGAATGGTCCGAAACACTTGGAGAAGGGGTATCGTTTCTGACGATCAGAAGGCCCTGCCATGTTTTTACCTCCAGTATGGGATTTTCCCATCCTGCGGGAATCAATGCTGTTGTGGATGTCACGACTTATGTTTATCTTTGACAGGAGCCGATTTAGCTCTAATTAGAGGTCGACAGACGCCTGACTTTCTTGTCTTCCCTTCTCTTGTCATGTGGTGCCCATAGCGATGTTCATATTTAGTCTATCGTTTTCGATCTGATGGTGACAGTATTTAGTTCTACTTCTTCCGATTTGGAATCATTATATTGAAACTAAAGTACATTGCTACGTTTTTTAAGTTCTTAAAACTACTTTCTTGGTCGTTATTATATTATTTAAATTCATTTTTCCCATTGTGATTTCTAGTCACTTGGTCCTTGCAGGATATTTGTATGTGTTGGTGCTTGTTGTTTCTCGGCTTGATCTTAACTTAACATACATTTATGATTCAATTTATATTGTAATATCATGCTGCAATCAAGATCCTTCTGATTAGAAACAGGCACACGTGTGCGTCATCTTTGAGTACATCTGTATTATTTTAAGCTCATCAGAACGTTCATAAAGCTGAAAAATTGCTTTCTTACGCTTTTCAAAAAAATTTTCACTTGTCATTTCTTTTTTAAATGTGTGTACATACAGTTACAATAAATGCTGGACAGAAAAGACAGAGACAACGGAGAACGTTGTGTGTGAAAAGCTGAAATAAATGGGCAATAAACAGTAATATAATGAACACCAGCTTCTTCAAAATATCAACTGACAGAGAGGATTGCAGAGTCGTGATCGCCCATGTCTTACCCAGACCAGGCACATGCAGAAGAAGAAAGCTCCAACCCCGGCGTATATAGCTTTCAATTGTTATTGACTACTGCCTTGCGCTTGTTTTAACACAATGGTATGAGCGTCGGTTATTCAGAAATCAATGGCCAACTATTGAACGTAAACTTGCCTAGTACTACGCAAACTGCCAAAATATGCTTGGGTTGACTACGACGTCCAGTAATAGGACACGCAATTAACTACTGCTTCCTCCAATCTCTGGAAGTGTACATTTATTTTTCTTGTTAATTGTTTGACATAAAAGGTCGATATGTGTTTTTGTGAATCATAGCTACAATTTTCCTGTCTGTCTGGCGTGCAGATGTGGGAGATTAAATCAAGAGATGTTTATACTGTAACGGTTTCGGTACCTTTCTCACACCGCAGGAGGCGACAATTTCGGGGGAAGTCGACGGCCAAGGCAAAGCGTAGATTGACTTCTGGGCGTTGAACGGGTGGTTTGGGTTATACGATATCTAGGAGTTACTTCCCCTGGTGATATGTTCAGGTTACCGGCAGAATAGTCTAAAGAACACAGTATGGGCACGCCAGACAATGAACTATAAATCATAATGCGTGAACATGGAGACAGAAACTATAAATCATACTATGAAAATGTCAAAACAATGAGATGTCGATCCTAATGTGTAATTGTCAAGACAGTAAGCAATAGATCAAACATGTGACTATCATATCGACAATGAGTTGAATGATAGAATGTAAATTTTAAGATATTAGCTAAATATAACAAAATAAAAATGCCGCTAAAATAAAGAGCATCTTATGCAATAAATCACTATCACGGAATGTAAGAAAGAGAGTGCAGAAATGCTATATAGAACCAGTTTTGCTGTATGGCAGTGAATCGTGGAATGTAAATGAACAAATTAGGAAGAACTTAAAAGCAACCGAGATGTGGTTCCCGAGAATGTTGCGAATTCCTTGGCCTACCAGAGTAACTAACAACGATTGCCTGAAAGAGGCTAGTGAAACTAGAACATCATATACAACAATAAGAAAGAGACAAGCAGCGTTCTTTGGTCATGTGATGAGAAGAGAGGCATTGGAAAACACCATGACAACTGGAAATATTGAGGGGAAGAGAGGCAGAGGCAGACCAAGAGAAATTATGCTGGATTGATTGAGACGGTGGCATGGAGGAATATCATCAGCAGAGTTGATCCAGAACACCAAAGAGCCATGAACATCAGAGAGCCATGAACGCCTACGCCAGCTGGCAGGGCACTTGATGATGATGATGATAACTGATCAGCAATCTGAGTATGTGATTGTAGAAACAAGGAAATATAGATCGTACTAATTAAATGCAAAGACAAAGACCTGAAGTAAAAGTAACACAAGCAAAGCATACCCTTTCATACTATGACGCTCTCGGGTATAAAGTGGAAGGAGCGTCCGTATTTTTTTTTTTTAGCCCAGTTCGCACCCCATGGAAGCCGTGGTCATTGGCACGCTGTCCACCTTTTACGTCTGTGGAGATTTCCTGAAAAGACTTGTGGGGATTTTGCACTGAACTTGACGCGACTTCAAAGCTGCAAAATTAAGAGTTAAGAAAGCAGCAGGTCTGAACTCCACGCATAAACACAAACAACAAACTGCCTGTATACCCCACCTTGCCTCCGCAAGTAGTTACATCCTTTGCTATCCAACACAGCGCCCTCCATGGCCTCCCATTTTATTCCTGTCCGTCTCTACTTCTCTTCTCCGTCTGAGTTTGGGCTGTTTTTTTTTTTTCTTTTGCCTTGTGGATTCCAGACATAAGCCTTCCGGTAATACTATTCTCGGGTGTTCTAACTGCAAGTATATGTCCCATCCAGCTCCGGCGTCTTTGCTTCATGTCTTGATTCATTGACAATTGTCAAGTACTCTCCATGAGGTCTAATTTGGTGCACTCTCGGCGAGGTCTACTTTGGTAACTCTGTCATACCATCTCAATCCTTCTATTTTGCACAGGAAAAAAATTAATGAATGTTTGCAGTTTACCTTTAACCGATAACACACACGACAATATCATGTATAGAATATGTGTGGACAAATAAAACAAAGATGTTTTTGTTCTAACATGCCGTGTTGATCACTTGTTCACCCAATTTTTCATTCTAGCCAGCCTGTTGCCATAATGGCGTAGTGGTTAGTGTTCTCGGCTACCAAGACAATGATCCGGGACTAACGCTTCCAGTGCCATACAGCTGTAACCTTTAACCCTCTGCATACGCAGTAACGCATCATAGTTGGGTTAGTTATGCTTTACATGAATAAAACACTTTAAATTTAGTGTTGTTAGAATGTATGTGCTATGGCATCGAAACACAGCTGCGGGTGATTTGGCAGCAGGTCGCCTTGCGTTGGTTTTTTACTATGTGGTATGGGTGTCGGTCTTTCATAAATCAATGAAAAACTACTAAACGTAAACTTGCCAAGAGATCACAACAGCAAAATAAAAAAAAAAAGCTATTGTTTACTGCGACTTCTTGTCTGCGACTTCCTGTAAAGGATATGCAACTAACTTTAACATGTGATATTGGACAAGCATGTGATATAAAGAAATCGGATGTGTCGACCGAAAGGCTGGAATATCGCAACTCTGCTGTAAATAGACACAACGCAATTACGCCCAGAAAGAAACATTCCCCACGAACGAAGAAGTAGAAGAAGAAGAAGAAGAAGAAGAAGAAGAAGAAGAAGAAGAAGAAGAAGAAGAAGAAGAAGAAGAAGAAGAAGAAGAAGAAGAAGAAGAAGAAGAAGAAGAAGAAGAAGAAGAAGAAGAAGAAGAAGAAGAAGAAGAAGAAGAAGAAGAAGAAGAAGAAGAAGAAGAAGAAGAAGAAGAAGAAGAAGAAGAAGACGAAGAAGAAGAAGAAGAAGAAGAAGAAGAAGAAGAAGAAGAAGAAGAAGAAGAAGAAGAAGAAACACATACGACACAAAAAATATTTTGCACGATTTATTGCCTGACACATTTCGCTGCATCTCGTCAGGTGCGTACAGCAGAATTATATATTACTAGCTGACCCGGCCCGGCTTCGCCCAGTCCTTGGTGGGGAGCATCTCATTTAATTCATATAATTAGTCATATAAGCTCCCGTTCCCGTTACCGACTATCTGTCTGTCTGTCTGTCTGTCTGTCTGTCTGTCTGTCTGTCTGTCTGTCTGACCCGGCATCGCCCAGTCCTTGGTGGGGAGCATCTCATTTAATTCATATAAGTAGTCATATAAGTTCCCGTTCCCGTTACCGACTATCTGTCTGTCTGTCTGTCTGTCTGTCTGTCTGTCTGTCTGTCTGTCTGTCTGTCTGTCTGTCTGTCTGTCTGTCTGTCCGTCCCTCCCTCTCTGTCTGTCTGTCTGCCTGTCTGTCTAATCATTTATTGGTTGCAGTTAGAACAACCTTAGATAAACGAAGACCAACTTACAAAAAGCATTTGAAAGAGCACTTGAAAGATCTTTACATCTTCCCCCAACAATTAACTTGGGTAAATGGAGCGGCGGCAGCAGCATCAGCAGAAGAAGGAAAAGGAGGAGTAGACAACTGCAGCGAAAAGGTGGGTCTGTCTATCTATCTGACCCGGCGTGACTTCGCCCAGCTCCTGGAGTGTAGCGTCTCATTAAATTCATACAACAAAAAAAGTAACTTAAAAAAATGCCCTTCTACACACCATCCATTATTTTTTAATGTAAATGCTTTCTAATCACCTGCATGACTACAGTAACTTCTTAAGCAAAAAAAGATGAGTTACAATGTTAAGCATTGTGCATTATTTTTATGAAAACTTTGAAAATGCCTTACAGATTGTATCATTATTTATTATAACTCATATGCCGGTACATAACTATGGACAAAGAGTTTATAAATCTTTGAAAACGATGCCACAATATGACTATAAGTTATACAGAAAAGTTATGCCCCTTGAAATAACTTTTATAGAGTTAGGTCCCCTGAGATATATTAAATTATGATGAAAAGTGAAAAATGAAATAATACTGGGTAAGCATGCGATTTCACACTAAAAAAATATGACAGTGGGCTACACTGGAATGAAAGAAAGGCGTGTAGAAAATTTCATCTCAATCGGATGGGCCGTTCGCGAGCGCACAAAGGACATACGGACATACAGACAGACATACAGACAGACAGACAGACAGACAGACAGACAGACGGACGGAGATCGCAATTTATATATAAGATACTAGCTGACCCGGTCCGGCTTCGCCCATCTGTCTGTCTGTCTGTCTGTCTGTCTGTCTGTCTGTCTGTCTGTCTGTCTGTCTGTCTGTCTGTCTGTCTGTCTGTCTGTGTCTGTCTGTGTCTGCCTGTCTGCCTGTCTGTCTGTCTATCCAATACGTTATAAAACACAAGGTCACCCTTATTCACTTCATCTGATAAACAACTCTGCAGTAGGCACCTGACGAGATGCAGCAAAATATACCAGGCAATAAAATGTACAACATATTGTTTGTGGCTTCTGTGTGTAAATAGTCTCTATTTGCTGACTCAAGTCCTGCGAATGCTTTCGCTTACAGTCGAACGCCTTGCTCCCATGGATGATGCATGTTCGCTATATAGCGGCACCTCACCCAGAACATTACAGGAACCAAGAGTTCAGTTGGAGACTTCTAATGAAGAAACTCTCTTATCTATGAAACCAACAATAAATGCCTAATTTTCCAGTCAGCAGACCCAACTAGCAGAAACGCGGAAGAAATTTCCGCTTGGGGGAGCTGGTATCTAGTGCTTGGTGGCAGCAAATCAAGCCAGGGATCATAAATGTGGTCGGGAACTGCTAGAGCCGACCCCTAGAATAAAGGCCACAGTGTCACTTAGCACGCCGAGTAACCGCTAAAGGCTTATTGGTATTTCGCGTAAGACCTGTATTGTGGGAGTTGCTAGAACGAGGAGTTCTCAGTATATATGCCCCCCCCCCCCCGCATATTCTTTACAGGACATTGCAGCCAACACCAGCATGTTTCAGCTGCTGTTGATGTCTTGGCAATTTTACGTTTAGTAGTTTGCCATTGATTTCTGGACGACCGGCTCACATACCTCTATAAGTAACCAGCGCGACGCGATCCGATGCCGAACCTCGCGCAGCTGTGTTTCGTACATGAGTATACGGGATTACGAACAACGTCCTTAACACCTTCGCCAGGGAGGGCGGCAGTATGTATGTAAACAATACAAAATAACACGAAGTAATGCAGCTATACAGAACATAAATACGGAAAACATGACTTTGCGGCGACTAGCCTTCATTAGCAAATAAATATACATTGAGAACAATCACAAGAAAGTGAACGAAATGTGATCCTTATCTCAGAAACCCAGTTTCAGTTTCAATTTTTCATTTTCTTTTCATTGTTCTCATTTTTGTTTTTCATCTTTTCATTCTTCTTAATTGGCTATTATGCCTTAATGTAGTCGCTGCAGCGTCTTCCCCGTGATTATATCTTGTGTTTTGTGTGTTTGTTTACTGATGAAGGCCAGTCGCCACAACGTCCTGTGTTTTCCGTCATTGTTTTCTGTAAAGCTGCATTACTCTGTGTTATTTTATATTGTTTACGTTCTCACAGCTTTACCACAGTTCCACTAATTTTATTCATACTCTAACTCAATTTGTATGTCGGCTGTGCAGCTTTTTAATAGTCTTGTAAAGCCTTCAGCACAATTATCTTGATAGTTTTACAATCTTGAAACATTTGCTCAATTATAATATGACGTTGGTAAATAGGCGGTTCCAACCAATTTTGTGCAGACACAAAAACTTCGTTTTAAATTTGCTGTTAACGTGTGTATAACAAATGCTCTACATTGGAACAATAACACTGACTGTGTGTTTTAACAGATTCAGTGCTATATAAAAAGCAGGTTTGGACCAAACAAAAATGGATGGCAGAAAATGGGAAGTAGGGCTGTGTCACAGTTATGACTTAAAAGTTGTTAATATGGTAGCAGAAATGTTGTATTGTAATACAGTGACAACATATCGGCTAAATATAAACACATGCCAGATACAGGAAGTCGCACAAGACGATTAATCATCCTATTGCACTTAATCAGTTCTTCCCTATGCACCTAATAAAATACAGCAACATATACCAGGCAATAAATAATGCCACTTTTTATTTATGTTTCCTGTGTTATAAATTCACTATGTTAATACTTTGTTTTAAATCCGGGAATCTCCGTGGCGAAGTTGTCAAGCCGTTTGACTCGGACTCCGAAGGTTGTGGGTTCGATTCCGGGCCTCGTCCTTCAGTTCACGAGTTAATTTTTCGGAGACTCCTGTGGGCCGTGGATAGAGCACGGAGTTCGTGCTTTGTGCGACGCTTTCCGCGCTGCGGAAAGAGACCGAGCCATATGGGATAAAAACCCGGTGCGATGAAGTCGACCCTGTAGACATTTAAGCGACGTTTATTTTTTTTATTGTTTTGAATCTAGATAGTAATGAGTACAGTAAAGCTATTTTAAATCTTGATAGTAATGAGTAAAGGCTTGCGAATGCGGTTCGTGAGCCGGGTACCAGGCGTTCGAAGCTCAGCTGCGACCGATTTGTGCAGCTGATATGGGAGCCGGTCGTTCAGAAATCAATGGCAAACAACTGAACGTAACACTTACCTAGTATATCAACAGCAGCTGAAAAATGTTGGTGTTGACTGCAACGTCCCGTAACGCAACAATAAAAAAAAAAGTAATGAGTAAAGTAGGCGACCTTTTGTAAACTCTTTGAGGCGCATTAGGGAATATTATGCTAGAACTCATATCCCGTACAGACCCATCATTACAATAAGGAGTGATATGGTCAATGCCATGCCGCCCGCCTACGTCTCATTTCTCTAAAGAATATATTGCTTTCATTTATTTCTTGTGAGACTTATTCATTCGTTTGTCTGTCCTTCCATGGTATTCTTTGCATTTTCCCCATAAACCGTGCTTCCACTACCATTAAAAATTTTTCAGCTTGTGTGCTAATTGTTCTTGTTTCACATGCATGCAACACTACATGTTCTATATATTACTTCAACACTCATTTCTTCACTGCAGCTGACATGTTTTTATTGGGGAATATGTTTTCCATCTTGCTAAAAATGTGACTAGAATTATGATGCCAGAATAACTATAAGGTAGCTCAACTCCTCCAGTACAGGAGAGGAGCGACTAGAGTGATTCGATTCAAGCTGCAGTGAGAAGATAGCGAGGGATTACATAACAAAAGTTTTATAACATCACACGTTCCCTCGGGCTTTGGTTAGACTCAATTTTCCCCTTCAATAACAAAGTAACATGAACCCCTCCTTCTTTTAGGTTTCGGCCCTTGAGTTGAACATTCAGATAAGGGCTCGACATTCCCGATCTCTTGAGACCGAAGGTCAACATTAGGTGGTGCATAATGTTAACTAAGATTCAAACCGAGAAAGCAGAAATGTCGAAAATGTTAACACTGTTCAAGGTGGCAGGTACTTCAACTGACTGTGGCTGAAGAGTTGTCATATTTGCTTGAGCGGTCTCGGTAGTTTTCTTCCACCTTTTTGTGAGCAAGGCGATTATTACTGGAAATGTACGTGTTAAATTAGTGAAGGTAGTCAGGTGCTGGCTACCCTTGGAGGTGTAAAGTGTTGTCTTTAAATTTTCTAGACGACGCATAATGATATTGCCCTTATTACAACCGTTTTCAGACCTTAAACACTTAACCTGTGTGGTGGTTCACTGTATTTCTAATTCAAAATGTGAAGAATATTAAGCTTTAAATTAATATTTTATTTTCTTAAATGAAACAACACTTTCAGTAAGACATAAAATAATTTAAAACAATGTGTGAATTTACGCACATAAACCACCCTCAATAGTTTCACAATTTATTGCCTGGCACTTAAATGTTACTTCGAATCTTTCCTGCTTTATGGTAGTAAATCATGGAATGTAAACGAACATATTAGAAAGAGCTTGGAGGCAGTTGAATTGTGGTTTCTGAGACGAATGCTTCAAATACACTTGACGGCCGGAGTGGCTAACAAAGATTACTTGGAAAAGGCTAGTGAAATTAGAATATTATACACAACTTTAAGAAAGAGGCAAAGTGTTCTTCAGTAATATAAGGCAGTATTTTTTTGTTTTCATTGTTGCTTAGTTGTGTCTAGTGTATAGTCTCAAGAATCTGCATTTGTCCACTTGTCTTCTACGACTCTAATCAAAGCCTGACATGTAATAATCATGCAAGTTTAATTGTTTCATTGGTCACCCGATGGCCTCCATTTCCATCTCTGAATTCTCTTGTGCCCATACAAGACCGCGTTGAAGATTTGGCCCGTTTCTGAACTGACAGAATGCAACAAACGACAAGAGCCCGTTGCCTGCCACGTTACCCGAATCAATTCACTCAACAACTACTCTCCGGGAGCACCAGAGATCACCAGACGTGAATCTATTTTTTTCCAGCGCCGAAGACCTTAAGTGCTAATGGGAAAAGGCCGAAACGGGGCCTTAATTAATGGCGCGAGGTTTTTTAATTAAAGTTTCACAGCATGTGACCATCAGGTCTGTGGTAGCGTCTGTTCGTCTGCCGTAAGGCTGTTCGCGCGAATTAAGAAAACTCCAGAAGGAGGGAAGAGTTTGACATCATCAAAGTAAACAGACATGAATTCACCAATGGAATGGAGTCTTCTGCTACCCAAGGATGTACAGATGGATTACGGATTTCTATTTTTAGAATAGCTACTACCATACGTCATGAATACATACATATATTGACACATAACATTATATAACATAGCACTGCACTTACAGACAGACAGAAGTGCATGCGTTTGTACGTAATTACTTAGAAATTTATTACATAACCAGTAAATACGTGACTTACATAACTTTAATCAGATGATCATAAGGTATAAATAAGTAACTGAGAAAGTCGATGTTAATTAGATGAAAATAAAGGAACATATAAGTTACGAAGAAACATGACTGTATCTAGATAGAAACAAAGAACTGTATAAGTATTTGAGTAACCTAATTGCAATAAGATGAAAATAAATGTATATGTTAAGTAAATATGAGAAACATGATTGTAACCCGCCTAAAATAAAGGAGTATGTAAGTAAATGAGAAACATGACTGTAATCTGGTGAAAATAAAGGAATACATAAGTAAATGCAAAATATGACCGCAATCAGATGAAAATACATGAATGCATAGGTACATGAGGAACATGATTGTAATCTGGTGAAAATAAAGGAATGTATGGTAAATGAGAAAGATGATTGTAACCCAATGGAATCAGACGACGACCTGGCCGGACAAATAAGAGCGCTCGTAGTTAAACTTCCGGTGCTCAGATGGCGGGCTACGTGATTCAACGCCCACACTGGCATTACATTTTATTTCAACTTTGACTTCTCGTTCAGAAAGTAATGGCAAACTAATGGCAGCAAAATTGCCTGAGTATCAACCTGAGATTGAGCGCAACGTAGGTATACGCGGAAGCCTCGGTAGAACATATGGTGCTCGCCCTACATTTTAGAGGTCAGCATGGCTGAATGGATTAGAACGCGCTTTCTTAAACATCTGGTGTGCTGATGCAGAGGTAAGGGGTTCTACCCTTACGCCGGACGGTTGGACTAAAGTGTTGACTTCTCGTCCTTGACTTTGGGACGTAAATCACAAGTGCCTCTGAAGTCAGAGTGGGTTCGCCTGATGGCGAGGGACACTGATAGTAGGGTAAACAAATCCACACGCAAAATTCAGCCCAGTGCTATTAGAAGTAGTGTTATGGACTATGACTACGGTTGAATTCAGAGCAAGCGAGCGAAAAACAAAAAAAAGACCCACATTTGTACAGATCAGTCGGCTCTCAAAGGGTGATGGTTCAGTATCAAAGGCTGATGGTTCAATATCAAAGGCTGATGGTTCAATATCACGCCGACCGCTATTAATACCCTAGACATCCCCCCCCCCCCAACCTTAGCCTGAAAACTATTCCAGTCAACCCTGGGAGCCCAGGCCACATTAAAAACACCTGCGTCATTGCGACTTCGAACCCGTGACCACAGGGCTGACAGGCATGCGTCTAGCCTCTACACGCCTCAGTTCTCTACGTCACGAGGGGATAGTCAGTAATTATGTATATATAAATTAAGACACAAGGCCAATTCATTTATAACGAATTCAAGCGCATCGCCTGGGACAAGGCACTTCAATTTAATAAACAGAAACATCTTGACTTCAGCAGGATATGACAATATGACATGAAACAAAAAAGCATATTAACTCATTAAGTGCCATGGGGTAGGGAAATTATGTCACTTAGAATTCGCGTATCTGCCGTGGGCATATATATATATTTATCGGGGAAATATTGTCATTGCTTTATAATACAACATGTCTGCTACCATATTAACAACTTTTAAGTTATAACTGTGACACACCCCAACTTCCCTTTTCCCGCCATCCTTTTTTTTTTTTTTGTCGTCCAAGCCCACTCTTTGATTGACACAGAATGTGTTAAAAAATCATGTCCAGAAACAACAAGCCCAAACACGTGTACACGTCTTACAATGACGTCACGATAAGTGAACATAATTTCTCCGATTGGATAAATTCGGTGATAGCTGAAAAAAAAATGGGAAGAAATTATGCATGCCTTAATTGTAATAGACAGTTTCTTTATTAACTTTATTATCTACATTATGCTTCCGCTGCCATGTCACGGGCAAGGCCATGTGTCTATATAAAAAGCGAAACATGTAAAGAACTCTTTTGCACTCTTTAGACTACTTTAGAGCGTATTGAGTATAGTCCAATGTGGCTGGGGACAAATCGGCAATCGATTGGTGGTGTATAAAACTCCAGCCGTCTTCACTTCCCTGGACGTATCCAAGTACCTATGTTAGACTTAGCCATCGTTGGGGACAATGCATTTAACGCAACCCCCCTCCCCTACCCAACACACAAACCCACACACACGCCCCACACCCACGACACCCACCCCACACATAAAAAGTCGCTTAAAGGTTGACACTGGGTTTTATCCCATATAGCTCGGTCTCTTTCCGCAGCACGGAAAGCGTCGCACAAAGCACTAACTCCGCAGCTTTTGGCGACGACCCACAGGAGTCTCCGAAACATTTAACTCGTAAACCGAAGGACGCGGCCCAGAATCGAATCCACAACCTTCGGAGCAGGAGTCAAACGGCTTGACCACTTCGCCCCAGAGACTCCCGTCACCCCACACATACACACACCCTCACACCCACCCACCCTACATACACACACACACCCCCCCATCCCTTTACACCCCTCACACACCTCCAAATCCATACCCAACCCCACACTCCACCCACACACACACACACACTTCCACCCCACACCTCACACACCCCCACCCCACACCTCACACACCCACACACACTGCTCTCTCAATGGGAATCCGAACACACGGGCACCGGTCTGACAGGGAGGTCAGTGCTCTACCGCTTCTCCACATTTGTCTTTGTATAAATCTTGCATGGCTGTTGCAGGACGTTACTTTTAACTCCAGGTTGATGTTCTAGGCTATTCTACGTTCAGTTGTTTGCTATTGCTTTCTGAACGAGAAGTCAACGTTTAAAATCAGCTTAATGCCCGAGTTAAGTATTGAACGCCACGAGTTTACCGGATGTTTAAGAGTGAGCGGTCTTATCTATTCGGCCACGCCGATACCTAATTGTCTACATGAAACATCGTAAATAAGGTAAACATATGGCAGCCACACGTTCTTACAGGTTCAAAAGGTGACATCTGGTCTCATCAAGGCTATGTGGTGAGCACGTTAACGAATCTAATTACTGTTACTTATGTAATGATGGGTTGACGTATGGCGGCAGTTCTACGTGTCAAGCTAAGTAAACACATACATTAGTTGGGGAGAGAGGGAGGGAGGGGGAAAGGGAGAGAAAGAAAAGAAGAGAAAGAGGTCGAGAGAGAGGGAACAAATATAGAATGAGAGAGGTAGAAGGGGGAAAGTGTTATAGAAGGAGAGAGAGGTGGAGAGATAGGTAGAGAAAGGAAAAGAGGGATAGAGAGTGAAAGCGAGCTAGAGATAGAGAGAGGAGAGAGGGGGAATAGAGATACAGGGAGTGAGAGGTAGAAAGAGGGAAAAAGAGACTAGGAGAGAGGGAAACAGAGGTAGAGAGAGAGAGAGAGAGAGGTAGAAAGATGGACAGAAGAAGAGAGAAGTAGCCAGAGAGGAGACAGGGGTAGAGAGGGAACGAGGAGAGAGAAATGTAGGGACAAAGGAAAAAGTGGGCGAGAGAGAGAGAGAGAGAGAGAGAGAGAGAGAGAGAGAGAGCAAGAGAGGACAGAGCGGTAGAGAGAGTAGAGAGAGAAAGAGAAAAGAGAGAGAGAGGTAGCGAGACAGGACACACACACACATACAGAGAGAGAGAGAGAGAGAGAGAGAGAGAGAGAGAGAGAGAGAGAGAGAGAGAGAGAGAGAGTTGCAGAACTCCGTTGATCTTATAGTTGCTCACTCTTGTAGGTCTTTAAGAATTGGAACTTGTGATGCATTGGCTGTATCCAGGTAGGGAGCAGCACATTAATTCCCTGCATGGGAGCCCGTCTGTTTAGGGGTGTCTTGCCTTACAATAATATAACGTTCGATACACAATTAAAGTTGATTGTAAGTAAAACATCCAGTCGCTTCCCAGTTGATTGTGGGAGACGACTATTGTCTCCGAACATCAAATAAAACTGTAGTTATCAATTCCAGTGCGAGTACCATCAACTTACATAGGTAGAACGGAACGCCAATTAGCAAATCAACAAACTGAAAATATATTAGTGTTGGCGGGAAAAGTTCAGGAAAAGTCTGCAAGAATGTTTATGCAGTCGACATGTCATAAAATAGCAACCAAGTTCCGCTATCTCTCAATACCTGCTGAATTGCCGTCAGGTTCATCTTGCCAGATGGCTAGATACCTATACCAACAACGTCTTCTTTCTTACGTTCTACATATGAGGACATCTTTGTAACATATGTTTTGTTATTCAATATAGAACATAGCAACATAGTCAATGAAAACAGAAGAAGAATGAACATTACAGTAAATAGGGAATTCTAGAACAATTAACAAGTTTGTCATATCTTAGACATATAATAACAGATGATGGCAGACGTGAAGAGTGAAGTTATAGATATATTTCAATCGAACGAAAGAAGAAGAAGAGTGACCAAAAATGTTTTCAACAACATGAAATCAGTATTAACACCTAGAGAGATTAACAAAGTATTACAAATGAGAATTGTCAAATGTTATGTATATTCAACACCACTATATGGCGCGCAAGCCTGAACAATGAATAAGCTACTATATTTATGATCGAGGAGCTTGAGATATGGACATGCAACAGAAATGATTCTCTTTCATGGGCACAAAAACATTCAAATACACCGGTTATAGAAAAACTGCGATCAAAAATGGAGTTGATGAAATAAATCAAAAAGAGGCACGTTAAATATTTCGACCACGTTACAAGACATACCACTCTTATAAAAACCAAACTGGAGGGTAAGGTTGAACGCAAACGGACAAGAGAAAGTCAACGATACGAATGGGAGGATAACATCAAGAGATGGAGAACAGCAGTCTGACAGAATGTACAATCACGATGAGAGACAGACAGTGGTTTAGATCCATTGCAGTCAACCTTCATTGTGGAGCGGCACCTTCTGACTGATTGATTTATTAATCTGTCATCACTGAGGTGACGTCACCCCCATATACCTGCCACTTAAGCTTCACCTTCGTCTTCACCACTACGCAAGTCTGGGGGGATTAAACACACTACTGAACATATTCTGCAAGCCCGTTCTCTGTACGGTGAACTATTCCAGATATACTAGCACAGTTGAAACTGCTATGGATCAGTGATGGGTAAGGACCATCATATTTTGTAGTGCATAGAGGAATTGGTGGTCAGTCTTTCCCTTGCGTAACGAGCGCCGAGCCGAGGAATCGAACCATACCTGGTTCTATGGAGCACAAATGAACATGCATCAGTGGCCACCAGATCGCCACAAAGAGCTGTACATGCATTTGCTGCATGGGCAAATAGATGGTATGTCAGCATAAACACTGACAAGTGCAGTCCCACTCTATTTACCCTCTCTCCTAAACAAAAGGCAGGGATCACCCAAATAAATGGAATACCCCTAAGAGAAGATAAAGAACCCACATACCTTGGACTAACATTTAATGGCAGGCTGAAATGGAGAAAGCACATCAACAAAGCAGTAGCAAAAGCCAGAAGGAAAATAGCCATCCTGAGAAAACTCAGTGGATCCACATGGGGAGCCAGTGAGAAAATACTTAGCAAAGTTTATCAACAGAGCATACGACCACACCTGAAATACAGATCAACTGCATGGTGTTCAGCATCAAAAATCGCACAACAAGAGCTGGACAAGGTGCACAATCAAGCACTTAGAGTCACCACAGGAGGGGTGAGATCAACCCCTATAGCGGAGATGGAGAAGTTGGGGAGGACACAAGTATTGAGAGAGCGCAGAGATACGAAAACGCTAATACAACCAGAATAGTTCCTCAGCTTGCCAGGCCACCCTATGAAGAACAGATATGAAAACTTAGCTATGGGGCGGTTGAAAAGACGTAGTTTTATCCACCAGGCCAAACAACTCTGCAGAGAAACCATCGATCTGGTCACAGTTGGTATCCTCCTGAAAACTATTCCAGAGCGAACTCCATGGAAAGATGAACATTGACTGTCATTACAAATCCAGACAAAAGTGAGAGGAATATTTGACAAGGAAGAACAGAACAGCGTACAGCGCAGAACAGCCGCTCGCAGATTTCTTCAAGTTCAATTCAATTCAATTCAATTCCTTGATGAAGTATACCCACAGGACCTTTGGATCCGAGTCTACACAGATGGGTCAGCACAAAATGCTGTTCGAAATGGAGGAGCGGGAGTGTACATAGAATACCCAAATAATACTAGTGACACGACCAGAGTACCAACAGGAAAGTACTGCCATAACTATGATGCTGAAATTGAGGTAATCACAATAGCAACTGAGAAATTACAAAATACCAGCCATGGTACACAACACGTGGTGTTATTGACTGATGAAAAATCGGTACTCGAGGCGCTGCTGTCTGGGAAATTACCAGTACTAAGAACACTACTTTCTGAACTTAGCAGTCAGCATAAGGTCACCATTCAGTGGAACCATCCCACTGTGGAGTACCCGGACACGACAGAGCTGATCGATTGTCTAAGGAAGGAGCAAAAGAAGAACAGCTGATGTGCCAGTTACTTCCACCAAAAGAAAAGAATGATCAGATCAGTCAGAAAGCCACAAAAACCTACTCAAGATGACTACCACATTATGGACAGACCAGAACAAGTTATTCTGCGCCTCAGAACAGGACACAATAGATTACACAACCACATATATACATAATTTAAGATTGGCGAATCAGCCATGTCCTGGGACGCAGAGGTGTTTCCAAGTAATCAGGGCTGGGTTCTATACTGGCCAAGACCTACTGACGCGTTCTCGCCGAGAGTCCTGGGCAACAGGTCCCTTTGGGGTCCTGGCTAAAGTCAGTAGGATCGTTGATTCCTCCGAAGTCGAAGAGTGTCTGCCTGCACGGCGAGGAACCACCAGTTTGCACACCAATAAGCCGGACATGGGACAACGGATACTCACGCAGACCTCCGGTCCTGTATGATACCACACTAATGTTGTCTTCATCAGACATACAGGACTTCACGCTGGAGTATATAGCCAGCGAACACAAGCAAGCAAGCAAGCCATGTGCACATGTGGATTGGCGTCGCAGACAGCAGAGCACATACTCCAAGACTACCCAAAATATAAATACAACATATCTAGATAAACCTTCTGGCCTAAAGAGACGACAGTGGAAGATAAACTCTATGGACGGCTGAGTTAACTAAGAAAGACTGTTAAATTCATACAAGAGACAACACTGCAGTTATAGACATATTTCAAGCGAACGGAAGAAGAAGAAGAAGAAGAAGAAGAAGAAGAAGCTACCACTTTCTCCTACTGCTACACACGTCAAGAGGTCTGCGTGGCCGCGGTGCTAAATGCACTTGTGCTTAGACCTTCCGTGCGTTGACGGTGGGGTAGCGGGTTAATTCCCTACACCGGTCACTTGGACTTCATTAATGACTTCTTGTTCAGAAAGCAATGGCAAACTACGCCTTGTAAATCAGCTTAGGATTGGAGGTTGATTGCGACGTCTTGCCAAAGGACATACAGCATTTAACAGCGTTTCCTAATATCTACGTTAAGAAGAAGCTTTCTATAGGACATACAACATTTAATAGTGTCACCTCATGTCTGCGGTTAGAAGAAGCTTGCCAAAGGACATGCAAACATTTAACAGGGTTTCCTAATATCTACGGTTAGAAGAAGCTTTCTATAGGATATACAACATTTAATAGTGTCACCTCATGTCTGCGGTTAGAAGAAGCTTTCTATAGGACATACAACATTTAATAGTGTCACCTCATGTCTGCGGTTAGAAGAAGCTTTCTATAGGACATACAACATTTAATAGTGTCACCTCATGTCTGCGGTTAGAAGAAGCTTTCTATAGGACATACAACATTTAATAGTGTCACCTCATGTCTGCGGTTAGAAGAAGCTTTCTATAGGACATACAACATTTAATAGTGTCACCTCATGTCTGCGGTTAGAAGAAGCTTGCCAAAGGACATGCAAACATTTAACAGGGTTTCTTGATACCTGCAGTTGGAAGAAGCTTGCCAAAGAAAAATAAAACCTATCAGATGTGCTGCCTGTCTGAATGTCATATTGGACGCCCGTTAGGAGCGCAAGAGAAATTCTTTCCCACAAAAAATAAAATCGCAATGATCCGAGGACACTGCACCTGCCTATTCCTTGAGACAAATGCAGACTCCCACAATGATATCAGTATATAGGAGAAATTAAGAAGAAAATGGGGTTATTCATTTGGTTATATAAGACTATCTGAGCAGTGCTGCCAGTTTCTCACAAAGGAATCAACCAGGCCAAAATGCCTCGAAAAGAGCCATAATGGACTTCACTCACGCTATAATAGCTCTAAATAAAACTCGATCCCTTTTAGGCCGAGTCTGCTGGGAGTGTCCTGTCAGCGGCTTCTCTTCCTTTGCTCGTTCATTGTGATAAACGTTTGGCCTTTGTGTTTCTTTCATTCAATGAAGATTAAATGAGAGAGAGAGAGAGAGAGAGAGAGAGAGAGAGAGAGAGAGAGAGAGAGAGAGAGAGAGAGAGAGCTATAAAGCGACAGTAAAAGAGAAAGTGTGCGTGTTTGAAAGAAAGGCAAAGAAAGTAACGTATAGAGAGAAAGAAGAGGGAGGCACAGAGAGAAAAGAGTGTGGAAAAGAGAGAGGGAGAGAGATAACGCGACAGAAAAAGAGAAAGGCAAAGAGAGAGAGAGAGAGAGAGAGAGAGAGAGAGAGAGAGAGAGCGTATATGTGAAAGAGAGAGAGAAAGAGAGATATAGAGAAGCAGAGAGAGAGAGAGAGAGAGAGAGAGAGAGAGAGAGAGAGTAGGAGATAGAAAGAGAGAGAAAGAGGGAAGCAGAAAGAGAGAAAGAGAAAACAGAGGGAAGAGAGAAAGGCAGACATAGAGAGAGAGAGAGAGAGAGAGAGAGAGAGAGAGAGAGAGAGAGAGAGCAAGAGACAAAGAGAGGGGTAAAGGGAGAAAAGGAGGGAGATAGAGTGCAATTGCGAAAAAGAGAGAGAGAGAGAGAGAGAGAGAGAGAGAGAGAGAGAGAGAGAGACGAAGAAGAAGAAGAAGAAGAAGAAGAAGAAGAAGAAGAAGAAGAAGAAGAAGAAGAAGAAGAAGAAGAAGAAGAAGAAGAAGAAGAAGAAGAAGAAGAAGAAGAAGAAGAATAAGAAGAAGAAGAAGAAGAAGAAGAAGAAGAAGAAGAAGAAGAAGAAGAAGAAGAAGAAGAAGAAGAAGAAGAAGAAGAAGAAGAAGAAGAAAGGTAGACAGACACAATGGGAAAGATATAAAAACGACCAATGTTATTTTCAGTGTAGAGAATTCGGTTTACGGACGTCAAACATTCGACCTGTCTAGTCGAGGACAGAAGGTTATGCAGAATACAGAAAAAACCAAGACAAATGGCTCGTCTGTGTGGAATGGATAAAACGAAGTTATACATGAAGAAAGCAGTTTTATAAATGTGCAAAGCGATTATAACATGAAAGATATGAAGAAACACACGAAGATGGAATTAGATAAAGAGGGTTTAGAGAAATGCAAAAATTCGGAGCTAATTAGAAAAGGGAGAACGGGCGAAATCACAAACATATCTTCTGTGGATTACGTTCGGCTGGACGCATGTGTTGCATAACATTGCCCGACATATTGACAGCTTTTGTGAATATCGTTAGGAGCGAGCTAAGATAAAAAATGTGAATAAAGAGTAGTATAGAGAGCATGAAATGCAAAATAGGGGAGTGTTTGGGGACGGTAAGAGAACCCAGAGATCGTCATCACGTGCCCTAACAAAAGGCGTTGGCGTTCATATCCCTTTGCAGGTATTGGTACATTATGCTCAGGATCAATTGTACTGATGATATGTTCTATGCGACTGTCTTAGACCACCCATCATTTGTCTTATACCAGCGCTATGGCTATAATATCTGCTTCTTAATATTATTTTCATGCTCAGTCTTCGTAGACTTAGATGGATAGGACATCTTAGGCGGATGGATGATGGTAGAATACCAAAGGATATCTTTTTTGGTGAATTACAGATGGGTAAGAGATCTCAGGGTCGGCCTCTACTACGATACAAAGATGTGTGTAAGCGGGACATGATTGATACAGGCATTGATAATGCACATTGGGAGCAAGTCGCCGCTGAACGTGTTGCATGGAGGGCAAATATCAGAAATGGAATAAAGTCAAAGGAGAAAATTATTGCAGAAAAGTCACACACCAAGCGTTTGAGACGTAAGATGGTGCATGATGGTGGAAATGACCACGTGTTCACATGCACCCACTGTGAACGGACATTTACAGCGCAAATTGGCCTTATCAGTCACACTCGCTACCGCCATAGTTAAAAGTTATTATGCCTTTTTAAAGCACAAACTATCGTCTGTCAAGACGGCAAGGTGCCAATGTAATATTATTTTCCTATTTAGGTCTTAGTCAGATATCATATAACAGTAGATGGAACTGCTTGCTTCCTGTAACCTCCGAATGTTGGCTCACGAAACCCGACACACTACATTATGCCAACGGCTTCGGTTGGAGAAGCGCAATTGGGAGGGCAAAAGCCTTATCCTTGTACGAGGAAATTCAATTTAGAGACTGTATGTGATGGCAGACCAGGCCCTAAGCCTGTCGGCAACTGGTCTTGGATCGAAGCTCCGATAGGGGACAATTAATTAGATCATTGCTTTGCTGATACTGCAGCTTGGCTTGTTCCAGACGTATTGGTGTCATCTTTCCTAAGGAATAAACTAGGCAGGCCGAGAGAGGGATCATGCTGCAAGGGCAACACATGGTCTCTACAATTCAGCCCAGGCTTTGTGTTATGGAGAGATTATTGTGCCTTTGTTTGTGAAGCAGAATGTAACAAGATGTTGTATGTCAAAGCAGCTAGGTGCCAGTACAGTATATTATTGTTGCTGTGTCAACACACTTCTTCCCTTGCTGTGCAGCTGTGTGTGTAGTGATTGCCATTGCTTTCTGAACGAGAAGTCCCAGGCAGGTGTTAAAATAAAGGACTGAAGCGGAAAGACATGTTATTATCATGCCCTGGCTGGAGGTCAGCATGACAGAATGGATATGAGCCTTCGCTCTTAAACATCCGGTGTGATGATGCCGTGGTAGCGGGTTAAATCCCTACACCGATCAGTTGAACTAAATTGTTGACTTCTTGTCCTTGACTTGGCACGTAAATTACAAATACCTCAGAATTCGGAGTGGGTTGATGATGGCTATGGGCACTGAAAATAGGGAAAGCTACACACACAAAACTCGTCCAATGCTACTAGAAGTAGTTTGAGTTCAAAGCGAGCGAACGCCGAAAAATCATTTCCTGGCCTTAGAAGTAGCACACCAATCGCATCTCTCCAAATCGGTGGAGCCACTTTGGCTTTTAAAGTTTTCTGTAGTTGTTTTATTGCTCTTGTCTCTTCTTCTTCTTTCGCTCTTTAACCCCGCGAAGGTCTGAGAGACTGCGGGGCTTAATGCGCTGCGCTTAAACTTCGGGTGCGCTAACGGCAGTGTAGACTGTTCAATCCCTACACTGATCAGTTGGATTGCAACTTTGACTTCTGGTAACTGGCAAACTGTTGAACGTAAAATTGCCTAAAAATAAACTTAGTGGGGTTTATCACAACGTCCTGCAAATAACATGCAACGGGTTTCTTTTTTAAATCCCCATATTGGGACATAACCTCTCAACCAATCCAGACCAAAACGTCATATCTTTTGCCATCTCATGCAGCCCTCTCCATGTCCTTCCCAAGTAATTCATCGGTCTTTAGTTTTCTTCTCCAAATGTTTTGGATTTCTCACTGTTTACTTCGCCTTGTGTGTTCCAGCCAAGTGAATGTCTATAGTTTACACAATCTTAAGGTTTCCTCAAAGTGTGACTTATCCTCTTGATTCAAAGTTTGTGTTTAAAAAAAAAATCGCCAATTAAAAATTCCATCCAACCCTAGGGATTTCTTTACTTTTGGCTTGGCTATTGCAAATTCCTGTTCTTTGCTTGTGAGTAGGCATTTATGATTTCTACCTGTACTCTATGTATGTCTTGCTTCTCTTGTTGAGCCGGCACTGTTGCGGAAGTGATGCGGACGCGTTCGGAACACCGCTGTGGGCGATTTGGAAGCAAACCGCCTTGCGCTTATTTTTATGTAATGTGAATTCGGTCGTTCAGAAAACATAGAAACACTATGAACATCAACTTGCCTAGTAAATCTCTCTCTCTCTCTCTCTCTCTCTCTCTCTCTCTCTCTCTCTCTCTCTCTCTCTCTCTCTCTCTCTCTCTCTCACACACACACACACACGCACGCACGCTCGCACGCACGCACGCACGCACGCACGCACACGCACACACACACACACACAGCCAAAATATGCTGGGGTTGACTACGGCGTCATGTGAAAGGACACGCAACTAACGTTTTTATTTTGTAGAGTTCCGGGTAATTTGCTTCAATTCTCCCAGCTACCTGTAATGTCCAGTCATGAGCAAGTGTTACTAACACTTGGTCTTGTGTTGAATTTTCTGTAGCTCATCTCCTAGTTTATAAGTATTCGTAACAGTGTCCCTTCTTTATATGACGTCGCAATCAACCCCTGCACTTTTTTTCGCTGTTTGTAATTGACAAGGCAGATTTTGCGTTCAGCAGTTTGCTATTGCTTTCTGAACATCAGACGCTCATACCATCGGAAGCAACGCAATGCGGCCAGCGTCTAAATCGTCAGCTGCAGACATAGAACCCTCGACTCAAAATGTAGAGGAATTGTGAAACGAGTTCACTGCCTCTAGGTTACAGATGTGGTGTTTGGTATTTCACATTGTCCGAAAAATATCGTCCGTTTCGCGGTTCTGTTTCAATGACAGATGTACAGCGTTTTGGTGTGTGTTTAGTGTCAGTGTTTTAGAGTATCTATCCATCGTTTTCTCGCTCTTCTCTGGTTCTGTTTCCGGGTCTTTCTTAGTGCTGTGTTCCTATCGATGCTTGTTCCGATTTCATTCATATAAGACATGGGAAGGCTAACCCAGTTTGCCGAAGGGTTGTTGGCCGAAGGAGCAAAAATTGGAGATCGGCTGTAAACAAGCACAACGCAATTACGTTTGAAAAGATAATGGAGGAATGGAAAAGAAGAAGGAGAGGAAGGGGATGAAGGAAAATGAAAAAAGAAAGAGGAAAAGGAAAGAAGGAAAACGGAAGGAAGGAAAAAAGGAAGGAAGGAAGGAGCTTCTCATAAACTGTCCAAAGAAGAAGGGAAAGTTTCCCCCAAGATGTCTAAACCACTTGATAAGTTTTTTCCGGGTTGATTCGATGCATGCTCATATGCCTATAATATTTCTGATGGTATTTCGAAATTGTCATTCTCAAGCAATTCATCTCACAGTTGAGTTGTTTAAGGTAGGATGTTGACAGGGATCAAGTGAAGCATTGACACGAAAATGTTGGAAGGAAAACACTGCTTGTCATTTATCGTTTATCTTCCATCACAATTTCCAGATGTGTGGGGTAAACATGACAGCTGGGCATGGCGAATATTTGAAAATCAAATATGTTAATATTTCTGAGTTATCTAGGTCCACAGCGACCTTCGGTGGAAGATGTGACATGGAGATTAAAAGAGAATCGCAATATCCAAGAACTCTTTTATTTTCAGAAGTGACGTTATGATAAACTGAAATATCAAGGCAAGCATGAAAGTATTCGTATTAAAAGTTTAATGTTCTTTTTTTTGGGGGTGCGAATACCGGTCAATTAGATATGACACGAGGAAGACAAGACAGGCAGAGGAGATATCGTTTTTTTTTTTTTTAAAGAAGATCTAGCTGGAGTCGAGAGCAAACACCTGCAGAAATATTGGAATGGAATCAGAGAGATGTATTTTACTCAATCATACCTCGGCTACTGGAGATACTTTTTTTTTATTGAATTTGGAACAATTTTCGACTCACTTCAAGTGGCGCGCGGAATATGACCAGGTGAGATTTGAAATTATACAGAGGGTTGGAGAGTCATGATCGCTCATGTCTGTTCCAAATTAGATACATTGTGAAACCAAAAGAAGGGTGTCAAGATGCGAAAATAATAGACTATGACTTTACATAAATTCTAAAGTAAAGCATTATTACCTAATGAATAAAGAAAATAGATGTTGAAAACCATAGTCCTGTATCAATATATTCGAGAAAGTACACAACCAATGAAATTACGCAAGCATTACCTAGCTTCCAACAATCACCGTGCGGTTTATTTGCTAATTTACAAATTATGCTGCTGAAACTAACCTTTTCCGGCCTAGAAACACGATGTACATTTACCAGCAGAAGTGGAAAAAGTACAACTTTAATACCAATTCTAAAATTGAACAATGCGTCCCCGGGTCTGGCTTGAAATAACGTTGTGGGAGCTTCAATCGATGGCATTCCCATGCTGCTCGGGGAATCAAAAGATGGAAATTTTAAAGCAATGGGAGAAAAATGGAAGGCCATTAATGATTTAATTCCCCATAGAAATGGCCGGACAAAGTTTCACCATTGATGTCTCCATGGGAAGTGGCTGACACCAGCGGTTGAAACCCATGCTTGCCATGTCTGTTTATTTTCTACCTAAGATGGCTGCCTAGACAACGTTGTGGTTATTTTTTAAAGAATAGATGACTCACTGAGAATAAAATATCGTCAACAGAGGCAGGAAGATTGTTCGAGAATGTTGACGTTTGAAGCTTTTAAATGATTAACTTTATTTCACACTGCGGGCGATTTGGCAGCAGACCGACCTCCGTTGGACTTTTTCGAAATGGCAAGGATGCCAGTCGTTCAGAAAGCAATGCCAAATTACTGAACGTAAACTTGCCAAGAGATCACAACAGCAAAATATGCTGGTGTTGCCTGCAACGTCCTGTAAAGTATATGCAACTAACTTTTTTATTTCACATGAAAAACAGTATTGTTTTTGTCCTTTATACCCTTTTGGAGCATGGCAAACTGCTGAAAGTAAACTTGTCAAGGAATCACGAACAGCAAAAAATAAATGCTGTAGTTGAATGCAGCATCCTGTAAAGGATACGCAACTATCTATTTATTAGAGCAGTGGTTCTCAACGCTTTTTTGGCCCATGCACCCCTTCACTATATGTTCAGAATGTCATTTCCCCTCCACCACCTTTCGTATTTCGTCCCATTTGATGTCTCCATGGGAAGTGGCTGACACCAGCGGTTGAAACCCACAACCCTACACAGTATACGTAAAAATGGAAGCTAAATTTAATAACACATACTAGAACAAGTCTAGACGCCTATATAAAACGAGATTTGCAGGTCTTCTTGCATTATAAACTGAATTTCAGAAGGGCGAGAAGTACAGAACCGTAATGTATGGAGGGAAAAACAATATCAAGTAATCGGTTCTTGTATTACCGCGATCTTGAAATAATCTTAATCCTAAATCCTACCCCGCCCCCCCCCCCCCCGAAACCCTAAAATTCTCACCGGTTGAGAACCACTGTACTAGACCATAGGTATTAAACTAACTCCCACCTAGCCGTTCTATCTTTTGCTATTTCCCGCACCTTCTCCCATGTGCTTCCTACATTATTAATCTCTAATTCACTTCTCCGTGATATTTTTTTATTTACGCCTCCCTCTATTTCCTTATCCCTGTGTGTTCCCGAGGAACGACTTGCTAATTAAGCTATTACCAGGTTCTCTCAGCGTGTGTTCTATCCAGCACTAGCGTCCCTGCCTAACTTCTTGATTCGCTGTAATCTTCCTAGCTCCTCTTCTGAGCTCCGCATTAGCGGTTCTGTTATACCGCTAAGTGCTTCGAAATCTCCCTGAGATCTTACAGGAAGGTTCTCACCACGGTACCAGAACTCCGTAGAACCATCGAGGGTTCCCAAAGTTTGAAGAGAGGATGCACACACAGCGTTGAAATTACACCCTGAGTTGTCTGGGAAGGTTAACTCGGTTAAGAAATGTCTGAAGAAGTCGGATGTGTCGGCCGAAATGTGCTAATATCGCAGCTCTGCTGTAAACAAGCACGATGCAATTACGTCCAACACAACATCCCAGTCGAACACAGAAGAAGAAGAAGATACCCTGAGGTGTTAATAACATGTTCTTTACAGGACGTCGCAGTCAGCACCGACATTTTTGGGTTGTTTGTGATTTCTTGCCAAGTTTACGCTCAGGAGTTTGCCATATAATAAGAAACTTAAGCAAGGTAAAATAAAAGACCTTCTGTTCACACAATGAGGTTTATTGGATATATGGTGCTAGTCCCTTAATGTTAGACCAACCACCCACTCGATGGCATGTAGTTACTAGTAGTCGGGTATGTACTGGTAGTTACTAGTACTCGGGTATTTAAAAAGTCGATTAAACGTCGACAGGGTCGACTTCATTGCACCGGGTTTATCCCACGTGGCTCGGTCTCTTTCCACAGCACGGAAAGCGTCGCACAAAGCACGAACTCCGTAGCTCTAGCGACAACCCCCAGGAGTCTCATAAAAATTTCACACGTGAGCCGAAGGACGCGGCCCGAAATCGAACCCACAACCTTCGGAGCTCGAGTCAAACGGCTTGACCACTTCGCCACGGAGGGTCCCAGTAGTAGTCGGGTATTTACTGGTAGTTACTAGTAATCGAGTATGTACTGGTATATACTAGTGGTAGGGCATTTATTTGTATTTACCAGTAACCGGGTAATTTCTAACAGAACAATTAAAGAGGGTATTTATTTACTGACGGGTATAAACACATTATGGGTATTTATATGTCCGAAAAAAAAATATGTTTTATAATTAACAGTCATCATTATATGCACTAACGACTGAAATAATGGACTAGCACAGTGTTTCCCAACCTTGTTTATGCTATGCTCCACCCAAGCCTTTCTAAAATTCTTATTTCCCCCCCCCCCCCCAACATTTACATAATGTTTACTATTCAAAGATCGAAATGTTCAATAAAGAGACTTGAATGATAGGTTTTAGGAGGAAATCACTAGGAAATTATTGAGCAAACACAGTAAGCAAATTTTCAAAACATATAATGGAGAACTACAATATACAAAACACTGATTAGGCCAGTTGTACTGTATGGCTCTGAAACCTGGAGTAAAACTAAAGGAGACGAAGCCTTGTTACAAACCTTTGAGAACAAAGCCTTAAGACGCATCTTTGGGCCCATTAGGGATACACAAAGTGGAGAGTGGAAAGAAGAAGTAACAAAGACATTTATGATTTGTTTAAGTCGCCGCTAACCACTGGTATCATGAAAGCTAATAGGCTACAATGGTTGGGGCATATAGAAAGAATGGAAGATAAAAGGGAAACAAAACTCGCTTACACGCAAGAAATAAATGACCATAGACCCCGAGGTAGACAAAGAAGACGGCGGAGAGATTAAATACATACAGACCTAAGAGCACTTGGAATCAGTGACTGGCAAGAGAAGGTCAACAAGAGAGACGAATGGAAACGGCTTGTATCTGCAGCAAAGAACTTCATTGGCTCGGAATGCTGAAGAAGAAGAAGATAATGGAGAAATGCAATTCAAGTACTCAATAATTTTAATGAAAGATTTTTCTATATTATTTTAATTATTAGTAATTATCTATTATTTAAATCTAGTGAGATCCTTAAGCTTGATGCTTGCTGCAAAGAAATTTTATGTCAGGTTCCAGTTTAGTTAACTTCAGTCTCAAGTCTCCCCGTTTTATGATATCCAGCCGATTTCTTCCATTTTCGAATTGCCCCCCTTAACAATCGAATTGCCCCTCTGTGGGGGTGTGGGGCCCCTCGTTGGGTAACACTGGACTAGCATCTCTCCATTATTCTCTTTTTCTAGTGATGCGTATCAGTTCATGTGTTTACATCTGTCCATGTATCGACACGGCATTCGTGTGCCCCCCCCTCTCTCTCTCTCCCCCCTCTATCTCTCTCTCCTCTCTCTCTCTCTCTCTCTCTCTCTCTCTCTCTCTCTCTCTCTCTCTCTCTCTCTCTCTCTCTTGCTTCTCCTGTTTATGTTTCCATTAATCTTACTCGTGTTTACAACGTGCTCCTGTTGTCCTCGTTTCATGACATGGTCAAAGAACGGTGATTGTATCCCGTGTTGTTGTGTCTTAGACAAGCGTCCTCGTTGTGCCGTTACCTCTATAAACACCGTGTCATTACTTGTTGTTTCTGTCTGTCCGTGGTATCTTAACATTGTTTGTTAAGAACGCATTTCCGTGGTGTGAATTGATTTTCTTATCTAGTTATCAATTGTTCGTGTGTTACAATCGCATTTAACCATTCTATTTTAAACTTCCAAATAAAAAAGATAAATTGCACTATAAGTTCCCGATTTTATAAAATGTCATCTATGCTTGGCAAAAAAAAAAAAAAAAGAAGGAAAATGACTATCGCTATGTTCCTAGCAAAGGAAAAACAGTCAACAAAAATTGTAAGCGATTCGCTCTATAGAAATGCATTATACACACAACGAATCATTTCTATTAACACCATCATATACCACAACATCTAGTCTGAGAATGGAGGTGGAGGCAGTCACAGCTAGGGTTGCCAGATACGTGGGTAACAAAAGGAGGACATAATAAGACAAAAAGGAGGACAAAGGAGGACATATTGAATGTTTCATTTAAATCGTTCCAGATTAAACCCACAATCAATACAATTTTATTACAATAGCTGCCAGTAAGTTTATCTTACTGTTAGTGAAACGACCAAGAAACAATCATGGTAAAAAATAAATATAAATTCAATGGAGACCTTTTTCAAAATGCTAAAAAACATTATTTAAACAGCCGATTGTAAATTATTACCTTATAATCTTTATTAATTACGCAGCATATTTCTCGGAGTAGCCAACTTTTCGTAGAAGATCCTCGTTAGCAATCACATATGCATAAAACTGTTCACAGGTAAGATTCTTCAAATTGTACTTTGTGAGAATGATAAACTTTACAGACTCGAGTAAGAGTCTGTTCCTTTCCTTTGTCCGTTGAGCATTAATCAAGGAGAACACTCTTTCCACATTGTCATTGTGTCCAGGGGTACAGAAGAATACTTCACAAATTTTAAGTAACTCTGAAAAGCAACATGCATTTGGGCAACTTTGGAAAAATAAACTCCACTGTTCATGCACGAGCCTTTCAAAAAACTGTTCATTCTTGTCTTGCACAAATGATTTAAGATTGCAGTATTGGTCAAATAATTGCACATCATCTACAATAATAACATTCTCTTTCAAATACAATATGCTTGTCAAAAGGTCATCAAATGTACAGTCTTTGATTTTATTTAACTACATCCAACCAAAGCACTGAAATTCATCAACAGGTTTCAACCACTTTTCTACGTAGCTAATGCAATGCTTCATACACCAACCTAACATTAACATTTTGACCATAGAGACTACAGCATTGTTAGTGTTGCCGAATAGAGCAACAGTTAGATTCAAATTATACAAATAATTCGTGTTTCACATTAGGTATAAATAGGAAAATTTAATAAATATTATTCAGTAATGGGTTTTAATAAAGAATGTAAACACACGGTAGAGTGTAGATACATTGTAAGTTGTAACAACAATACATAAAAAATGATAACATAAAATATTTAAAAGGCCGGACGTTTTAAAGGTTTTTAGCTTTGCCTGCCGGACGGAGGACACGAGGCTAAAAAGGAGGACATGTCCTCTCTTTGCCGGACGTCTGGCAACCCTAGTCACAGCGCTGTTCCGCTGGCTGAAGCACAAACAGCACACGCATGTCACAAATGTAACGGACTCACAAAGTACGATGAGAAATATGAAAACAGGCATGTTTCGGGCAGAGTGGCAATCCCCCCCCCCCCCACCCCACTCCCCTTTTCACCACACCCTATGTCGCTCCCAAAAATAAGTTATGGAACCCACTTGGCAAGGATCTATAGCTTTACTGGTCGGACACACACCGAAGCCTGCATGTGCTGAGACATCAACTCCAGACTCTTGTGTTGATATATTATTTTAAGAACTTGTTTTATTTAACCGCCTTAGTCTTCTACTTTTTCTTTTCTTCCTTATCCCGCCTTTGGCCATCGGCCCTGAACCAACTGACGCCAAGCCGTCCTATGTTTGCCTATCTCCTGCCACTTCCCTAAAACAAGTCCATCCCGTATAGTTCATAGCTGTCTGTAATTCTCTTTTCCGTGTGTTTTTACGTTTTCTCCCACTATTTCCCTCGCCTAGTGGGTTCCAGACGAAGAGTGTATCTAGTTATATTATCCTTAGGTTTGCTCAGAGTATGTCCAATCCATCGCTAGCATCATTTCCTGAAGCCTGCATTCACTATTCATCTAAGCTCCCTTAGCATATGAACAAAAATCCCTGACTTCTCATCTTTGTAGGTTGTATATTAACACATTACAAAAGCCTTCTAAATTACTAAATCTCTAAAATTATCAGAAACGGGGTAAAAGTCCTGATTTTAATTATTTTTATTACCGCGAGATTGCTTGTAAATTGGTAATTACTGGTGGCGGAAAGTGAGATAATAGGGCGCACTAATGCACCATTACCATGGAGAAAATGGTTATTATCGGAGGGAAAACACATTTTTCCTGGCTGTAAGGAGTATTTAAATAAAACATGTTGAAACATCGATTTCAAAGATGGAGTCTATAGACCAATGTATATCAGTGTAACAAATAATGGGTTTTAACATAGTGTGTACGTAAAGACATAATTATATCCATTTACATATTTAGGATATTCATGCCGTACAGTTCCCAAGGCCTTGATACAGTCTCAGAGAAGCCGCGACCTTTGGGCACATGTTCGTGGCGTGGCCTTGGCGTCCCCGGTCTGGCTGAAGTTGCAAGGATTGCTATATCTGATCTCTCCACAGTTGTGAAATCCAGCCTCGGTTTTGCACATCTGCTGCTTTCTGGGCTTGCAGAGGGGAGGCAGCGCTCTATAACACACTCCCCGTGGAGATGAAATTTGAGGACCAGGACGGGGATAAAAGTCTATACTACAACCTGACTCTGATAGACTCCGACACTGAATACCAATTGTTGTCCCTTGTTCACCATCTGTTGTAATGATCATTGTTGATATCTTCTTTCCATTACTAGTTATCAGTGTTTTAGTCCATGTTTTAAAATATTAATATCTGATTCCATTGTTTGCAATAAAGGACACCCACAATGTTTTTTTTTTTCTATTTTATATGAATGTAACATACATACACATTAGATAATTGATGTATGAAAGATGAGTGATTGGAAGGACCGAACGTAAGACGGGCTTGCGTGCCTAATTTGTGACACTTTGAAAATAAACTTCGTTCGATTGGTTTTTCTACGCTTATTTACCATAAATCGGTCTGCTTTCAACTCGATGTCGTCAGCATAATCTAAGATATCTATTGTAATGATCACTCTTCTTTTCAATGCTAATTGTCACAGTGTTAATTTCTGTTGTAAAACATTCAGTATCGTGCGGTAGATTGTTTCAGTATTATGCAAGTCTTCGAAATGTCACACCTGTTTTTATTTTCTTCAACCATGCCTTTCCCTTATGAAGCCCCCTTACGGTGCCGCCTGATGCGGCTACCTCTGTGTATCAAAGCACGGCACGGCCCTGAAAACATTGATATCTAAATCCATATTATGCACACGTGTACCTATTCTACGGCCTTTTAACAACAAGATGTCATCTACATAGTCTATGATTGTTTATTACTCTTCGGTTGATGGCCAGGCAAGGCAATTCTCCACATTGTTTACAAATGCTTTCTGTGTATTCATTGACAAGGTTCGGGAACAAGATGTATGGCCCACAGGACTCCTATTTTTGTTATATCTATATGTGATGCGTGATCATTGTCGAATCTAATTGTTTCCACTTGTTTACCAGCATATGTTACTATTAAACAGTTAGTTGTGTGTCATTTACAGGACGTAGCTGCCAACTCCAACATTTTTTGGCTGTTTTTGATTCCTACGTTAGTTTACATTCAGTAGTTTAATATGGCTTTCTGAACGATCGGAACTCATACAATTGTATGAAAATCAATGCAAGGCGGCAGGCTTCCAAATCGCCGGAAGCTGTATTTCGAACGCTTATATATATATGTTAGAGAGAGAGAGAGAGAGAGAGAGAGAGAGAGAGAGAGAGAGAGAGAGAGAGAGAGAGAGAGAGATTCAAAGTATGAAACATACAGAGCTAAAGAGAGGATGAGAGAAAAGGCAGCTTGAAAACTCAAATATAATATGTTCATAATTTTCTGAGCGAGATCGCAATAATAAGCACTCAGTCTCCATAATTCAGCTCAAACACTATACTGTTATTTTATAATCTTCTGTCATTCACATCCATCTCCTCTAAGGGCTCCATGTCTTTGTGTTCTTCCCGCCCAGTTTCCTACCGCTTCAAGTAAGGTGGCTAAGCTGCCAAATGATTATACAATAGCTTACTTTGAACTAAAGAACACCCACGCCCGCTGAAAATACCCTGTACTGAGGGGCCCTAACCACAATAGTGGATTCATTCAGAGGTCTAAACGCCGTCGTAGTTAACCCTCCAGGCCACTGTTCCCAAGACCGGGACTTTCATTCAATAAGACAATAACACTCTGCTGTCCTAACCATTAAAGCATCGCTTGGAGCCTCAAGATAAACAGACGCAGCTGATTGTCCTGGTCTTGAAGATCTAGCCGGTGCCTCATAAACACAAATTGTTTAATGCCTGCGAACCAATAAAGACTAGCTTAATTCGCAGTCACTGCATACTGTTTGTTATAGCAACTTCCCTAGGCGGCATTCGTCCAATTGAAGTTCAATTAACAGTAAATAAAATGAGCAAAGCAAAGACTACAAGAAGTAGAATTGGTAAACTTTACCTCTTCTTCTTTCGTTCGCTTGAAATGGCCCATAGCGTTTATTTTCTACTGTTGTTTCTGTAGGCCAGAAGGTTTGTCTAGAAATGTCGTATTTTGGGTAGTCTTAGAGTACCCATAACACCAAAGCGTCCGCTACATACATAAATGTGTACACACACACACACACATAGAAGTAAATAAACTGCATGTCTTATAGATGTGCGCATATCAACATTATCCAAATGTTTATAACCCTGTACTATGTGTGTATCTATAGCCGATTTCAATGGCAGCATAGTAAAGTCCGCTTCTCCATCGCATATGCAAGTATTACTAATTCCTCCAACTGTATTGCATTGCATATTCCTAGACTTCATATGTTTGTGTTCCAGATACTTCAACATGCTAGCATCTTTGCAATTAAATAAAACAGAGGCAAGTGAAATATTTCGGTGTGATGTTAAAAGACAAAACACTTATAAAACCAATTTGGAAGGCAAATAAGCAAGGGTTAGACAACGATACGAGTGGGAAGATAACATCGAGAGATGGACGTACAACAGTTTGACAGAATGTACAATAAAGGTGAGAGACTGACTATGCTGGAACTCCAATTTAGCCAACCTTTATTGTGGAGACCGCACATGGGTGACTGAATATATATTTATATAAATTTTAACCAAGACAGCCAGCGAGTGTGTATTAGAGAGAGAGAGAGGAGAGAGAGAGAGAGAGAGAGAGAGAGAGAGAGAGAGAGAGAGAGAGAGAGAGAGAGAGAGAGAGAGAGAGAGAGAGAGAGAGAGAGAGAGAGAGAGAGACGAACTATGGCTGGGTGTGTTCGATATCATAGACGTTATGTATGCACGGGCTGGCCGGGTGTACAGGGGTTATCGATGAATCATGGAATAGCCTTGTGAAGTTACTGCCATCTGACATAAGTCGTCTACTTACAACAAAAGTCTCTCAGGAGGAAGAGTAGGAGTCAAAGTTATGAATAATTTACAACATCGGCCTGGCACTAATCTTCCCTAGCGCTTAATGCTTGAAGAAGGCTTCTCAGTTCTGTGATCGAGAAACCCGGAATGGCACAGTTCAAAGTCACAGGGCGGCAGGATGATCCTCTTTGATGTTAATAAACAGGCATCATTCTTTTAACACTCTGGTTATTTGTGAACTGTTTAGGGCTTACAATAGGGTTTGGGCGCCGAGGTAGCGCAGTGGCTATCTCGTTTACCTGTCGGCCCGGTGGTTTTGTGTTCGAATCCCGTTAAAAAAAATGATTTGGTCTGCCAGGTAGCCACAGACTAAAGTTTTAAAACAAAGTTAGTTGCATATTCTTTTACAGGACGATTCAGTCAACATCAGCATGTTTTTGCTGCTGTGATCTCTTGGCAAGTTTACGTTCAGTATTTTGCCATTGCTTTCTGAACAACCGGCACCCATACCATTTAGTAAAAAACCAACGCAAGGTGCTCTGCTTCAAAATCGCGCGCAGCTGTTTCGAACGCGAGTATGCGTGATCACGAATTGCGTCCGTAACTTCTTCGCCTCAGAGCAAGGCACAGACTAAAGTACGTACCATGAAATATCCTTGGTAGTAAATGCGGCCAGCGTGATATTGAGCAGATCACACATCGAGTGCCAACTGGTCTATAAAGCACACAGCTAGCACTATATACATAGGTTAGCATGGTTGCCTTCCAAGCAGTCGATCTGCGTTCGTTTCCCGGCTGACGCAGATTCTTAAGAGGCTTCGTGGCGAAGTAGTCAAGCCGCCTGACACGGGTACCGAAGATTGTGGGTTGGATTCCTGGCCGCGTCCTTCAGTTCACGAGTGCATTTTTATTCGGAGACTCCCGAGGGTCGTCGCTGGAGCTACGGAGTTCGTGCTTTGTGCGACGCTTTCAGCACTGCGGAAAGAAACTGAGTCATATGGGATAAAAATGTGGTTCAATGAAGCCGATTTTTAAGCGACCTTTTTTTTATTTTATACCCTCGAGACGATGGTCGTGCATTCCCATTGAGGAGAAATTTTGAAAATGTACCTGGGTACATAGGTCGACCCGGCCATAGTGGATAATAGGAGATGTCCACGGAAGTAAAGCCCACCGACGTTGCATTGATCATATTATCCACAGAGTGCTGATTTATCTATGCAATATGCGGCTAGCACCGTATATCCTACAGATTCAAAGTGTGAAAAAGGATTCTTTTACTTGTCTCTATTTGTGGAGCCGACAATCAATTCAAATGATATGGCTGACACTTTGCGGGCGGATCATAATGATATTTTCTGAATATAGAAGGTGAAATGCATTTTGTTGAGTAAATGAAGATTGATGCGTCATTTAAATGTGGCAGGATTCTAATGTGCCTGCTGAATTAAACATTACATTCAATTCCCGGGCACGCAATTGTGGGACAACTGATATATAGATATGTGTATACCTGTATAGAGACATTCAGGCAGGCAGGCAGGCAGGCAGACGGGCAGGCAGACGGGCAAGCAGGCAGGCATGCAGACAGACAGGCGGGCAGGCAGGCAGGCAGGCAGGCGGGCAGGCAGGCAGGCAGGCAGGCAGGCAGGCAGACAGAGAAATAGAAAGATAGACATAGAGATCGATGGACAGACAGATGTATAGACAGACAGAGGGTAGCGAGATAGATGGGTAAACAGACATAAGTAGACAGCTTGGCAGACAGAAAGATATACATACATATAGATCGATGAGCAAACGGTAAAGTGATAGATGAGTAGACAGACAGAGAGGTAGGTAGTTAGGAAAGTACATAGGTAAGTAAGTAGATGGGTAGACAGATAGACATATAGATAGACAAACAGAGGGACTGATAGACAAGCAAACAGACAGACAAACGGATAGAGGGATAGTTGCTAGACAGACATTTAGATAGGTATATACACTGACAGACAGACCCATAGATAGACATGATATAACAGGATAGACAGACATATATGATAGGACAGACATACATGATAGAACAGACAGAGAGATATATATACAACACAGACAGACAGACAGACAGACAGACAGACAGACAGACAGACAGACAGATATGCAATGAATTAAATCCACAAACCACCATACACCCCCCACGACAAGATCTTGAGACTCCCTGCGATATGAGAACACCATTTTGCGGATCATGACTGCTTAGGGCCTGACACAGTTAATTTCCCAGTACTGTCTGAATCTTGAAATGTGAAAACCGTTTCCCTTTCTTCTCCAGCTAACTTTCCTAGTCTGCATTGGTATCCGTTGTGAAACTCATACAGCTCTTTGTATTCTAGATATCACGTTTGTATATGCTTTTTGCCTGTCTATTTATCTTTTTGATGTATTCTTCAGACGCTCGTTTGCCATACTGGTGGACTTGGGTTCGATTAGCATTTGGGCAGTTTAGAATATTTAAAAATTGATCTGGCTCCCAGTTGGACCCAGTCTTAAATGGGTATCAGGAAATGTCTGGGGAAGTAAAGTCTGTCGGTGTGCTACCGACCACATCACTCATTAAGTATCGTGTAAATTATGCGTTTAGCTTCATAAGCCCAACGTACCAGGGGCATTTAAAAGAGATCTTTACTTTCTTTCATCATCATCATGTGCCGTGCCAATAAGCGTAGGCGATCATGTTTCACCATCTCACACGATCACCAGAGTCGTGAATCAGCTCCGTGTTCTTGTCCCGACTTACTTTACTAATATACACAATGTGTATTAACAAGTTCATTGTAGCGTAAAATGCAATCCCACAGTAAATAGTGTTCGTGGGATTTGATCTATTAGACCTCACGTAGTCAAGTAGGTGAGTTAAAAGTTGCATATCCTTTATAGGCCATAGCAGTCAACCCCAGCATATTTTGACTGTTCGTGATTCCTGGGAAAGATTACGTTCAGTAGTTTGCCATTGTTTTCTGAACGACTGGCACCCATGCCATTTCATAAAAACTAACGTAAGGCGATCTGCTGCCAAATCGCACACAACTGTGTTTCGAACGAGGGTATGCGGAATTACGAACTTATCGGCAAGTAAGTAAGTAACGACCTTTTTTACAGTAAGGTGTATCATGCAAACGGAGCTAACCCCATAGTTTTATAGATCTATCGGCATTCAAGGGTTGATGTGGTCAATATCCCCATTTACCTCCCATAACATTTTCTAGCACCTGTCTCGGCTGGGTCGACCTGCGAACCCAGCTCAGTGTAAAAGATCAGACCGGATAGGAATTGGAATCCATGTTTACTTAACCAGTAGGTAAGCATGCTAGAATCTTCGACACCCCTTTTCACATATTGTTGACCACGCGTTAATGAGGTGGAGTGGCCAGTTCCCCTTCTCAAATCTTACACTTCCCAGACGTATTTCAGAAGATATGAACATCCGGGTTCTCCCTCGGTGGATATTTTCTGTTGGGGGGGGGGGGGGGGAGGGGGGAGAAAAGCCTAACCTGCACAGTTCGCGACTAATGCACTAGCCGGGCGGTCTTAATTCCTTAGGCTCAAGACACTCCACCCCCCTCCCCCCAAACCACCTTTTCTGTTCTATACCGCAAGGGGTTATAATCAATTTTTGTGCGTGATGTGAACATTATCTTACAAACCATTTTGTAAAGGTGGGTCAACATCAAAGATGTACTGGTAGAAACAAGAAAGGCCATTGCTGGGATTGAAGCCGGACCATTAAATTGGTAAGTAATCACACTAACTCCCATGTTCACCCGTGTAAATGTTCCATATATAGCGGTGACAAATATCTGAGTCCATTGAAACGCTGGAAAAGCTGGTATAGCCACAACCAATACCTAGAGAGAATTCAAACGGTCAGTGGTATAGACTTGTGAACAGCCCTGTTCATGAACATAACTGTCGATACGAGTGGACACAGAGACCAAGATAGGCAAGGGTGTAGGGAGGGGTTGGGGGTAGAGGGTTAATCTAATGAGGGAACAGAGGAGACAATTTTAGCAGCAGCAACAGCAGCAGCAGTAGTAGTAGTAGGGGGGAGGGCTGCGTGGTCTCGAGGTATGGTGTCCGCCTCGAGTGCTTGAGGTCCCGGGTTCATGCCCCGGTGTGGACCGGAATTTTTTCACGTGGACTTCTAGTAATAAAATTTCCCCTGGTCTCTGGGTAGTGAGATCGGATGCCCATGTATATTGTTGCGCACGTAAAAAATTTCTTGGCAGTTGAAAATCGAAAAAGAGTAGCCTAACGGCGCTGCCGGGCAAAATTTCGTGTGAAACATTTACCCAAAGTATTTCAGGATCGCCGGTGCTACGGAGTTCGTGCACTGAGCTGAGTTTCTCCAGACTCAGGTTTGAGTTAGGAGGAGAACGGAACACTTATGGGCTACACCCATGTGCCGCCGTGATGTTGATCCATCGACTAAACTAAACTAAACTGTAGTAGTAGTAGTAGTAGTGGTAGTAATAGTAGCAGTAGTAGTAGTGGTAATAATAATAATAATAATAATAATAATAATAATAATAACAATAATAATAATAATAGCATTAGCAAAAACAACAAATGATGGTAATATTGATGGGGACGAAGATGAGAAAGGGTTGTGAATAAAGGAATAGGGCATGAGGAGGAGGAGGTAATGAGGAAAAAGAGAATGATGATGATGATGATTGTGGTGAACGTGAAGAAGAAGAAGAAGAAGAAGAAGAAGAAGAAGAAGAAGAAGAAGAAGAAGAAGAAGAAGAAGAAGAAGAAGAGAATACGAAAAATACAATGTAATAAAACAGAATGTTTACTTGCTTTGACCTTCAAAGGAAAACAATGCCTGTATTTTAAAAGAAATCTTGCATTAGACAGCGGCTAAAACAATGTAATCTATTTACGTTTACAGTTATGGCAAAGTGATCCATGTACGCATTCTTTAAATGTAATACCAGAACAGAGAGCACTATTGATCCATAGTCTGTACGTCCGCGGGAGACAATTTAATTAGTGGACCATTAATGAGAAATCGGCGACAAGCACGTTAATCTTTTTATTCAAGTTAAAATTGCCAGATGAGCTTTCAGACACAATTTGCTTTTTGATTTTGATGTTTTTTGTTTTCTTCCGAGACGGTTGTGTCTTTAATAAATGTGAGCCATTGTGGATAGGATGTGTGACCAGTAATATAACTTTATATACGCGACAACCAACTCGTGATGGGAACAATGAGTAGCGATGCCTTGAGATGGCTGCTGCATCGGAAGCTGAGCACGCATGAGAATAGCTAATGTGCGGGCATGTCGTTTGTGATCACATCCCATCCCATCTTATCACAACACAACACGACACAACACAATACAACACGACACAACACATCATAACACACCACAACACACACATGATGTTAGCATAAAATCAGGGCATGATTTGGTTGGTAGAACCTCTATAAGACTTGAGTTTTAACAAGTCCTATTCGTTGACGGGCAGGTCGCTTAAGCCTTGAGAAGAGCTTGAGTCCATCGGAGTAAGGTTGGTCTAGAAACCTTCTTTCCTGAGAATTCCTACCCGGTACTTCATTTGAGACTACCCTGCAGTGCGCTCCTTACCCTCTACAGGCTCAGAAAACAACGCACGTAATTGACTCGTAGACTCGTATTGGAACGACCTGTAATAAATATACTGACTTGGTATATATATTTTTTTTTTTCCCCGCGTTTCCATCCTGTTTCAGGATATTGCGGTCAACACCAGCATCTTTCAGCTGTATGTTGATTCCTAGGCTAGATTACGCCCATCAGCACGCCACGACTTTCTGAGCGACCGGCTCCATACTCTCATAAGTCACTTTTGCGATTCGAACCACTGCTAATTCTCGTCCCGTCACGTGACGAGAGTATTCGGAGTTAGCGGAGAAAGCTGCTAACTCCTCGGCCACGGAGCGGGGTTGACTTGGTATATAGCTGAGATGAATTGAGATAAGAACCGATATCTTTGCACTCAGGACTTCCCATACACGCTCCGTCCCCTCGTTCAACAGCTAGCGAAGAGTCATACTGCTAATCGATCCTACCGCTATCTGATTGAAAGTTCTCCTGGTCTTCCCTCTCAGTGTCGAGACTCTTACGGTACCCCTTCCGATCCTACGCAATCTCATTCTTTCCACATACGGGTTCTCAATCTTGGTGTGTAACAAACAGAGTACAACAGAATGGCATGATAGTGGCTAACCACATATTACAGCCTGAAATTTGTTCCATGAAACATTGCATGTTGTGGAGGTTGTGAAGAGACATGATTTCCCCCGCCAATCGTCAAGGCAGTCGACGAGCATGACGACAATGATTTCAATAAATGAGATCACGAAGACATTTTAAAAACACGTGCATGCAATCCCGACTGCCCAAATGGCCTGGTAGTTCGGAGGTTCACGTGACCCGGTAGTATTCAGGTCGCCGAAGCGCTTCAACGCTCCGAAACGCACAGAAAGCTTTTGCCGTCAGCTGAGGAAATAAATGTCATTGATGATAGGGACTGGTCACCACGCCTCATAGCACTCTGACCTAGTTTAAATCTGATTTGTCTTCTTCTTTAAGTTTTGGATGGAAGTGCATGACGCGTGTCTAGCTAAGGGGTCGGTGTGTCCGACTTTGTCATGCAACTGTGTCTGGTGTACTTCCTCTAGACAGATTCCACGCAAAGCTACAGGCTCTATCTACCAGTACACCTCTAGATTTATTACGATTTTACCAGAGCAGGCGCCTTCTTGCACGTAGGCGCTCATATCTGTCGACCTTACCCGAAAGTGGATGTAAGAACTCATTACGTGAGAGATGTTAACTATCGTTACAAAACAATGGTTCTTGGAAAAATTTCCAGCCGTTTGCTGAGGTTCAAACCCGCAAACATTTGAGCATGTAATGAATTTTAGGGTTTGGGGGGGGGGGGGGATTAAGATTATTTCAAGATCGCGCTAATACAAGAACCGATTACTTGATTTTGTTTTCCCCTTCATGCTGTACGGTTCTGTAAGTCTCACCCCTCTAAAATTCAATTTATAAAGTAAGTAGATCTACAAATCATGTTTTATGTGGACGTCTAGACTTGTTTTAGTATGTGCTATTAAATTTAGCTTCTATTATTATGTATACTGTGTAGGAGCGTAGGTGGGGTTTTTAGGTAGGTAATACGAAAGGGGGGAATGACGTTTTGAAAATATTGTGAAGGGGGGCACGGGCCACATTTTTAGATAGGAAATACGAAAGGGGGGGGGGGGGAGAATGACGTTCTGAAAATATGGTGAAGGGGGGCACGGGCCAAAAAAGGTTGAGAACCACTGCTCTAGGACATCACCGAGGAGTGACAGCACAGCACACTGGACACTTACGACAGCAATTCGTCAATATCAAATCATCATCATCAATTACCATGCCAGCTGGCGTAGGCGTTCATATCTCTCCACATATCTTGTTTTTTGGTGTTCTGGATCAACTCTGCTTTTAATATTCCTCCATGCCACCGTCTCAATCCTTCCAGCATCATTTCTCTTGGTGGGCCTCTTCCTCTGTTCCGCTCGATCTTTCCAGTCGTCAAGATGTTCTCCAATGCCTCTCTTACATCACACGACTAAAGAAAACTGTTTGTCTCTTTCTACACAATATCAGATGGATGATCGTTATACTGATTTTGACGATGATGACGACGTTATGGGCGCAAACAACTGACCACCTATTCCTTCTTGCACCCAGGCTTGACAAACGTGACGGTCAAACCACTTCACATGCCTATAGTAGATTCCTGCTACTAAAAACTTCTAGCATTCTCCCCACCGGCGTCTGTGGATTAGGGGATAGTAAACCTAAATTTCACGATTCCTGGGGACGATTTGAAGCAGATAACTGTGCGTTGATATAGATGATATGAGGCTTCGACCGTTCAGAAAGCAATGTCAAACTGCACATTTCCTAATGAATCACAAACAGCTAATAAATGCTGGAGTTGACTGTAACATCTGTAAAGTTCATGCAACTATCTTTGTCGACATACTCTCCTCACGTTTCCAAATCCTGGTTGCGGAGAGTTAATTTTCGGGCAGGATTGCTAACGGACTTTTCTTTGTAGAAACAAAAAAGCATGCTTTAAAATATTAACTACAAAAAGCCAGAGTTCCATGTTTTGTAATCTTCTAATGGAGAGACCCAGCATGCAGCAGGCTTCTGACGTGAATGTGAGTACCGCTGCACCAATCAATGTGCCACCTCGCCGGGGTTTCCTGTGGACTCAGGGATAGAAATACACAGAAATACCAATCGCTGGGGAATCCCGAATGACACCGAAACATCGTGTGGAATTTTTGTTTTGTTGTTGTTGCGCTCGTTTTGAACCCAAGCGTAGTCCATACACACTAATTCTAGTAGTTCTGGACTGAATTTTGCATGTGGATAACTTTCCCTATTACCAGTGTCCCTCGCCATCAGGCGAACCCACACTGACTTCAGAGGTACTTGCAATTTTGTCCCCAAGTCTAGGACGAGAGGTCAACATTTTAGTCCAACTGTAGGGGTTGAACTGGATGTTTAAGAACACGAATTTTTAAGCTTTCGGCCATCCTGACCTCCCATCGCGGGGAATCAGATCACATGCAATGATCTGCACTTGTAGAGGTAAAGAAAAGAAGATGAGATCAGAGTTCAAGACCTCAAGAAGAGGTCAGAGGAATATGACAAGGAGAAGAGGTCAGAGGTCGAGACAAGAAGAAGTGGTCTCAGAATAGTCCAAGCAATAAAAACATTGAAAGAAAGTATCAATTATCTGTCAATTAATCTACCCCATTTAATGCCATTCCCAATGCGTCTTCACTGTCCTGTATCCATCAGTCGACATCTGCCTTTTCCTCCAAGAACTTCTGTCCATCATCATCCTTTCCAACACCGTTGCGTTTGACATATATTAGTGTTTCAGTTTCTGCTGTCTATGGGCCACTTTTGTCCCCAAGGTTCAGATCCCGATGAATGTGAATAAGTCCCTTGCTCCTGGTCCACGGTATTACTTCCGCGAACCTATTTCAAAAGCCCTATACAATAGAGCCATTACCACTTGGACAACAATCATCTTCAATTGAAACATAGTATTTGTGGCTGACTCGGTCACAGGATTATTAATCTGAGCCGGGGGTGGACCTTAATATACCTTATCGTTAAGGCTGAACGGGGTATGGGTAATGGTATAATCGAATCGAATCGAATCAAAAACCCCTATCAGTATCTTTAACGATTGCGAAATGGTCCATGACTAAGAAACACCGTTAAAAGTTTATTGTATTCTTTACTGGACGTGACAATCAACACTAGCATTGTTTGACTGTTTGTGATTGACTAGACAAGACATCGTTCAATAGGATGGCTCTAACACTTCACATACCCACAGCAGGATCCTAGTTTGTGATGTACTAGGCAAGACATCGTTCAATAGGATGGCCCCAACACTTCACATACACACAGCAGGATCCTTTCACATACCGACAGCAGGATCCTTTCACATACCGACAGCAGGATCCTGGTTTGTGATGTACTAGGCAAGACATCGTTCAATAGAATGGCCCTAACACTTCACATACCCACAGCAGGATCCTGGTTTGTGGTTGACTAGGCAAGACTGCGTCCAATAGGATGGCCCCAACACTTCACATACCCACAGCAGGATCCTGGTTTTTGTTTTTGTTTTGCGTTCGCTGGCTGTGAACTCAAGCGTAGTTCTACACGTGCTACTATTCCTGGTATCACTGAACTGATGTTTTGTTCTTTTAGTGGATTAGCTTGCCTTATTACCAGTGTACCTTGCCATCAGGAATGCCCACTCTGATTTCTGAGCTACTTGTAAGTTAGGTTCCTAAGTCAGGACGAGAAGTCAACATTTTAGTCCAACTGGCAGGTGTTGAACCAGATGAAAGCTTAAAAGCGAGCATTCTGATCTATTCAGCCATGCTGACCTCGGACTAGTTTTTGTTTTTGTTGTGCTATTATTACTGAAATGGAAATTTGATCAAAACAGCGTTAGAGAAGAAAATACGTGTTTGTGAGAGTTTCTAATAATAAAGAGACAGCAAACGACAGGGAAGAATACACACAACACTACGCTTTGCGTCGTTGAAATATAGTGGTATAAGCATTGATCAATAATAGTTGAGAGAAATGTGAAGAGACGCGACCGCCCTCCTCGGTTGTACAAATTAAGATTATTTCAAGATCGCGCTAATTCAAGAACCGATTACTTGATTTTGTTTTCCCCTTCATGCTGTACGGTTCTGTAAGTCTCACCCCTCTAAAATTCAATTTATAAAGTAAGTAGATCTACAAATCATGTTTTATGTGGACGTCTAGACTTGTTTTAGTATGTGCTATTAAATTTAGCTTCTATTATTATGTATACTGTGTAGGAGCGGAGGTGGGGTTTTTAGGTAGGTAATACGAAAGGGGGGAATGACGTTCTGAAAATATTGTGAAGGGGGGCACGGGCCACATTTTTAGATAGGAAATACGAAAGGGGGGGGGGGGGAATGACGTTCTGAAAATATGGTGAAGGGGGGCACGGGCCAAAAAAGGTTGAGAACCACTGCTCTAGGACATCACCGAGGAGTGACAGCACAGCACACTGGACACTTACGACAGCAATTCGTCAATATAAAATCATCATCATCAATTACCATGCCAGCTGGCGTAGGCGTTCATATCTCTCCACATATCTTGTTTTTTGGTGTTCTGGATCAACTCTGCTTTTAATATTCCTCCATGCCACCGTCTCAATCCTTCCAGCATCATTTCTCTTGGTGGGCCTCTTCCTCTGTTCCGCTCGATCTTTCCAGTCGTCAAGATGTTCTCCAATGCCTCTCTTACATCACATGACTAAAGAAAACTGTTTGTCTCTTTCTACACAATATCAGATGGATGATCGTTATACTGATTTTGACGATGATGACGACGTTAGGGGCGCAAACAACTGACCACCTATTACTTCTTGCACCCAGGCTTGACAAACGTGACGGTCAAACCACTTCACATGCCTATAGTAGATTCCTGCTACTAAAAACTTCTAGCATTCTCCCCACCGGCGTCTGTGGATTAGGGGATAGTAAACCTAAATTTCACGATTCCTGGGGACGATTTGAAGCAGATAACTGTGCGTTGATATAGATGATATGAGGCTTCGACCGTTCAGAAAGCAATGTCAAACTGCACATTTCCTAATGAATCACAAACAGCTAATAAATGCTGGAGTTGACTGCAACATCTGTAAAGTTCATGCAACTAACTTTTTCGACATACTCTCCTCACGTTTCCAAATCCTGGTTGCGGAGAGTTAATTTCCGGGCAGGATTGCTAACGGACTTTTCTTTGTAGAAACAAAAAAGCATGCTTTAAAATATTAACTACAAAAAGCCAGAGTTCCATGTTTTGTAATCTTCTAATGGAGAGACCCAGCATGCAGCAGGCTTCTGACGTGAATGTGAGTACCGCTGCACCAATCAATGTGCCACCTCGCCGGGGTTTCCTGTGGACTCAGGGATAGAAATACACAGAAATACCAATCGCTGGGGAATCCCGGATGACACCGAAACATCGTGTGGAATTTTTGTTTTGTTGTTGTTGCGCTCGTTTTGAACCCAAGCGTAGTCCATACACACTAATTCTAGTAGTTCTGGACTGAATTTTGCATGTGGATAACTTTCCCTATTACCAGTGTCCCTCGCCATCAGGCGAACCCACTCTGACTTCAGAGGTACTTGCAATTTTGTCCCCAAGTCTAGGACGAGAGGTCAACATTTTAGTCCAACTGTCCGGTGTAGGGGTTGAACTGGATGTTTAAGAACACGAATTTTTAAGCTTTCGGCCATCCTGACCTCCCATCGCGGGGAATCAGATCACATGCAATGATCTGCACTTGTAGAGGTAAAGACAAGAAGATGAGATCAGAGTTCAAGACCTGAAGAAGAGGTCAGAGGAAAATGACAAGGAGGAGAGGTCAGAGGTCGAGACAAGAAGAAGTGGTCGCAGAACAGTCCAAGCAATAAAAACATTGAAAGAAAGTATCAATTATCTGTCAATTAATCTACCCCATTTAATGCTATTGCCAATGCGTCTTCACTGTCCTGTATCCATCAGTCGACATCTGCCTTTTCCTCCAAGAACTTCTGTCCATCATCATCCTTTCCAACACCGTTGCGTTTGACATATATTAGTGTTTCAGTTTCTGCGAGGTTATGCTGTCTATGGGCCACTTTTGTCCCCAATGTTCAGATCCCGATGAATATGAATAAGTCCCTTGCTCCTGGTCCACGGTATTACTTCCGTGAACCTATTTCAAAAGCCCTATATAATAGAGCCATTACCACTTGGACAACAATCATCTTCAATTGAAACATAGTATTTGTGGCTGACTCGGTCACGTGGATTATTAATCTGAGCCGGGGGTGGACCTTAATATATCTTATCGTTAAGGCTGAACGGGGTATGGGTAATGGTATAATCGAATCGAATCGAATCAAAAGCCCCTATCAGTATCTTTAACGATTGCGAAATGGTCCATGACTAAGAAACACCGTTAAACGTTTATTGTATTCTTTACTGGACGTGACAATCAACACTAGCATTGTTTGACTGTTTGTGATTGACTAGACAAGACATCGTCCAATAGGATGGCTCTAACACTTCACATACCCACAGCAGGATCCTGGTTTGTGATGTACTAGGCAAGACATCGTTCAATAGGATGGCCCCAACACTTCACATACCCACAGCAGGATCCTTTCACATACCGACAGCAGGATCCTGGTTTGTGATGTACTAGGCAAGACATCGTTCAATAGAATGGCCCTAACACTTCACATACCCACAGCAGGATCCTGGTTTGTGATGTACTAGGCAAGACATCGTTCAATAGAATGGCCCTAACACTTCACATACCCACAGCAGGATCCTGGTTTGTGGTTGACTAGGCAAGACTGCGTCCAATAGGATGGCCCCAACACTTCACATACCCACAGCAGGATCCTGGTTTTTGTTTTTGTTTTGCGTTCGCTGGCTGTGAACTCAAGCGTAGTTCTACACGTGCTACTATTCCTGGTATCACTGAACTGATGTTTTGTTCTTTTAGTGGATTAGCTTGCCTTATTACCAGTGTACCTTGCCATCAGGAATGCCCACTCTGATTTCTGAGCTACTTGTAAGTTAGGTTCCTAAGTCAGGACGAGAAGTCAACATTTTAGTCCAACTGGCAGGTGTTGAACCAGATGAAAGCTTAAAAGCGAGCATTCTGATCTATTCAGCCATGTTGACCTCGGACTAGTTTTTGTTTTTGTTGTGCTATTATTACTGAAATGGAAATTTGATAAAAACAGCGTTAGAGAAGAAAATACATGTTTGTGAGAGTTTCTAATAATAAAGAGACAGCAAACGACAGGGACGAATACACACAACACTACGCTTTGCGTCGTTGAAATATAGTGGTATAAGCATTGATCAATAATAGTTGAGAGAAATGTGAAGAGACGCGACCGCCCTCCTCGGTTGTCCAAACATTTAAGACAATTTGTCAATGAATTAGTTCTGCCTGCCAGGAAATGGATCAAACAGTCACATTATGCTAGTGTAGTTCTAGTTTGGTTGGCCTTGGGGAGGGCGAGGGGGAAGGAAGTGAGAAAGAGAGAGAGAGAGAGAGAGAGAGAGAGAGAGAGAGAGAGAGAGAGAGAGAGAGAGAGAGAGAGAGAGAGAGAGAGCGAGAGAGGGGGGGGGAGGGAGAGAGAACCCGGGCTACATGCAGAAACAATTAATGTCACGCTCACCCACTGCTCCCGGGGTCGAAGGTTGAGCCAACTGGGCATTAGGCTTCCAGACCGGAAGTGACCACTGGTGAGTTGATTCGATTGTATCTCATACCCTGTCAGTTCTGGCTGGGGCGTGGCGTATTAAGTGGATCAGCCCCATGGCGCCCTGGAAGACATCTGCTCACCCAATAGTTTAATCATCTTAAGAGTGTCCAATTTGTCCAGCGCCATTTTCATAAACGAGGTGACCGGTGATAAAAGGAAGGTTAATTAAAGGCTCCCTGGTCGGCCCAGCTTTAAATATCATGGGAAGTAAAGGTGGCGGCGTGATAATGAATACATTAATTTTTTTTTGCGCTCCCTCGCTTTAAACTCAAGCGTAGTTCATACACACTATTTCTAGTAGTGCTGAACTGAATTTTGAGTGTGCATTAGCTTTCCCTATTAACAGTGTCCCTCGCCATCAGGCGAACCCCCTCTGAATTCAGAGGTACTTGTTATTAACATCCCCACGTCAAGGACAGTTTATGTCCAACTGTCCGGCGTAGGGGTTGAACCGCTTACCTCACCGGATGTTTAAGAACACGCGTTCTTATCCATTCGGTCATGCTGACCTACTAATGAATACATTTGACTCGATAATATTGAGAAAATGGCAGTAAGCATGACGTAGGAGAGTTGGGCAAATGGACCTTAAGCTCCTGTAGTCTAAGAATTGTGAACTTCATAAATAAACATAGATGTACTGTTGAGCGCGGATAGAAACAGAACACGGAAGTAGCGACTGTTTTGTTTGAGGCTTATAGAAGTAGAAGACGGAAGTAGAGACTGTATTGTTTGAGGCTTATAGAAGTAGCAGACGGAAGTAGCGACTGTATTGTTTGAGGCTTATAGAAGTAGAAGACGGAAGTAGAGACTGTATTGTTTGAGGCTTATAGAAGTAGAAGACGGAAGTAGAGACTGTTTTGTTTGAGGCTGATAGAAGTAGAAGACGGAAGTAGAGACTGTATTGTTTGAGGCTTATAGAAGTAGAAGACGGAAGTAGAGACTGTATTGTTTGAGGCTTATAGAAGTAGAAGACGGAAGTAGAGACTGTATTGTTTGAGGCTTATAGAAGTAGCAGACGGAAGTAGAGACTGTTTTGTTTGAGGCTTATAGAAGTAGAAGACGGAAGTAGAGACTGTATTGTTTGAGGCTTATAGAAGTAGAAGACGGAAGTAGAGACTGTTTTGTTTGAGGCTGATAGAAGTAGAAGACGGAAGTAGAGACTGTATTGTTTGAGGCTGATAGAAGCAGAAGACGGAAGTAGAGACTGTTTTGTTTGAGGCTGATAGAAGTAGAAGACGGAAGTAGAGACTGTATTGTTTGAGGCTTATAGAAGTAGAAGACGGAAGTAGAGACTGTTTTGTTTGAGGCTGATAGAAGTAGAAGACGGAAGTAGAGACTGTATTGTTTGAGGCTTATAGAAGTAGAAGACGGAAGAAGAGACTGTATTGTTTGAGGCTTATAGAAGTAGAAGACGGAAGTAGAGACTGTATTGTTTAAGGCTTATAGAAGTAGAAGACGGAAGTAGAGACTGTATTGTTTGAGGCTTATAGAAGTAGAAGACGGAAGAAGAGACTGTATTGTTTGAGGCGTATAGAAGTAGAAGACGGAAGTAGAGACTGTATTGTTTGAGGCTTATAGAAGTAGAAGACGGAAGTAGAGACTGTATTTTTTGAGGCTTATAGAAGCAGAAGACGGAAGTAGAGACTGTATTGTTTGAGGCTTATAGAAGTAGAAGACGGAAGTAGAGACTGTATTGTTTGAGGCTTATAGAAGCAGAAGACGGAAGTAGAGACTCTAGTCTTCAATTCCTTCTTCTACTTCTATGGGTGTCAAACAATACATGTGTGTTTGTTTATGACCTGTCTTAGCGGCCCAGAAGTGTTCCCCAATTGATATTTATATTTATAGGGGATTTCCGTTGGAAACTGAAGATAATGTTCAAGACGAGTATCCACTTGGTTTGGAAACGTTTTCTGTGTAGTGAAAGACACAAGGGAGATGTCGTAGCGTAATGGCTAGACGATTACAAGCGAAAGAAAGAAGAAGCCAGACGCTCACCTGTTGCCCGGTGGTCATGGGTTCGCCCCTCATGGGGGGAAATTCGAATTTAAACCAACATGTCCTTGGTTTCCATGTCGATCCAGCCTAAAATAGGTACCAGAAAAGTGTTTTGGAAGTAAATGAGGCAGGCGTGATTCTTCTTCTTCTTCTTCTTCTTCTTCTTCTTCTTCTTCTTCTTCTTCTTCTTCTTCTTCTTCTTCTTCTTCTTCTTCTTCTTCTTCTTCTTCTTCTTCTTCTTCTTCTTCTTCTTCTTCTTCTTCTTCTTCTTCTTCTTCTTCTTCTTCTTCTTCTTCTTCTTCTGCGTTCATCCGGAGTTTTTCTTCGGACGTGATTGCGTGGTGCCTGTTTACAGCAGAGCTGCGTTCGTGCGCCGTTAGGCCGACACATCCGACTTCTGCGGGCATGTTTTGACCGGGTTAACCTTCCCGGGGCGTGATTCTAACCATGTCACTCACAGAATATCGATTGGTCTGGAACAATATAGACCTAGCAACATATGTCCAGTTCTGACTTACTGGTCCTTTACTTATTGACCTGCTAAAGACGCGAGTTTATCTATTCGCCAAAAGTAAACTTGTCTCTTTCACTACCCTAAAAACATTTGGACACAGTCGACACTTCATTTCGACATCTTCTTCAGGTACATGGGATAGTAATACGTTGGCGATCACCACGCTCCAATCCTGCCAGTTATCTCACATTTTATTGGAACGGATGTTATTTCGTTTAATATCGATTGCCCCCCCCCCCTCCCACCATTGCTTTAAGCCGGCGTCTGTGGTGAAGTGGTAGCGAACGCGATTCACAACCCCGAATTCTCCGTTCGAAATCAGCTGTATGTTTTGTTTAAATATAGTGAATATAATTACCATTTACTGACGTCTAGATCTAAACAAATATAGCTGGCCTGTGTTATAAATATAGTTATTACATTGATCATTTACTGACATCTAGATCTACAAATATAGATGGCCTTTGCTTTACATCTAGTAATTACAATGATCATTTACTGCCGTCTAGATCTACAAGTATAGATGATGTTTGCTATCAATCTAGTGATTACAATGATCATTTCCTGACGTATAAATCTATACATATAGATTACCTTTGCCATGAATATAGTGATTACAATGATAATTTGCTGACGTCTAGATCTACAAATACAGATGACCTTTGCTATAAATCTAGTGATTACCTAGTTGATGACAATGATCATTTACCGACGTTCCCCCAAAGTGTAAGGGCATGTTAGCAAATGAAAGGTAAGAACATCGAAAGTCAACAAATGATTAACTCTGACCAAAGGCAACTTGAAACTCAATCTCCCACATATATCTCTTTATCTGATCTTATCTCTCCTGGTTTATTCTGCTCATCTCCCAGTGTCACTCTTCTCTCCCAGCTCTAATTTCTCGGCCTTCCCATCTCATTGTTCAAACTGAATCAGAATCTTAAGAGCCCAGCCAAGAGCGAAGGAATCCTGCGATATGCAATTGAGACTTCAACCCCGTGAGGTTTACAAGACAACGCCGTCTGAATTCCTTGTGTGGCAAAGACGTTATCTGCTCTTTCCATCTGCTTCGAAACAAAGAATTCGGCAAGCGATATCATTAAGCACAACAATTATTGTATTATTTTTATTTTTTGTGGAATTACTCAGCAAAGAAATGAAAAGCGACTAGTTCTCAACTAAAGATATCTGTTAAAAAAACAAAAGGGATAGAAAATCAATTAAAACTAATACTTAAAGCGCCATGTTTAAAAGCCTCATGTTTTTTTAAGCTGCATCCGTTAGCTAAACAGATTACGGGACGCAGATCTTCTTCGGATAGAAATAAAAAATGCACTTCCTATTTTGTCCAGGTCTTGGCCTTTGGGAATTTGCATCATAGGACATGGACTGGGCAAGTGCTCTAACAAGGATCCCTGGAATGAAGGTTGAGTAAGGTGCAGGGTGCAGGGTGCTGTCTCGGGCACGGGTGGTGTCTTTTTGGGGTTATGAATCCGAAAACAGACCTCGTGTTGTCATGCTTTTGGAATCAATAGGTCATCATCTTCTTTGGGTGCCTGGTTTGCAACAGACATTGCCAAATTTGACACTCTAATCATGTAAGTTGCCCGGTATTTTAAAGTGGCTGATTCTGGCTGATATTATTATATGGTGACCATCAGTGTAAACTTTCCAAATATGAGTCTCTAGTGCTTTAGCGTAATGTGAGGACGTTAGGCTGCCAATGAGATAGCGAGGTCAGAACAAGGTTCAGTGTCAGCTTTCGATGTTCGCTACGAGAGGGAAAGACTGACCACCTACTCATCCGTGTACTAAGGTTTGCAAACATGTGATGGTTCTATCATATTACAGACCTTATAGCAGTCCTATCTGTTCCACTGTTCACATGGGGAAGTAAGGAGCATTTTGTGTGATATTCACTTGCACAGGAACGGAACATTATTGGGCGACCCTTTGCCGTGAAGGTGGAACCGTGACTAACTATAGCAAAAACTGCTTTGGGACAAATGTTAATGTTATTTTCTTGAAGATTCTGTCGCAAGCGATCAAGCTATGAATAGCTGCCGCATTAATCTCTCTTTCTGCTTCTCCTACAAGATACATACCTTTTACTTCAGGCGAACGAAAGAAGAAGAGGAAGAAACCAAAGTGAAGTTTACACAATAAGCAATACTGCAGTTACAGGAAATGTATTTCAAAGAAACGAAAGAAGAAGCCGGAAGACATACTGAAATTTATTGCAGATAAAAGAATTTATTTTTAAGGGAACACACAATTAAGGATAACACAAGATGAATTTATGCAAGAGGCACCCTTCCAGATACAAACAATTTATTTCAAAAGAACGAGAAGACGAATAGTAATAATAATTAAAAACACCCGTTGAAACCAAATACAGTGCACATTATTGATAAAACTCTTTGAAGTATTATGTTTTAATATGTGATCTTTGATTGCGGAGTGCAAGGAGGAAACATCCTTTGACTGCCACTTTTCTTCATCCACAAACCCTTTTCCGCCTGGTGAAACTAATCACGTTTCTTTCTGTTGATCTTTTATCAATTCTTATGCTGATATCGTTCCATGCCATAAAGCAACATAATCGAACACCCTTTTGTTTTCTCCTTGATTCAATTTCTCGTCCAATTATTCATTCCTATTATTACATTGAAATGCAACCAAAAGAACCCAGCACATGTACTCAAAGCCTTGAGAAAACCAGATGGAAAGAGCTACTGCAGGTGTATCAATGCCATTGTCCAGAAAGCAATGGTTGGGATTAAGGATTGACACAGCCTGGAAAGAACATCACAGAAAAGGCAAAAATAGACCCGTGGCGATGATAACTGAGGTAGTGGGTCGGGAGGGATGTTCCTACATCAACCTAAGTCAGGCAGCGGCAAACCATTACAAGGGACCACATGAATGTCTGTGCATCGGACTTAAGTGTTAAAACTCAGTCTCTCCAGGTGATTTATCCTCCTCTCACTTAGGTGATTGATTGATTGATTGATTTAGGAACGGACATCACAGCATTCGGGACATTCCCATAAGCGCTCCGTCCCCATCCTCAGCAGCCAGCGAAGAGTTCCACCACTAATAGTTCTCACTTAGGTAACATCAACTACTCAGAAACTTGTTAGCATCCCCTCACTTTCGTAACGACTACCAAGGAGCGTGTAAGCCTCCCCCTCACTTCTATAACGACTATCAAGAAACATGTTAGCCTCTCTTTCTCTTCTGTGACAGTGACTACCAAACAACATGTTAGTCTCACAACACTTCTGTGACAACGACTACCAACAAAGATATTAGCCTCACAACACTTCTGTAACAACGACTACCAACAAAGATGTTAACCTCGCAACACTTCTGTGACAACGACTACCAACAAAGATATCAGCCTCACAACACTTCTGTAACAACGACTACCAACAAAGATATTAGCCTCACAACACTTCTGTAACAACGACTACCAACAAAGATATCAGCCTCACAACACTTCTGTAACAACGACTACCAACAAAGATGTTAACCTCGCAACACTTCTGTGACAACGACTACCAACAAAGATATCAGCCTCACAACACTTCTGTAACAACGACTACCAACAAAGATATTAGCCTCACAACACTTCTGTAACAACGACTACCAACAAAGATATTAGCCACACAACACTTCTGTAACAAGGACTACCAACAAAGATGTTAACCTCGCAACACTTCTGTGACAACGACTACCAGCAAAGATATCAGCCTCACAACACTTCTGTAACAACGACTACCAACAAAGATATTAGCCTCACAACAGGTTCCAAATTGCTGTATGTAGCCGGGGCGCAGTGTTGGGGTGAGCGCCCAACATTGCTTAAATACCCCAATGGCTCGTGAATACATAACCTCTGCAGCAAAAGTCCAACTCCTGGCCTTCACGTGGCGGAACTGTTTTAACTAACAGGAGAAGGGGCGACGGCGAGTATCTGGCGCCGGAAAATAACCAGTGTGCTCTAGATGTGTATACACATACATGCATGTGCAGACACGTGTGTGCGTGTGTACACATCTAAACTCGAGTGAGACCACAGTCTGCTCTAGCAAAGGAAAGGTGCTGAAGACGGAGGCAACCAGCCAGGAGGCGCACCACAGAAATCAGGATGCCACGCAATTACGCAAAATGGAATATGTCGACTGCTGCTAAACGTTATGGTGCTCGCCCTGCTTGGGACCCCCAGGCAGGTGCAGTGCCGGGCCCTATGTCTCGAAAGGGTCCAACCCCAACTACTGGAGGTCCTTCTCAGATGTCCTGTGGAGCCAGGGGACATGAGAATAGAACAGCTGGCCATACTAAACTAAGACTTAAAATAATGCACTGGAATGCGGAGGGAGTCAGCAACAAAAAAGTAGAATTAGAAAACATCCTGGACAAAGAAAAAGTAAGCATATGTTGCTTGCAAGAAACTCACCTCAACGAAAATATAGGCTTCAAAATCAGAGGCTACCAGTGTTACCGATCTGACCGAAAGGACAGGCGAAAAGGTGGGATACTTACCCTTGTAAAAAATAACATCACTGCTTCCCAAATCGAAGTCTATATGGAAGGGGCTGAGTATCAGACACTTAAACTTAAAACAGGCTATACAGACCTACATCTGATCAATTACTACTGTCCAAGTGACCGTCCACAGGTACTGGACACACTACCATTAACAGAAAAAATTGATTGTGTGCTGCGATTTCAACAGCCACTCGCAGAGTTGGGGCTATGATCACATGGACCAGAGAGGAGAGAGACTGGAAGACTGGCAGGATGAGAATAGATTCATCTTGGTTAACAAGCCGTCCGACCCACATACTTTCTACTCGAGATCATGGCACTCTACAACTACACCTGACCTGGCTTTTCATTCACCAGACCTGGAGTGGAACATTACACGAATTGTTGGGAAACAACTAGGTGGCAGTGACCATCGACCAGTCTTTCTAACTGTAGAAAATGAGCTTGTAAGTGAAAGCAGCACCCTCTCGAGGTGGAACTACAAGAAAGCAGACTGGGCACTGTACAAGCATCGCACTAGCATACTGGTTAGAAACCTGAACACTGAGAAAGACATAAATAAAGTAGTTGAAGAGTTTGGGAAATGCATACTACAGGCAGCGCGAGAAACAGTACCAAGAGGAGCCCGTAAACAATATAAACCCTACTGGAGTAGTGAACTGGAACAGTTGCATAATGATGTGGAAGTATGTAGAAAGCAAGCAGAGGCCACACCCAGCCAAGAGCACCACAATAAATTCCAGCATGCAAAAGCCAAATTTCAAAGGGCCAAGCTGCAGGCTAGACGGAAAAGCTGGCAGGAAAAAACAGAGTCCCTGAACTTTGAAAGAGACACAAGGAAATTGTGGAAGCTAATAAAACAACGTAACGATGAGGGCACAGGGAGAAACTCAAAAATTGCACTACATAAAGATGGAAACATCTTAACAAGAAAGCAAGCAGCTGACCATTTTGCGGAGTCATTCGCACAAGATAACAATATCAAAATCAGTCCAGAGAAACAACAAGAGATTCAAGAGAAACGGCAACATACAGGACAGAAGGAAATAGTACATGAGGTTCTGGAGGCACCCATCACAATCAGCGAACTGGAGCTAGCCATATCAAAACTGAAAATGAGAAAGTCACCAGGAGCTGATGGTATCTCCAATGAAATGATCAGGAACCTAGGAACAGAGGCCAAAGCAAAGCTGTTGCAGATCTTCAATAACAGTTGGACCTTAGGCAGTGTTCCACAAGCCTGGAGAGAAGCAATCATGATACCCCTCCTAAAATCAGGGAAAGATAGTTCCATTGCCTCTAGCTACAGACCAATTAGCCTCACCAGCTGTCTCTGCAAAACACTGGAGCGCATCATCAATCACAGACTGCAGTGGTACATTGAAAGTAAAAACATCTTTGTGCCACAGCAGGCTGGCTTTAGGCAGTGCTACTCTACGGAAGATCAGACAACCTACGTCTCTCAAGAAATTGAGGATGCATTCCAAGAGAAGAAGCTGGTGCTTGCGGCATGGATAGATTTGAAGAAAGCCTTTGACAAAGTCTGGAAAGAAGGTCTGATGAATAAACTGAGAAACTGCAAAGTCAATGGAAGAATGTACAAATGGGTGAAAGCATACTTGCACAACAGAGAGCCCGAGTACAGATAGACGGACCCAAGAGCAAGAAAGTACTACTGCGTCACGGAGTTCCCCAGGGCGGAGTATTGTCCCCCACACTCTTTCTAATCTTCATCAATGATCTCGTTGCTAATCTACCGCATGGAATTAAAGCCGCAATGTATGCCGATGACCTGGTTCTATGGAGCACAAATGAACATGCATCAGTGGCCACCAGATTACTACAAAGAGCTGTAGATACATTTGTTGCATGGGCAAATAGATGGTGTGTCAGCATAAACACTGACAAGTGCAGCACCACCCTATTTACCCTCTCTCCAAAACAAAAAGCAGGGGCGATCCAGATAAATGGAACACCCCTACGAGAAGATAAAGAACCAACATACCTTGGAGTAACATTTGATGGCAGGCTGACACGGAGAAAGCACATCAACAAAGCAGTAGCAAACGCCAGAAGGAAAATAGCCATCCTGAGAAAGCTAAGTGGAACCACATGGGGAGCCAGTGGAAAAATACTTAGCAAAGTTTATCAACAGAGCATACGACCACACCTGGAATACGGGTCAACTGCATGGTGTTCGGCAGCAAAAACCACACTACAAGAGCTGGACAAAGTGCAAAATCAAGCTCTTAGAGTCACCACAGGAGGGATGAGTTCAACCCCTATAGTGGAAATGGAGAAGATGGGGAGGACACAAGCACTGAGTGAGCGCAGAGATACGAAAACGCTAATACAAGCAGAAAAGTTCCTCAGCTTGCCAGGCCACCCTATGAAGAACAGATTTGAAAACCTAGCTATGGGGCGGTTGAAAAGAAGTAGTTTTATCCACCAGGCCAAACGACTCTGCAGAGAACCCACCGATCTGCCCACAGTTGGTATCCCCCTAACAACTATTCCAGAGCGAACTCCATGGAAAGATGAGCATAGACTATCATTACAAATCCAGACAAAAGTGAGAGGAATATTTGAAAAGGAAGATCAGAACAGTGTGCAGCGCAGAACAGCCACTCTCAGCTTCCTTGATGAAGAATACCCACAGGACCTCTGGATTCAAGTCTACACAGATGGGTCAGCACAAAATGCTGTTCGAAATGGAGGAGTGGGAGTGTACATAGAATACCCAAATAATACCAGGGACACAGCTAGAGTACCGACAGGAAAGTACTGCCATAACTACGATGCTGAAATTGAGGCAATCAAGATAGCAACAGAGAAATTACTAAATACCAGCAATGGTACACAACCTGTGGTGCTATTGACAGATGCAAAATCAGTACTCGAGGCGCTCCTGTCTGGGAAATTGCCAGTACTAAGGACACTACTTTCTGAACTTAGCAGTCAGCATAAGGTCACCATACAGTGGATACCATCCCACTGTGGAGTACCCGGGAACGACAGAGCTGATCAATTGGCTAAGGAAGGAGCCAAAGAAGAACAGCCTGATGTGCCTGTAACATACCACCAAAAGAAAAGAATGATCAAATCAGTCAGAAAGCCACCAAAACCTGCTCAAGATGACTACCACGTTATGGATAGACCAGAACAAGTCATTATTCTGCGCCTCAGAACAGGGCACAATAGATTACGCAACCACATGTATACAAAATTCAAGATTGGAGGAACAGCCAAGTGTATATGTGGATTGGCGTCGCAGACAGCAGAGCACATACTCCAAGACTGCCCAAAATATAACATATCTAGGCAAACCTTCTGGCCTAGAGAGACTACAGTGGAAGATAAACTCTATGGACCGCTGTGTGAACTGAAAAAGACAGTTCAATTCATACAAGAGACAGCACTGCAGTTATAGACATATTTCAAGCGAACGAAAGAAGAAGAAGAAGCCTCACAACACTTCTGTAACAACGACTACCAACAAAGATATTAGCCTCACAACACTTCTGTAACAACGACTACCAACAAAGATATTAGCCTCACAACACTTCTGTAACAACGACTACCAACAAAGATATTAGCTTCACAACACTTTTGTAACAACGACTACCAACAAAGATATCAGCCTCACAACACTTCTGTAACAACGACTACCAACAAAGATATCAGCCTCACAACACTTCTGTAACAACGACTACCAACAAAGATATTAGCCTCACAACACTTCTGTAACAACGACTACCAACAAAGATGTTAACCTCGCAACACTTCTGTGACAACGACTACCAACAAAGATATCAGCCTCACAACACTTCTGTAACAACGACTACCAACAAAGATATTAGCCTCACAACACTTCTGTAACAACGACTACCAACAAAGATATCAGCCTCACAACACTTCTGTGACAACGACTACCAACAAACATATTAGCCTCACAACACTTCTGTAACAACGACTACCAACAAAGATATTAGCCTCACAACACTTCTGTGACAACGACTACCAACAAAGATATTAGCCTCACAACACTTCTGTAACAACGACTACCAACAAACATATTAGCCTCACAACACTTCTGTAACAACGACTACCAACAAAGATATTAGCCTCACAATACTTCTGTGACAACGACTACCAACAAAGATATTAGCCTCACAACACTTCTGTAACAACGACTACCAAAAAACATATTAACCTCACAACACTTCTGTAACAACGACTACCAACAAAGATATTAGCCTCACAACACTTCTGTAACAACGACTAACAACAAAGATATTAGCTTCCCCTCAATTCTGTGACGACCCCTACATGTTAGCGTTGAATTGGACTTGAGAGTTAAAATTCCAGTCTGCTAGGTTATTCACCGATCAATTACCTACCTGCCTACCTACCTACCTACCTACCCACCCACCTACCTACCTACCTACCTACATACCTATCTACCTACCTACCTACCTACCTACCTACACCTATCAAAACTACACACAACATTATATTTTTAGAATGTGTTCTTCGAGAAAGAAACCCCAGTCAAACTATGCCTGTTGAAGGTTGGATCTGTCTAGACCAGTGTTTCTCAACCTTTTTTGGCCCATGCCCCCCTTTACCATATGTTCAGAACGTCAGTCCCCCCCCCCCACCTTTTTCGAAATTCCTCTCTACAAATTCCCATACCCTTATGGGGGGGGGGGGGGATCTTAGGGTTTCCAGGGCGAATTAAGATTATTTCAAGATCGCATTAGTACAAGAACCAGTCACTTGATATTGTTTTTCCCTCTAAATTTTACGGTTCTGTACTTTTCGCCCTAATGAAATTCGTTTTATAACGTAAGTAGACCCGCAAATCATGTTTTATGTAGATGTCTAGACTTGTTATAATATGTGTTATTAAATTTAGCTTCCATGTTTATGTATACTGTGTAAGGGTGGGGGGGGGGATTTATAGGGAGGAAATTAGAAAAAAAAGGGGGGGGGGGGAATGACGTTCTGCTGAACATATGGTAAAGGGGGAGGGGGCATGGGCCAAAAAAGATTGAGAACCACTGGGATAGCATGTCAACTACTTGGATATTGAAGAAGTCGAGCGAGGAATAGGAAAAATTGTGTATCCAAGATAGACACCATTTTTATTTTGCTTTCACTGGCTTTGATCATACAACTTCTAGTAGTACTGAGTCACTGAACTGAGTTTTGCGCGTGGATTAGTCTTCACTATTACTAGTATCCCTTTCCATCAGGCGAATCCACCCCGACTTCAGGGGTACTTGTAATTTACGTCCCCAGGCCAAGGACGAGAAGTCAACACTTTAGTCCAACTGACCGGTTTAGGAGTTGAACCCCTTACCTTGGCATCAGCACACCAGATGCTTAAGAAAAAGCGTTCTTATCCATTCAGCCATGCTGACTTCAGACACAATTTGAAAACGTTACAATATTATATTGCAAATATATTGCATATTTACTAGCTTAGTCTCATAACCCAGTAAGCCATTTTTCAACAACTGCACGCATTCTATGACCAACCATTCACATTTCTCGTCTCAAACGCTGTCAACATTCAGACCTCACGCCATCAGACGTCAGCCTCTATCACACTCCAGCCCTACCCCGACTCCAACTGACACAAACCTTACTCATCACGCCAAATTTAGAGGTGAAAATTGCGTGCTCACTCACCGTGAGTACAAGTACAATCTTTGTGTTGCTCATAGCGTTCTGGAACCATTCAAGCGGAAAATGAACGAATAGAACCTAAACCAGCATAGTGTCCATCACAGATCATTGCACAGCCCAGTCTGTTAACCTCCATCGTAATAAACCTGAAACTACCTCCCATGTCCTAAGTTTCTACTCATCCAGGCGCTGTCAGATCCGTTCAAAGAGTTTAATAATTTGGTCTTTGTTCTGTCTTTTCAACCTCGCTCAACTCTTTGTTTGGTTGTGAATGTGAATCCTCTGAAGAAAGATTTGACTCTTGAAGAAAGATTTGACTCTTGAAGAAAGATTTGATTCTTGAAGAAATATTTAACTCTTGATTCAAGCAACGCGTAATACGTACATTGTATAACTCATACATTACCAACCTAACTCTTTCTGTCCGATGTAGTTGTAAATGTAACGTAGTAAATGTCTCAGTGTTAGTGGATTAATATAATAACTAATTGGTATCGAGAGAGGGTCAACTTCATTGCAACAGGTTTTATCCCATATGGTTCAGCCTTTCCGCAGGGCGGAAAGCGTCGCACAGAGCACGAACTCCGTAGCTCCAGCGAGAACCCTCAGGAGTCTCCCAAAAAATGCACTCGTGAGCCGAAGGACGCGGCCCGGAATCGAACCCACACAGCCCGAGTCAGACGGCTTGATCACTTCGCCAGGGAGACTCCCGCGTTAGAGATGATAAACAGTTAGCATCTGAGGCTTAGAGATAGGGAACGCAGTTTCACAATCCCGACATACCGGCTTGGAAGTCAGCCACAGGTCGCTGCGCGTTGATTCTCACAATGATATAAGCGTCGGCAAACTGCTACAAGGAAAATTTCCTGGAATATAATCATCATCATAAAGTGCCTTGCCAGCTGGCGTAGGCGTTTATGTCTCTCCATAGATCTCGGCCTCTGGTGTTCTGGATCAACTCTGCTGATGATATTCCTCCATGCCACCGACTAAGTCCATCCAGCATCATTTCTCCCTGCCTCTCTTCCCCTCTATCTTTCCGGTTGTCACGATGTTCTCCGATGCCTCTCTTTTCATTACATGACTAAAGAAAGCTGTTTGTCTCATTCTTATTGTTGAATATGATGTTCTACCGTGTTTCCTCAAAATTATGACCTACCCCTAAAATAAGCCCAAGCACGATTTATCAGGAAGCTTTTAATATAAGACCTACCCATAAAATAAGCCCTAGGTAAGATCGTCAGCTAGAATGAAGCTATTAAACGTGCACTTGTTAAGGCATTGACTTTTTAAAATACCAACTCTCCAACATGCTTGCCATGTATTAAACTGCAGTGTTTATGGGCCTAGAATCTCAAACGACAATCGAACAGAGGGAATTCGGGATTTGGAGCGTTATAACGATGTTTCAGAAGAAGATGCCACGACTGTATTTAAATAAATGCAGAATTTTGTACAAATGTAGACTTTTGTGTCTGGAAAAAAAAAAAAAAAAAAATCCCCCGAAGCTAAGCCCTTGTGCATTTTCAGTTTGATTAGCCTCTATCAGGCAGTCGTTGTTAGTTATTCGGGCAGTCCAAGGAATTCGCAATATTCGTATCAGGAACCACATCTCTGTTGCCTAAAATTTCTTCCTAATTTGTTCATTTGCATTCTAAGATTCACTGCCATGCAGAAAAACAAGCTCCATAAACCCTTTCATATTGACTTATTGCATAAGATACCTTTCGTTTTCTGAAATGTGGCTTTTCCTTGCCCTATTCTGTTCTTTTCATCTGTTGTGATTTTAAAAAAGCATAACCATCTAACACTGCTGGGCTTGATTGCGACGTCCTGTAAAGCACATGCAGCGATCTTCAACACAAGAGTGCGGTGGACATGGGTTCGAGTTCACATTTTACAAATGGATGAGGGCTCCCAGGTCGACCCTGCCTACAATGTGTTCAGGAAATGTCTTGGGAAGTAAAGACGACTTCTGTGATATTGAGCATATTTATCCTCAAGCTGCGATTGGCCTTACAATGTGAGGTTAGCACCATATACACAACGCGTATCGTATCGTAAAGAGGGGTTGTTTTCTTACTTTGCTGACAATTCAAATAACATGAAGATATATTCTACCTACATCCTCCTCTCTTCTTCCTTCCTCATTCTGCCAGAAGGGCAGAATGTCAGACGGGCCTGCGTGCCAAATTCTTAACCCTTTGAAAAAACAATTTTGTTCGTTCGTTCTTCCCTCCCTCTCCCTCTCCCTCCCTTCTTCCCTCCCTCCCTTCTTCCCTCCCTCCCTTCTTCCCTCCCTCCCTTCTTCCCTCCCTCCGTCTTCGTCCACCTTTAGATGTCAATATGAATGAATACACAGAAAGCAGTAGCCATCTTACGTTTGTTGACATCTCTACAATTTTATGGACTCGAGTATTTGACCAAAGAAGTACTCAGGCTGTGTCTCAAGGACAGAAATAAATAGAAGTCTTTAGGTAAAACAAAAATCAAAGACTTGTTATTGTTCTGTGTGTTGCTGTAAACTCTATATTGATTGAAAATGCTTGTCTAGACAGGAAATTGATTTAAGTATGTTGCTTAGTTTTAATAGACTAGGCAACAGTCTCTGAGATAACTCTAGAAGAAGAATTTTGCGTTTTAGTAATCTCTGAGCAATTAGAGTAACTCAACTTTACAGCGGGATTTTTAGCCGTCTTAAGCGTGTTTATTTTGTGAGTGGGATAGATTTGGCTGCGGAAAGTGTGCGCGGACATAAAACAAGATTGTGGTATGAGGACAGCCAGACAGATTGACGTTCCGTTGGACAGACTGATGGAGAAACAGACAGACAGACATATGGACAGACAGGTTGACAGGTGGACGGACGGAACGAAAGACAGACATACATACAGACAGATATATAGTCAGGCAGACAGACAGACAGACGTATACTAAGAGAAAGAAAAATAATAAGCCAAGAGCTAGGTAGTAGAGTCTAGAGTAGTCACCTGAAATACATATTAGTTCATTAAATATCACACGCTCATCTATTCAGTGTCTGTTCCGTTGCGAAGGGATTGCGGACGCAGTTCGTGATCCCGCATACCCTTGTTCGAAAAATAGCTGCGTGCAATTTGGCAGTAGACCGCCTCGCGTTGGGTATTTTCTGAAAATGGTATGTATGGGTGTCGGTCGTTCAGAAAGCAATGGCAAACTACTTAACGTAAACTTGCCAAGAAATCACGAACAGCCTAAAATGCTGCGGTTGACTGCGACGTCATGTAAGGGATATGCAACTAACATATATTCAGTGAATGAGTACACCCTCAACTATATTGCTCCATAGCTGCACCTTATAATTTGTGTTGTTATTTTAGCTGCAGTTATCACACATAAATATCAATTGGGGAACCGTTTGAGGCCATCAAGACAGTTAATAAATACATACACATGAATTGTCTGGCGCTCATAGAAGTAGGGATTAGAATTAGAGACTAGAGGACACACTAGACAACATAAACATTGAAATCTATAGTTATAAAGCTAACCGGAATTCAAACCTGTCACCTCCAAGTGACGACAGCGCCTCGCTGCAGGAAGTAGTGTACCTCGACGCATGACCATCTGTAACGAGGCCCTGTCGTCATTTGGAGGTGTCAGGTTCGAACCCCGGTCGGTAACTATAGCTTTCAATTTTCATGTTGTCTAGTGTGTCTTGTCTCTTATTCTTATTCATACTTCTATGAGCGCCAAGCAATACGTATTTATTTATTAACTCGCTTGTTACCGAAAATAAAAAAGAGTTACAGAACAGCAAATTAAAAGAGAGGTGGCCAAACAAGAATACTACGCAGGAAGCCAAAGAAGATTGATAAACCAACACAGAACTGGCGTCGTTAGCCGCTACATGCTGCGGGATTTGCTGAGGAGGGGATCCGAGCACTTATGGACGGAATGATTCGATATGCAATGAGTATGATCTGTTGACAAACTAACTAACTAGTTACCGAAACACTGTCGCCATTTGCTGGCGTAATTCTGCATTTCCCTGAGAACCAAACTTCAAGACTTCCAGTACAGCAGGCGAGTGTACTACCTCGCTACCACAACTCCTCCAGACCATTAACATTAACTTTCCTGAAAACCTTACTTTGACTACATCCTCCGCAACAAATAGATCTTTTCATTTGAAAAGAAGCGAAGGGGAAATAATGCGAGAAAGCGTAACAAAAACCAAAAGAAAGATTGTATCTGTTTTCCCATTACGAAGAAGACGATTATCAATACAATAGGAACGGAGACTTTCGTTCTTGAAATATGTTCTTGAAATACAGTTTTGGTAATGGCCAGACAAACAAGCTAGGAAAATACAACGCTTATTTCAATGAGTTCTTGACATTTTAGAGTAATCTCCCCGCAGGAAGTGATTTCTTTTTTCCAAGCACGGTAAAGTGGAAACAATGTAGGTTTGATAATATTCACACCCTGTTCTGAAATATGCTGGATGGATTGAGACGGTGGCGCGGAGGAATATCATCAGCGGAGTTGATCCAGAAAACCAAGGACCGAGATCTGTGGAGAGCCATGAACGCCTACGCCAGCTGGCACGGCACTTGATGATTATGATGATGATGATGATGATGATGATGATGATGGTGGTGGTGTTGGTGATGATGATGATGATGATGATGATGATGATATTCTGCAGTACTTCCTTATATGTGCAAATGTTTGTGGAAAATGTGGTGGATAAAATAGCACTGTTTATGTCCCAGGAAAATGCTATTTTTCGGTCGTGTGACCGGACTCCATGCGGGAGGTAAACAGTATTGAAACCAACCATACATGTCTCAAGAGGCTACTTAGGAAGGGTGGGCATGAGACTGACTACCGCTTCCCTCAAAAAACAGAACACCTCAGCTGCGGAATCCAAACAATCACGAAGAAATCTACGGACATGAAGCATTGGCGTGAGTTAGTTAAGGACCTATGCTTCTTTGGAAGATACAAGACGGTAGGAGAAGTAGAAGGACCGTTACTTTACCTCTGTTTTTGTAGAGAATATTTTACTCTAAAGTATAAACGGTTTGCTATTTTTGGTTTGCTTTCAATGACATTTCCAAGTCTGACTGACTGACTGGCACCTTGTCGTCCTGACAGACGATAGTTTGTGAAATGGAGTTATACATCTCCATAACACAAAGCGTGGGCTGAATTTAGAGACTATGTGTTGCCTATGCAGCACAATCACTATCTCGGCCTGTCTAGTGTACTCCAGATAAAGGTAACAAAAATACGTCTTGAACAAGACAAGCTGCAGAAGATGCCGGATCAGCAAAGCAATGCTCCAACTGTCCGCCTGTCGGAGCTTCAATCCTAGACCAGTTGCCAAGCAAGGCTTAGGGCCTGATCTGCCCTGCCATGACATTAAGTCGTTAAGTTGCAATTCCTTGCACTAGGATAAGGTTTGTACCGTCCCAATTGCGCTCCTCCTCACGAAGCTGATGGCACAATGTGGGGTGTCGGGTTTGGTAAGCGTCGCCCAACATTCGGCGCTAACAGAAGCAGGTAGGACCGTCTGCTGTCATACGATAGCTCAGTCATATCTAAGTAAGACATGACTGCATTCCGAGTCTATCAACAAGGCAAACAATATAAACTAACACAAAACAATATAAGATAACTCGGAAAACAGGAAGTTAAGGCGACTAGCCTTCATCAGCAAACAAATACACGAGACACGACATACAAACACGGGTAGGACACTACTTAAGGATAATAACCGAATTAGAAGAATTAAATTATGAAAGGAAAAAAAAAGAAGATACAATGAGAAAAATGGTGGGGGGGGGGGGGGGGGACGAAAAAGACGTGCTGCTTATCTCAGAATTGGAGGCTATGATATTATGCTGTTACACTATTGTCTTCCCCATGTTTACATATTGTCTTTTCCCCGGGAAGGTTAACCCGGTCAATAAACGCCCGCAGAAGTCGGATGTGTCGGCCTAACGGCGCAAGAACGCAGCTCTGCTGTAAACTGGCACAACGCAATCACGTCCGGAAAAAAAAACCGGATGAACGCAGAAGATATATTATCTTTTGCTTATGTGTTTATTGATGAAAGCTAGTCGCTGGAATGTCCTATGGTTTTCGTAAATGTGCTCTGTAAAGCTGTATTATTTCGTGCTATTTTATATTGTTTATATTTCCACAGCTTTACTGCAGTTCCAACAATTTTATTCATATTATCAACAAGACAGCAGGATTGTGTCTCACTTGATCTGACCCGTATTCCTTGACATGTCCGGCATGGGAGATCCAGTGGCTACACTGATGTTTGTCCATCAAAAATGATGGTGACCATTCATTTCATCCAGTGGGGTTGAAAGTTTGGAGCCGTGAGTTGTAAGATGGCTGGTAAGACCTACTTTGGCTAGAAATGTTCTTTGACAATGTGGACAAAGAATGCTTGACGTTCCTGGAGAAGGATCTCCTGCGGTGGTTTTTTTGTCCAGTCTTTTTTTTTTTTTTTCACGACTTTTGCAGTCCTGTTTGCTTCGCAAGTGACTACACCTTTACGTAATGATGTACGCCATGAATTTCGGTGTTTGGCTGCATTCTCACGTGTGTGAGTCGAAAGGTGTTCTCATTATAGAAATAGACACAGGTAACAGGGAAAGCTAAGGAAAAATAATCAGCCCAGTGCACTCACTAGTAGCAATAGTGAACACTATGTAGACTACACTAGAGTTCAAAGCGAGCAAATGAAAAAAAAATCAAAGTCTTTATAACTACATATATTATTTATCCCAGAGAACGATATTTATGGCCAGCCAGGATCGGTAATGCCCGTTGGCTTACCACTGTATGAGGTAGAGGAAGAAGTCTTAAAAGACAGTGTCAAGAAATGTTGTGGCAGGAAATTTGTCCTGATACAATTACATTCTATACATGTAAGGACTCTGGCCTCCATTATCCCGTCGGCTGGCATCACACCTAAGTGTATTATGGATAATGAAGTTAAGGTTAGGAAAAGGTCACACCTAGAACAGGGTGTGAGATAGAACTAGCACAGCTGTCTTTATCGAGAGTAATGTTGCTTCAGATGACGCCATTACAATCGTTGTTATCATAATATTAAACGTTAGTATTGTTTGTTAGTTAAATTCTTAAGAGCTATTTTGAGTCAATTCTGATGTACGGATGGAAATAATGGGCAATTAGAAGAAAGGTCAGGAATTATGTGGAAGCTGTGGATATGCGGTTTTATAGAAAAATGATGAGGACATTGTGGAGGGATAGAAAGAGTAATAAATAAATCTTGAAAGGAGATAACTTACAAAGAGAATTGGTTATTCGCATTAGAAAAGGAGAGTCATGTCAAGAGAAGGGGAAAGCTAAAACATGTTATGACAATGGAACAGTCTCTAGATTCGTTCTACTCTATTCAGTAAGCGTTCATGATTCACGGGCACACAGTAGTATAGAGAGTGAAGCATCCTCATCATCATCCAGTGCCTTGCCGGATGGAGTAGGTCATCATGCTTCTGCACAAATTGCGATCTCCGACGGCATGGATCAATTCGAGTGTGTTGACTTCCTTCCGTGCCATGACACAAGACTTTTCTCACGCTCCTTCCTCTTTTTCTTTTCCCACAAATGTTTCCGGTTGTCACAATATGTTCCAGTTTTTTGTCTTCTCATAGTGTGGCAAAAAAAAAAAAAAAAAAAATTATGACTGCATCTTGCTGATATTTGTGATAAATTGTCTTTGCGACTTAGCTTCCCTCAATACGTCCAGATTGCTCTTGTTGGCTGTCCAATTAATTTTCAACATTTTTCTATAAAAGTACATCTCCAAGGCTTCTAGGGATTTGTTTGCCTGTTTATTAATTGTCCAGGATTCGCAGCCGTATGTTAACATTGGTTCTATGTAGCGTGCAAGAACTCTTGACATTACATAGAATGTTCTCATGTATACTCATCTTTTTGTATTCATCTTATTCCTCGCTCCTCTTTCGAGGGAAGTACGTCACATATAGATATGCAAACCTCAGTTATCAGTCTATCCGACTTCAGCATGCATTTATTTGTATAAGTTTGGTCTGGCAAGAATGAGACAGCGCGGGGTGACGAGGGGATCTAGCCGACGCTCGACGCTCAGAGGAAAGGCGAGACGGACATATAATCAGATTGCTATTGGTACTATTGGTGTTGGAACTCTTCGCTGGCTGCTGAGGATGGGGACTGAGCGCTTATGGGAATGTCCCGAATGCTGTGATGTCGGTTTCTAAATCAATCAATCAATCATTATTTGTATAAGATTTAACGCCCCTGGATAGAATCCATTAAGACTAGCGGGTCGCATATATACGTGTGTAGGCTTTCATTCCTAAAATATTGTCAGAACAATGGCTTTGTGGCCTACGTTTTGCGATTTCCAACTTATTTATTAAATGTGCACAAATTTCAAGTGGGGCTTCACGATATTCAGCCTGTATCAAGAAGACTGTTTATCCGAATTCACAACCCAAGGTCTCAGGTGGACGTGTGCCGTGATTAGAAACTAAATGGTTCATGCAGGAATGTTCAGCCGTGTGTTTGGACTCGAACCCTGTATCTTCCAGGCTTGACACATGCGCCATAACCCTTTAGCAGCCACACCTCCTCACAAATATATCGATGTCTAAAAAGCAAGTTCTCAGCATGTGTTTTTATAATTCTGTAGAACGCACAGACACGCGAAACAATAATACGAACACACGCAGGCACATCATTTGAGATATGCATGGCAGAATGGATAAGAGTGCTCGTTTTTAAACATCCGGTGTGCTGATGCCAGGGTAGAGGGTTCAACCCCTACACCGGTCATTTGGACTAAAATGGACTTCTCGTCCTTGACTTTAAATGAATATTAAAAGGTTTGCATATCCTTTACAGGACATCGCTGTCAACATTAGCATCTTTCAGCTGTATGTTGATTTCTTGGCAAGATTACGCTCAGTAGTTTGCCATTGCTTTCTGAGCGGCCGGCTCACATACCCCGTAAGTTACTGACCCGATTCGAACCACTGCTAATTTTCACCGTCGTCACATTACTTATGAGAGTATACGAGATTACTGTGAAAAGTTACTAACCTCTATGCCAGGAAGCCGGCCGTCCTTGACTAGGGGACGTAAATTACAAGTACCTCTGAAGTTGGAGTGGATTCGCCTGATGGCGAGGTGCTGGTAATAGAGAAAGCTTATCCACAAGAAAAAATAAGTGCACTGCAGTTGACGTAGTAGCAGGTGTATGGACTAGGCTTGAGTTCAAAGCGAGCGAAAGCAATATATATATATCACATGCGCGCGCGCGCGCGCGCGCGCACACACACACACACACACACACACACACACACACACACACACGCACACACACACACACATGGTGTACGTGTATCGAAACACGTTATTCTAATCATTTTTCTTTCCTAATAATCCCCGCTATCTTCCGTTTCTCTTCCCTCTCTCCGTGCACTACCTCTCTCCTCCAGAATTACGCCAGTTCTGATAGCTTCTTGTATACACATTGATAATGTAATATTTTCTGTGCGATTAAAAAAATAATATTAATACGGATAATTATCTAAATCAATTATCAATTGCATTTCTAATTTCGTTATGAAATACTCGAAAACAATTTATGCAATCTCGCTCGTTCAATATATACGCTAAATACGGTGAATAGAATCAAGCTGGAGACTTCTGACAAATGTCATTGTGCAGTGAGTAAAGCGAATGCTAGATATTTTCTACAAAACAGCCCAACCTATTGCAGAACAAAGATTTATTTTGGCCTACATTAGTTCAATTGGGAAAACGGGGGGAAAAGAAGGAGAAGAAGAAATTAGTTATATTTCAGGACAAACTATGTGGGCATGTTAACTACATAGGGTAAACTATTGCTTTTTTGAAATATATTCAGAATGACGTATGGAGATAAGGAGAAGAGGAGGGGGAGGACGGGGAGGGGGGGGGAGGAGTAGAAGGAGGAGACGGTGGAGGAAGCAGCAGCAGCAACAGAAGAAGAAGGAATAGGCGGAATGTAAGGAAGAGGAGAAGAAGAGGAAGCAGTAGAAGAAGAAGCAGCAGCAGAAGCAAGGAAGGAAGCAAGGAAGGAAGCAAGGAAGGAATCAAGGAAGGAAGGAAAGAAAGTTTGAAGGACAGCAACAGCAGCAGAAAAAGAAGGAGAAGAAGAAAGAAAAGGAGATGTAGGAGAAGAAGGAGAAGAAGGAGAAGAAGAAGAAGAAGAAGAAGAAGAAGAAGAAGAAGAAGAAGAAGAAGAAGAAGAAGAAGAAGAAGAAGAAGACGAAGAAGAAGAAGAAGAAGAAGAAGAAGAAGAAGAAGAAGAAGAAGAAGAAGAAGAAGAAGAAGAAGAAGAAGAAGAAGAAGAAGAAGAAGAAGAAGAAGAAGAAGAAGAAGAAGAAGAAGAAGAAGAAGACGAAGAAGAAGAAGAAGAAGAAGAAGAAGAAGAAGAAGAAGAAGAAGAAGAAGAAGAAGAAGAAGAAGAAGAAGAAGAAGAAGAAGAAGAATGTATACAATCATTGAAAATGTGCTGGTAAACAGCGGCATCTCTGAGGCTGAAATGGATTGGCCATACTAAAGGTCACACTGGTGTGGGCTTGCAGTGGTGGACGGCGCTGTTCCTGGAAGAAGAGGCAGGGGTCCACCAGCACGAAGATGGACACAGGATATTGAAAACGGGCCAGCTGATCAAACATGCATGAGGCTGGGGAACTGGCTATGGACTGACACATCATTTCAAAGAGTAGTGGTGAGATCAACGTTTTGTGAAGGGCTTGCCACATGATGATGATGTTTGACATGTATAAAAAAGACATAAGAACACACGGAGAAAAGAATTAGAGACAAGTATAAGTAACACAGCTGCGGGAGATTCGGCAGCGGATCGCGTCGCGTTGGTTGCTTACGGGGTTTGTGAGACGGTCATTCATAAAGCAATGGCAAACTACTGAGCGTAATCTTGCCAAGAACATCAACAACAGCTGAAAAATGCTGGTGTTGACTGCAACCTCCTGTAAGGGATATGCAACTTTTAAAAAAAAGTAAGTAATATAAACAAGACATCCAATCCATTACAAGAGACTAAAAAGCATAGTGATCGAGCGAGAGGTTTGCTAACCTTCGAAGGAAAAAAAAGAGATTGAAGAAGAAGAAGAAGAAGAAGAAGAAGAAGAAGAAGAAGAAGAAGAAGAAGAAGAAGAAGAAGAAGAAGAATGTCGTCATCATTATCATGTAGTGAACAGGGAAATCTCCATAGTTAAGGTTAACAGCGATGTTGCTCCAGCAGTTTATTTCTTTAGCCATCATTTTACACTCCGCTTGATCATGTCTTGTTGATGTTGGCACATTTTTTTCCTCGAAGCCCCCCACCCCACCCCCACCTCCCGGGACGCAGAGGTGTTTCCAAGGCACCAGGGCCAGCTTCTATACTGGCCAAGACATACTGACACGTCCTAGCCGTGCGTCCTCGGCAACAGGTCCCTTCTTGGTCCTGGCTAACGTAGTAGGAACGCTGATTCTTCCGAAGTCGGAGAGTATCTGCCTGCACGGCGAGGAACCACCAGTCTGCACACCCATAAGCCAGACATGGGACAACGGATACTCACGCAAACCTCAGGTCCTGTATGACATCACACTGATGTTGGACAACAGGATGTCTCCATCCCACATACAGGGCTTCGCGCTGGATTTCACAGCCAGCGAACGAAAGTAAGCAAGCAAGCAACTACCCCTCCATTATGATCTCCAATTGTTTTGGTGCTCGATATGACTACAACACCTTATCTGTCTGATCTGTATTTTTGCCAACAGCGACACTTATCTGACACACCAAATCCAATACCCCACCATGGCAGTAGGATGGGTACTTCTTCTTCTGCGTTCATGTGGAGAATTTTTATCGGACGTGATTGCGTTGTGCCTGTTTACAGCAGAGCTGTGTTATTGCGCCGTTAGGCCGACACGTCCGACTTCTGCGGGCATTTGTTAACCGGGTTAACCTTTCCGGAGATATGCAGATACTACAGTATTGATTGCAGACAATGCACAAGATTTACAACAATTAGTAGACGCGGTTGTTTACACAGAGAGCAGCTAGGGTTGGAATTAAATTGTAAGAAGACATGGGTTATGGTCGTCACTAGAAAGAACTAAGTACCACAATGTAATATACAAGTAAATAGGAATAATCTTCAACAAGTGAATCGGTACAATTATCTCGGAACAGTCATAACATCTGATGGGAGATGCCTTGAAGATATTAGAACAAGAATCGCCATGGCGAAAGCAGCCTTTAGCAAGATGAAAAACATTCTGATCAATAAAAAGATATCAATTGAAACGAGAAAAAGAGTGTTGAGGGGATACATAGAGCCTGTTCTTTTGTATGGATGTGAAACTCGGACAATGTGCAGTCAAGCTGAAAAACAACTGATGGCTGCAGAAATGTGGTTTCTGAGGAAATGCAAAGAATACCATGGACAGACAGAAAAACCAACGACCAAGTACTACAGGAGACAATTGAAAATCGTAAATTGATTAGAGAAATTAGACGTAGACAGTCAAAATATTTCGGACGTGTTATGAGAAGAAATGGATTGGAGAACTTAGTGACAACTGGCAAGATCGAAGGGAACAGACCAAGAGGAAGACCGAGAGGAAAATACCTGGATGGCTTGGCCACATGGCATGGACAAGACAGGAACACTGAGCTGATCCACGACGCTGGTGATCGAGTGAAATGGCGAGTCAGGACCGCCTACGCTTTCCGGCATGGCACATGATTGATTGAATATCCTGGTTATACCAAAGGGGTGGAATATTAAAGTGTAAGAGAATGATTGAATAAATGAATGAGTGTAAGAAAGGAAAAAGAAAGAATAGGATTGTGTTGGATTGGTTTGTTTCAGTGGCGTATGTGAATAGGTAATTGAATAAATGAAAACGTGAAGGCATAGATGGGTGTATGAGTTAATGAATATATATATATATATATATATATATATAAAGAAAGAAAGAAAGAAAGAACTTTATTTTCTGCTGTTCTCGTCTCTCTCATTTCATATACTACTTGAATTTTAAAAAAAAAGGAAAGACAGAGACAAGCAAACATATGTTTACATGACGAAAAAAAAATTATTGCATGTATACGTGAATGAATGAATGAATGAATGGATGCATGAATGAAGACCTGAATGATGAATACATAATTGACCGAACGAATGACTGTAAAAAAGAAAGGACACCAGCAATAAGATTCCCACACTGGGTGCCCCTTTGTTCTGTAGATTTATTCTGCGCCGAAGTTGCCGTCACCTGCAGACATTAGAATCGTCTAGAACAGGGACCTACTTTGTTCTGCCCGGATTACAAGCGCCTCTATTGTGCCCAGAATCTCGGCGACTGTGACTTCTCGCAATTTGACAAGGTGCACGCAGAACCCGATTAACTGGGTGCATTTCAGAACTTCGTGGCTGGTCTCTCACCCAATGAAATTTCTCGCGGCTATCGACACCGGGTTATGCAGTTCAACAGCGTCGCCCACTTGTCTGTGATGCCTCATTCAAAGATCCATAATATAATCTGTTACATATGGAAATCCTGTCAGTTTATGAACCCAGGTTTATATACTGACCTCCTTTATGATTTTTTCATCATTGGGGTTATTTTTTCTTTGTTGGGTTTTTCGGTGACATGTCCGTCTAGTTATAGTGAACTCGTCTGTCAATAATCCAGGATGGAGTAGGGGTGGGTGTTAGACTGAGGGCAAGAAAGAAGGCTCCCAGTCTGTGTTGGATAGGATTTTGTTGGATTGTTTTGTCCAAGAGATGTATTCGATTTATTTGTGAGTTGTATGTCCTATTAGAGCAGAGCCCCTTAAATAACGAGCGCCAAGTCGTTCTATTCGCTGTGATATTTTTCTACTTCCTTCTACTCCATTCATGTCCTAACCATATTATTCTACTATCTCTATTTCTCACCGCTGTGTGTTTTATGACTCCCTTTTTACACTGACACTGTGGATTAGAAACAAAACATGTTTTAGTTACTTTCTTGTAAGATTGTCTCAATATTTAGTTCTTATCCAGCGCCAACGTCTTGCCCTCACCTCTTGATTTACTGGTATTTGTTTAGTATTGTTCATGAGTTCCACATTGGTGATTCTCAAAACAATGTATTCCCATAGTGAATTTAAACACAGAATCCACAACCAAAATATTGCACAATTTACTGCTTGGCAGAAAGAGTTCGGGGTAAATTTGAAATTGCCGTGGGGATATCGGATGTTTCACATTCGAACAATACCTGTGAGAATGCGTTTTAATTGTTTCAGCTAAAGTATTATTCATCTGTTCACTCCATATGATATATAACTGTGCAGTATGCACCTGACGAGATGCAGCGAGATATGTCAGGTGATAAATCTTGCAACACATTGTAGCTTCTGTGTTTACATTGGTGATTCTGTCATCTCATTTAGTTCTATTCCGCGATGGCAACAATTCTGTCATCCCATTTAGTTCTATTCCGCGATGGCAACAATTCTGTCATCCCATTTAGTTCTATTCCGCGATGGCAACAATTATGTCATCCCATTTAGTTCTATTCCGCGTTGGCAACAATTCTGTCACCCCATTTAGTTCTATTCCGCGATGGCAACAATTCTGTCATCCCATTTAGTTCTATTCCGCGTTGGCAACAATTCTGTCATCCCATTTAGTTCTATTCCGCGTTGGCAACAATTAGCGGATCATGTACTTTATTAGTAACTGTATTAGTCGTCTTATGCGTTTCTTATCCGTATATTCGTAAAACTGATTAAACGTTAGTTGTATCATCTAATACAAATATAAGACATCTTTCGCCAGACCCATAAACATGGCCACTAGACAATTTTTAGTGTCAGGTCTTAGTCAGATATGACTGAGCTACCGTATGACAGTAGACCGTACTACCTGCTTTCTATTAGGCGAATGTTGGGCGGCACTCACCAAACCCGACACCCCACATTGTGCCAACGGTTTTGGGCTGAGGAGTGCAACTGGGAGGGTACAAGCAAGATGGCGGGACATTTTTTCGTCCCGTAAAATGGAACGTGTTTTTTCCGAAATGTGTATGGATTAAGTGTGTTTTTCGTGGTGAAATGGAGTTCAGACCGTGCAACGGAGTTCGTGCACGCGCGCCCGGACTCCCTTCGGCGTATCATCGGCGCCCGGTGGCGATAGTTAAGCCTAACATGACGACCAGACGACCGACAAGAACACGGCGTGGCAAGAGGGCGGGCACACGCAGAAGGCGGTTAAAATGTGACAGATTGGGCATCGGACACGTTCGAGTACTGTACTGGAACTGTGCATCATTTAGTCAACGCCGACCCATTCTTGAAAAACTACTGTACGGAAACGATATTGTAGTCTTACAAGAAACACAGCTCGGCGACGGAACAGCCAATGCCGCGGGATTTCGGGGATTCTTTAACAGTCGGCACCTCGGACAGGCCATTCTGGTCCGCGACAACATACTAGTGTCTGAGATCGATGTCTTCCTGGAACAGTGATGCCCTGCAAGTGCAGGCATTAAGAATAATGACACCAGTGCAGCTTGTAATCGTCAACGTTTATGCGCGAAATGGGAAGGTCGACGTGCGACAATGGCAGAGTTTGTTCGATATGGATGAAAGGCATATCATCTACTGTGGGGACTTCAATGCCAGAGGCAGTCAATGGGGGAATTGCATCACCAATAGACAGGGAGAAGATCTGGAGGACGCCCTGGCATCTGCTGCCCTAATCTGTCTGAATGATGGGAAGGTCACTAGAATAGCCACTCGACCAGGTGACTCTGACAGCGTCATTGACTTGGCTCTGGTGTCGCCCACCATCGCACCAAGGTGCCGGTGGGGCACACTGGGATACCACGATAGTGACCACTACCCTTCTGTCATCCTGATCAAGAAAGACGGGGCCATGAGTCAAAGAAACAAGACAAATGCCTTCCCGTACGACAACACTGGTCAAGACGCCATAAGCAAGATCAGAAGAAGAAAACTAACTTCCTCCCGCAGGAGACAAGAAAGATGGTTGCAGCCACCATGGTGGAATGGAGAGGTCGAGAAGGCATGGCTGGGAAAGAGGTAGGCTGTCAAAGACTGGCAAAAGGCCAGAAAGGCTAACATGCCACAGGTTGAGTTGGCGAACCTGAAGACTGAGGTCGATAGGACGACGACTTTATTCAAATCCTGCGCCAAACATGCCAAGGCCGAGAAATGGGACGAGTTCTGCAGGAAGGTGTGCTCCGAGCGATCTCTTACGACATTCTGGCGCCTCCACAAGAGCATGAACGGTGCTGCACAACGTAGGGGTATTCCAGACTTTCAAGGCACAGACCTGGCATGGAAAAAGTCGGATGCGGATAAAGGTAAGGCCCTTCTTGCACGCTACATAGAACAGACTGACCAGAAAGACGAGCCCGCCAGACAGAGGACCACAACGACACTCTCTCAGTTGTGCGAGGGGGTCGGGACAGACGAAGAATGGACAATCACAGCTGAGACATTGCGTGCGATGCTCAAGAAATCACCTAACACCGCCCCAGGCCCAGACGGCATCCGATATGGTGACCTACTGGTGATATCAGATGATGACATGGAAGAACTGGCCAGAGAATTCAACACCAGTATACAGAGGGGTCAGGTCAAAGAAGAATGGCTACACAGCTACTTGATGCCGCTGCCAAAACCGAACAAAGACCATTCCAAGATAAGCGGCTACAGAATCATTACGATGCAGAATAATGTTGGCAAGCTACTGGAGAAAATTGTAGCACACAGACTTGCTTGTGGCTTGGAACAGCTCGGCTGCTTCCCGCCCACACTTGGAGGATACAGACGCAACAAAGAGTCATGGCTGAATGCGGCGGTCTTTGCTCAAGATGTTTACGAAGGATTTCAGGTCAGAGACGAGACATGTGCGGCCGCCATAGACTTAGAGGACGCATATAACAGAGTATCTTTCGAGCACTTGATGCAAACCCTCCTCAGACTGAAAGTGCACCCTCACCTTGTACGATGGATAGCTGCAGTTCTGCTCCAAAGAAAGGTGGTGCTAAGATGCGGGAGTTGGTCTTCTGAGCCGATAACGATATGTCCAGGATTGCCGCAGGGTTCACCACTGTCACCAGTACTATTCAACGTGTATACGGTGCCGATCACTGAACAACAGTTGGACGGGAGGGGTAGGACTCTGTCATTCGTTGACGACATCCTCGTGTATCGACAGGGTCGAGATAGACAGGCGGTTGCCAATGATATGCAGGGCGAACTAGATCGAATTTCCTCATGGTGTGCTGATGCCGCTGCCCTTGTCAACCCTGCAAATTCAACGGTTACATGGTTCTCATTAAACAACCATATTGTGAAAACAGACCTGCCGGCAGTAAGAATGGATGGGAGCAGTTTGAGTAGAACCCAGTCAATGACATATCAAGGCGTGAGGCTTGATCGAAGCCTGTCCTTCAGAGATCATGTCGATTATGTCATAACGAAGGCTCGAAAAGGTTTGTCAGCAATGAGAGTCATGGCGACTGCCAATATCGAGCAAAGACTGCTAATAATTCTGTTCCAAGGACTTGTGCTTTCACGCATCGAGTATGCCCTGGCCATCCTCACTGTCAGCCCTACACAGATTGGAAGACTTGAAAAGGTACAAAACTAAGCCATGCGCATCATTTTGGGCTGCACGAGAGACACCAGCTGTGTAGCAATGAGATACCTCCTTGACTTCCCGACAATGGAACACAGGATCAAGATCTGGAGAGCTCGTGCATACTTAAAAATAAGTGCAGATGAGCAGCACCCTCTGCATGACGCTATATTCAGAGAAAAGGGTGACAGGCTAAAGAGGGGCAAATCATGGATGGGTCGGGCGGAAGATGTCGTGAGACAGGTCTGCAGTCTTACCAGTATCAACCCCGGCAAGGAATGGGTGCCGGTGCCTCCAGCTTTTAAGTGCACTTTCTCCTGCATTATCACACTCGACAGACGGTGCAGAGAGCAGAACCCTGCCGCTGTCAATGCAGAGGTCAACGCGCTCATCTATGAACACTCAGATAGCCCCGAAGTGCTCATCTATACAGATGGATCTGTTGTAAAGCAGCAGAGAAGTGCGTGGGCATTTACAGCCCGTTCAGCGGGCCGAACCGTTCAAGAATCCAGTGGTGCCCACTCTATGACCACGAGCAGCATGACGATGGAGGTGATGGCAGTTTCACAGGCTTTCATATGGCTGGAATCACAGTATTATACCAACGTGTGTGTACTAAGTGATTCAATGAGCATGATTCAGAAGGTCGAAGCTGGATCTGTACGTAGACAGTGGACTGAATCGCTGCGGAAGTCTGTTGTCCGTAAAGTCACCTTCATCTTCGTCCCGGGACATGCGGGAGTCGAGGGAAATGAACGAGCTGACAAACTGGCTGGCTCTGCACCCCCTGTAGATGGCCAGCCCATGGATAGTGCTGATGTTATTAACATCCTTAAAGATATGGCGAGAACAGAGGACTTTGACGTCAGTGATTCCACATCGCTGTCCAGGATGAAAGACCTGGGAGTAAGAATCGGCACAGCCAGACGCGAGAGGTACATCGGGAAAACAAAGCGCCTCGTCAACCAACACAGAACTGGCACTATTAGCCACCGGACGCTGATGAATATGCTGGGGGGGGGGGGGGGAGGATCTGAGCACCTATGGACATGTCCGGAGTGCAACGAAGATACCCCAACTGATAACTGATAACGGAGGAAATGCAACCTAAAGACTAACTGTCATGGCAGGGCAGACCAGCCCCTAAACTTTGGTGGGCAACTGGTCTAGGATGGAGGCTCCGAAAGGCGGACAGTTAGAATATTGCTTTGCTGAATCGCAGCTTCTGCAGCTTGCCCTGTTCCAGACGTATTGGTGTTACCTTTCCTCTTTACTCTAAAACAGGCAGGCCGAGAGAGGGAACATGCTGCATGGACAACACGTGATCTCTAAACTCAGCCCAGGCTTTGTTTTATGGAGAGGTATAACTCCATTTTACAAATTATCGTCTGTCAAGACGGAAAGGTGCCAGTCAAACAATTTGTAGAATTTTCTGAGAATTGTCTGGCAAAGAAGAGCGACGAGGAAAGTTAATGGCCACCCAACTTCATATGTCATGGCCTAGTATATGTGAAGACCTAAGACTATACACCCCAACGGCAGTCCGTTTGACATTAGTGTAATTATAAATCTATTGCCATCCAATGACATACAAAACCTGGTTTGAAGATTGTGAAGGATTGTTAGCTGAAATAACAGTAACATGAAGGGTTGACAGTTGAAATAACAGTAACATGAAGGATTGATAGTTTAAATAACAGTAATAAGAATGATTGATAGTTGAAATAACAGTAACATGAATGATTGATAGTTGAAATAACAGTAACATGAAGGATTGATAGTTGAAATAACAGTAACATGAATGATTGATAGTTGAAATAACAGTAACATGAAGGTTTGATAGTTGAAATAACAGTAACATGAATGATTGATAGTTGAAATAACAGTAACATGAATGATTGATAGTTGAAATAACAGTAACATGAAGGATTGATAGTTGAAATAACAGTAACTTGAATGATTGATAGTTGAAATAACAGTAACATGAATGATTGATAGTTGAAATAACAGTAACATGAATGATTGATAGTTGAAATAACAGTAACATGAAGGATTGATAGTTGAAATAACAGTAACATGAATGATTGATAGTTGAAATAACAGTAAAATGAAGGATTGATAGTTGAAATAACAGTAACGTGAAGGATTGATAGTTGAAATAACAGTAACATGAAGGATTGATAGTTGAAATAACAGTAACATGAATGATTGATAGTTGAAATAACAGTAACATGAATGATTGATAGTTGAAATAACAGTAACATGAATGATTGATAGTTGAAATAACAGTAACATGAAGGATTGATAGTTGAAATAACAGTAACATGAAGGTTTGATAGTTGAAATAACAGTAACATGAAGGATTGATAGTTGAAATAACAGTAACATGAATGATTGATAGTTGAAATAACAGTAACATGAATGATTGATAGTTGAAATAACACTAACATGAAGGATTGATAGTAGAAATAACAGTAACATTAATGATTGATAGTTGAAATAACAGTAACATGAATGATTGATAGTTGAAATAACAGTAACATGAAGGATTGATAGTTGAAATAACAGTAACATGAATGATTGATAGTTGAAATAACAGTAACATGAAGGATTGATAGTTGAAATAACAGTAACGTGAAGGATTGATAGTTGAAATAACAGTAACACGAAGGATTGATAGTTGAAATAACAGTAACATGAATGATTGATAGTTGAAATAACAGTAACATGAAGGATTGATAGTTGAAATAACAGTAACATGAATGATTGATAGCTGAAATAACAGTAACATGAAGGATTGATAGTTGAAATAACAGTAACGTGAAGGATTGATAGTTGAAATAAAAGTAACATGAATGATTGATAGTTGAAATAACAGTAACATGAAGGATTGATAGTTGAAATAACAGTAACGTGAAGGATTGATAGTTGAAATAACAGTAACATGAATGATTGATAGCTGAAATAACAGTAACATGAAGGATTGATAGTTGAAATAACAGTAACGTGAAGGATTGATAGTTGAAATAAAAGTAACATGAATGATTGATAGTTGAAATAACAGTAACATGAAGGATTGATAGTTGAAATAACAGTAACGTGAAGGATTGATAGTTGAAATAACAGTAACATGAATTATTGATAGTTGAAATAACAGTAACATGAAAGATTGATAGTTGAAATAACAGTAACATGAATGATTGATAGTTGAAATAACAGTAACATGAAGGATTGATAATTGAAATAACAGTAACGTGAAGGATTGATAGTTGAAATAACAGTAACATGAAGGATTGATAAGTGAAATAGCAGTAACATATCATAAAGCATATTTACGGATGTTTGAGTTCGGACTGAGGTATAGATCTTGCAAGTGGAGGCGTATGAGGAGATCGAATACGAAGTGCTTACAGCTTGTTGTCTACTGCAACACTCTGCATGTGCCATGCCGATAAACGATGGCGATCATGACCCAACCAGTTCCTCGAAATCAAGAGCTCTTGTCGCGATTAAGCCATGTGGCCGTGGCAACCAGGTATTTATCTCTGTGTCTCCGCCTTGCTCTTTCCCAATCATGTTTACCCTTTGTCACTAAGATTTGTAGCTTATTTCTCCTCATAACATGGTACCAACGCATTGACTGTTCGCGTATTCTGTGTCTGTCTATTCATTGTACGGTGTTCATGTGTTTATTAAAGCACTGTCTCATGCATTTTTCTATCCATCCAGGGTATACTTTACAGTTTCCTCCTTTAGCTGGTTTCCATCGTGTATGTAAAGCACTCCTTTTAAAGCCATGTTACTTATTGGATACATGGTGCCAGCGCCATAAGTTTAGATCAATAGGCACTCGAAAAAAGCCTCGCAACGAAAGGGATCCCATAACATGACCGCTGTGCCAGCAACCAAGCGACCTAGCCACTACGCTATTGCCGCTGTCTCGGCAGATTTAATTGATTCAGTGTCAAAGGATAGTATATCGCCAAATGTGACCTCCCATTTGGACAGAAGGATGATATATCTCTTTACTAGGGTCATCGATTTATTTGTTTTGTTTCGTGGTAACTTCCGCAATTCTAAAGCTCAGTATATAGAAATTTACATTATGATACTTGCTCATTTGATTGTGCGCCATGTTTGGTACAACCCTACATTTTGTTTGGCACTAAATCCGTTAATGCGAATTGTAATGGTGGAGACTGAGCATTGGAGTTTTTACCCGGTGTGCTGTAATGTCGATGCTGCTTCAGTAACGAATCCCAGAACCCGGTATTGTTCGAATCACATGCTAACATCGTACACCCAATCGACTCGACTGTTTAACACAAAGAAAACATACATTCCCAGAAGCCTGGCCTATACATCAGATTTAGTATCAAGATTCTCTGCATGTTCAAATTAGCCCACTTAACGCCGGCTAATGAACACGTGACACGTTAACTTCGGCAGTTAAAAAACATATCAACCATAAGCCTGAGTGGATGGAAATGTGCTGTTTTTGTTGCTTCATTTGCATAATGTTTGCATTGGGACGATTCAAAGACCCCTGGCTCTCGCGTGATCTCTTTTCCCTGGCTGCTAATTCATGAGGCGTAGGATTTCCTTGGGATGTTGGTCTTCGCCTCTACATTTGCGGTGGAGTGTCATTCTGTGAGTGGATACCATCATGATCACCTTCATAAATGCCGTCTCCGTTGTAAAAGTTGCAACAAGGGAGTTTCAGATATCTCCCTCTCGGTTGTTGAGGCTCTTTTTGTTTCTCTCTATGTTTGTGGCTCCCTGTCTACCTCAGTCTCTCTCTGTCAGTTTCCCAGCCTCCCCATTTCTCTCCCAATGTCTTTCCCTGTTTCTGTTTCTGTCTCCAACTGTTTTTCTCTAAGCCTGCCGGTCGGCCTGTCTGTTTGTTTCTGTCTGAATCTCTCTATGTCTTCTTTTCTCTGCTTCTGTCATCATAGCATTCTCTGTCTCTGCGTGTCTGTTTCACTCGGTCTCTCTGTGTCTGTCTCTCTAATCCTATCCCTGACTTTATCTGTCTCTATATCTCCCCATTCGGTGTGTTGTTGCAGAGGTATCGGGTTCAACCCCTACATCGTCAGTTGGACTAAAATGTTGACTTCTCGTCCTTGATTTGGGGACGTAAATTACAAGTAATTCAAAGTCAGAGTGGGTTTGCCTGATGGCCAGGGAAATTGATAATGGGAAAGTCAACCCACAGGCAAAAATCACTCCAGTGCACTATTAGTACTCGTAGTAGCAGATGTATGACTGTATGGTCTACGCTTTGGTTCAAAAGCAAGCCAACGCCAAAAATATATGTTAATTTTCACAAACATTGACATGTTTCATATAGTTCATTTCTAGGCATCCTCAGTGGCGAAGTGGTCAAGCCGTCTGACTCGGGCTCCGAAGGTTGTGAGTTCGATTCCGGGCCGCGTCCTTCGGTTCACAAGTGAATTTTATTCGGAGACTCCGGCGTTTGTGCTTTGTGCGACGCTTTCGGCAGCCCGCGCTGCGGAAAAGGACCGAGCCATATGTGATACACACCCGGTGCAATGAAGTCGACCCTGTCGACTTTTCAGCGACTTTTATTTTCCAGTTAATTTCTAAGGGATATTCGAAAACGTAGGTTGAAGATGTAAATAATGGTTTCGCGATGGCATACGCATAATTGTGACTTTCACAAATATGATGTGACCCGTAACTGTACGAAAAGTGCAACGTACTGCCACCACTCCGTATCCGATTGCAGTATAGACAGTTACAAGTTTGATAAAGTAATGATACCATGAACAAAGAATGCAGAGGGGATGCGCTCTTCCGTATCATTGTGAAATACCAGGGAACTAGATATCATAAACACGTGACAAGAACAAACGGCGGGCGTGGGTGTATTTGCGAATATGGCTTTAGATGGCTTCGCTTAATGACATGACGTGTTTTGTTTTATGTTTTCTTTGGCTCGCTTTCAAATCAAGGGTTGTTTACATGGGGCTGATTTTTGCGTATGAGCCAGCTTTCCCTAGTACACGGATCCCCCGGCTTCAGGCGAACCCACTCCGACTTCTGTGGTACATGTAATTTACGTCCCTAAGTGAAGAACGAGAAGTAAACGCTGAAGTCCAACTGACCAGTGTAGGGAGAGAACCCTCTACCCTGTCATCAGCGGACCAGATGTTTCTTCTTCTTCTGTGTTCATCTGGAGTCTTGTTTCGGATGTGATTGCGATGTGTCTGTTTACAGCGAGCTGCGATACTGCGATCTTTAGGCCGACACATCCGACTTCTGCGGGCGTTTATTGACTAGGTTAACCTTCCCGGGGTACCTGATGTTTCAGAGCGAGCTCCCTTAATGTTTCGGCCACGTGACTTACATGGCGTTGCAACATTCAACTGAAGCCATCTAGCGTCGGTGATCATGTCTGTTCATATCTGCCTGTCTCTTGCGTCGCGAATCATTTCTAATAACATTCTTCAATACCATGTCAAATTGATTCGCATATTATCTCTGTTGGTCGTCCTCTGCCTCTCTGCAATAGCAAACAGTTGAAAGTAAAATTGCCTAGAAAATAAAAATTGTGGTGATAACAACGTCCTGCAACGGACACACAACATTTGTAGTTTGCCATTTCTTACGCTCTCACAAAAATCTACAGTTGCATCTTTCTAAAGCGACATTTGCGATTGAAGGTTCTTTTTTTTTTTTTTAAGGCAGCTAGTGAGAACGTCTGATATACACACCAGGACAAGGGTGAAACAGTGTCAGATACTAATCTACCCAGACTCCATCGACCGCGTCTCCTACCTGACAGTCACACGACCAGGAATGTCACAGGAATGATAGACCCAAGAACATATTCCCAGCAATTTACAGCCGGTTTATCAGAACCGTAAAATCTCCCTGAGTAGAGCCGTAAAAACCCCCGCATTGAAGTGGATCGAGACACGGTGGCTCAAGCGAACGGTCCAGAACGGGGTTTCAGAGAATGAGATTCTAGCAAACAGGGAACCGTGGGTTGAAACGAGTAAATATTTGCTGCATCGTATTAGGAAGTGTCGTGTCTCACAGGGTTGTGTTTAAATGGGCGTTTTCTGAGACAGGGCTGTAAAATAGGGCTTTGGAACCTGGGCTATATTGTCCGACGGGTACTTCAGTGTTGACGCTGGAGATAAAAATATTGAAGGTTGGTTTACGGAATGGGCGGTTTTTTGTTTTTTAGGCAGGGGTGGTGTAGGTCGGTAGTTTACTGGCGTTCATGGGACGCTGAGTGTGGTTTGATTCCTGCGAAGTGTGTTACGGACATTTATTTGGGAAGTCGAGTATTTGTATTTGTCTCTCTCTCCCTCGCCCCTCTCTCTCTATTTTCTGTCATTTTGTCTCTCTATCTATTTTCTGTCTATCTATCTCTTCCCCCTTCTTTTAATTGTATGAGTATACATGTCTTCTTCTGAATTTAACACTTCCAATGTTGTTAGTATGTGTCAGCAAAAAGGCGCAAATATCGCAGCTCTGCTCTAAACAGCAGTTATATCCAAATACAAAAAAAAAAAAAAAGACAAATGGACGGACAAGAAGAAGGAGGAGGAGGAGGAGGAGAATGGGACTTTCTCCAATGGAGAACATATATTTAACCAGCTCCTCTCACACATGTCTGTATTGTTGCTATCTCAAATGTAGACTATGTCTATCCCGTATTATTAACCTCATTGTCAAATTCCCTTCTTCCTCTTCGCTAATTTGTTCACCATTCTTCTTGTATGAGAATATACACATTTTGTCTTTGCTAGTAAGTTTACTTTTATTTCCCAAAGACAGGTTTGTGATTGATTGTATTTTAACGTGCGTTTATATATCACACACCAGTCCTTCTTAATAAAGAGAGAGAGAGAGAGAGAGAGAGAGAGAGAGAGAGAGAGAGAGAGAGAGAGAGAGAGAGAGAGAAGAAAAAGAAATGAAGAAAGGAGAAGAAAAAGGAAGAAGGAAAGAGAAGAACAAGGAAAGAGAAGAAAAAGAAGAAGGAAGAAGAAGGAGACCATTTACAATTCTACAAAGGGCTTGGGGGGAGTTGGTAGATAGCCCATGGTCCAGTAGTTCTCATCCTTTTTTGGCCCATGCTCCCCTTCACCATATGTTCAGAATGTTATCCCCCCACCCCCATTTTATATGTTCTCCCTATAAATCCCCCCCCGCCCCTACACAGTATACGTTAAAATGGAAGCTAAATTTAATAACACATACTAAAACAAGTCTAGATGTCTACATAAAACGTGATTTGCAGACCTACTTACGTTATAATTCTAATTTCAGAAGAGCGAGAAGTACAGAACCGTAAAGTATGGAGAGAAAAACGATGTCATGTAATCGGTTCTTGTATTAACACGATCTTGAAATAATTTTAATTCCCCCCCCCCTCCCGAAACCTTAAAATTCCCCATCGGTTGAGAACCACTGCCATGGTCCATTGGGAGATGAATGGCAGAAGTGGAGATGCAGACCACAACAAAATAGCAGCGCTAAACAGCCGCAAACAGCCGCAAAGGAGCAATCTCCAGAGGGACTCAGTACTGATCTTTCGAGATCATAGTTCTGTACAGATTAGTCAGCTGTACCATAATGAGAAATGACAAGGCTGAAAGATCTTTCTGCTTTCTAAGGCTAGGTGCTTCTATATCCACGGATACCACAAGGCTGGTAAACACACTTTAAGATACATATGTGGAACATGTTTGGCTGTGTCAAAATGTTACAGTATACAATGTGGCATGAGGTTGATGTATGTTACGGTATGTATGAGAAAAATGTTTTTTTTTTCTTGTGCGTTCGCTTTAAATTCAAGCGTAGTCCACATGCGTACTACCATTTCTTGTGCTGTGGACTGATATTTGCGCATAGATTAGCTTTCCCATGTACCAGTGTCTCCCCGGCAAGGTTAACACGGCCAACAAATGCCCGCAGAAGTCGGCTTAACGGCGCAAGAACGCAGCTCTGCTGTAAACAGGCACAACGCAATCACGTCCGAAAAAAAAACAAAAAACTCCGGATGAACGCAGAAGAAGAAGAAGAAGAAGAAGAAGAAGAAGAAGAAGAAGAAGAAGAAGAAGAAGAAGAAGAAGAAGTACCAGTGTCTCTCACCACCAGGCGTAACCACTCCGACTTCAGAAGTACTTGTAATTTACGTTAAAAGTCCCCGTGGGGAGGGGGCCATGGTGAGCGCGACGTTCTGCATAGAACCAGTAAACGACGGATATTTACCTTCTTGTTATACCTTCTAGGCAATGTAGTGGAAGAGAGCGGACTCACACCGCGACCCAAATCACAACAGGATTCGAATCATTACCACTACCAAGTGCCTTGCCAGAGGACATGTTTCATCCTGCTTTTCCACATCTCGCGATCTCCAACAGAATATATCAGTTTGCCTACCGATCTTTTACTATACCTTTGTGTTAGACTATCAAGAATCGATTTTACGCGGTCCTCGTGTGTCTCTACATCTATACATCTTTCAAGCTGTCACAGTATGCTAACGGTTTTATTTTCCTTTATCACTGTGCGGCCTGAAATGACGGCTACCTCTTTCCGATGTTGTTGTCAGTGCTTTTGTGCCTTAGTTTATTGCAACACTGTGAGGGCTGGTCTGGTTCGCAAGATCAGTTCCGCGTCTAGCGTTCGTTGTCTCGGATGGCTGTGTGAGGTGCACCAAAATGGGATCTTCCCAGCCAACGCAAGTTAGCGAGGCAGGAGTTTCGAGAATGTAACCGCATCGTGCAGCCAAGGTCGTGGTTTGAGCGGACAAAAGAGCTAATTTGTACGACCGTTCGACAAAGTCTCGATAAGCGCCCACTCTCTCTCGATGAGTAGTGGGCCTGCAGTCAGTAAACTGGTATAGCTTTTCGGTCAGTCCTGCAGGCGTAGCTTGAAAGCTCGTCGGTAGGCGTCCAGTGGTTTTGCATGTATCACCTTGAACCGGGAGGGCGCGCTTTAGCGATGCTACTCTTGGCTTGCGTGTGTTTGAATAGTCCGTCTGTCCGATAGATATCTGGTTGATCCTTAAAGTAGTCATACGCTTGTCGCTTGTCGATTGACACTACCTCTGTCTTAAAGCTGAAAATTAAAGGAATTGACGGAAGGGCCGTTTGCACGAGGCTCTCGAGAGCCAATATGTACAGGGATAACTGGCCGTGGCAGCCTAACGTCCACTGCATCGGTGTCCGTCTCCAGTCGTCTTGCCATGCTCGCCACTGGAGCCAGATGGACGCAGACGAGAGAGCGAGGTCGATGGAGTTGCGCGACCACTACCTCGCTATAATCCAAACTAAAGCGCAAGTCATTCGTTCTTCATCCAAAAAAAAAAAAAGATGCAATGAATGAATGGTCCTCATCATTCGTGATGGACGAACATCCATTGCAACACTTGCGGATTATTCATATTGGTTGTTCAAGATATTTTCAGGATTCTGCTGAAACATTGTAATAGGGAAAGGTCACCCACGCGCACTCTCTATAATTAACAACTACTAGTAGTATTTTTTTTTCCCCCCGCGTTTCCATCCTGTTTCAGGATATTGCGGTCAACATCAGCATCTTTCAGCTGTATGTTGATTCCTAGGCTAGATTACGCTTATCAGCACGCCACGACTTTCTGAGCGACTGGCTCCATACTCGCATAAGTCACTGGCCCGACTCGAACTGCTTCCAATTCTCGTGCGCTCACGTCAACCACGAAAGTATTCGGGGTTACGGAGAAAGCTGCAAACTCCTCGACCAGGGAGACCGGCACTAGTAGTATGAGAAGAAATAAATTGTAGAACTTGGTGACAACTGGCAAGATTGAGGGGAAGAGAACAAGGGGAAGGCAGAGAAGTAAAAACCTGGACTTTGCCACGTGGTATGGTAGAGACAAAAACACCGAGTTGATCCACGACTCTGGTGATTGTGTGGGATGTTCAAACATGACCGCCTACGCTTATCAGCATGGCACGTGATGATGATGACTAGCAGTACTATAGCATGCGTGTGGACTATGCTCGAATTCAAAGTGAGCGGAAGACAAACAGTGTACCTCAGGAATCCACATCTGAAGTAACTTCTACCATTTTACCCCTATCTGAAGTAACTTCTACCATTTTACCCCTATCTGAAGTAACTTCTACCATTTTACCCCTATCTGAAGTAACTTCTACCATTTTACCCCTATCTGAAGTAACTTCTACCATTTTACCCCTATCTGAAGTAACTTCTACCATTTTACCCCTATCTGAAGTAACTTCTACCATTTTACCCCTATCTGAAGTAACTTCTACCATTTTACCCCTATCTGAAGTAACTTCTACCACTTTACCCCTATCTGAAGTAACTTCTACCACTTTATCCCTATCTGAAGTAACTTCTACCATTTTATCCCTATCTGAAGTAACTTCTACCATTTTATCCCTATCTGAAGTAACTTCTACCATTTTATCCCTATCTGAAGTAACTTCTACCATTTTATCCCTATCTGAAGTAACTTCTACCATTTTATCCCTATCTGAAGTAACTTCTACTATTTTATCCCTATCTGAAGTAACTTCTACCATTTTATTCCTATCTGAAGTAACTTCTACAATTTTATCCATATCATTACCCTACTCAACCTCAACAGATCAGTTATATAGGGTGCATCGCCTGGCTCAGATTAATAATACTGTGGGAGGGGGGGGGGCGCTGAGTGGTCTCAAGGTATGGTGTCCATCTCGAGTGCTGGAGGTCCCGGGTTCAAGCCCCGGCGAGGACCTGGATTTTTTTCACGTGGACTTCTAGTAACAAAATGTCCCCTGGTCTCTAAGTAGTGAGATCGAACGCCCGTGTGTATTTTTGCGCACGTAAAAAATCCCTTGGCAGTTGGAAATCGAAAATGAGTATCCTAATGGTGCTGCCCAGGCAAAATTTCGAGTTAAAAATCTACCCAAAGTATTTCAGGATCCTCGCCGGTGCTACGGAGTTCTTGCACTGAGCTGAGATTATCTGGACTCCGGCATGGGTTAGGAGTAGAACGGAGCACTTATGGGTTACACCCGTGTGCTGTGATGTTGATCCGTCGACTAAACTAAACAAACTAAATAATTCTGTGACCGAGTGAACCACAAGTCAGATATCTATTTTAAGGGCATTGTTGTCTGAAGAGGGTGCTCGAGTAAATGCAGCAAACTTTAATTTTTATTCTCTTTCTCCAAGCTTGAACGACAGCTATACGAGTCTTGTTTCTGCAGTCTGCCTACATAGATAATCGTCTGTTTGCTGGTTTAGATCCTTCCAGAACAATGACTCATCCATCATTCTACTCCACACCCATCCCAGTCACAATATGCAAGACTTCCCTGCTGGGAAGTAAATGACTTAAGATTGCAAGTCAAGTAGATCATGTTCGGGAGATTGCGCTGTGGTGCAGTGAACAAGGCCTGTTCTAGACGTGCAATCCAGACCCACAACCCACAACAGGCCAGACTTCTTCGTTTACCTGTGAATGGGTCGGCTCTGTGTCGTCTTGAGAAATTCCCAGGAGCCGAGTATAAGAGCAAAGAAGTTAATTAAATCGGGAAGTGGGAAATTTAATCTATATAAATCTCCCTATAAAGAAAGCTGCGGACAGAATACAGTAGTGGTGGGGTAGGATAGGTTTTGACAAAGTCTCTTTCTTCAAGCCTCCGTTGATAATAAACAGATGTTTTGATCCGGGTGTTAGAGATAAGTCACGAACCTTTATGAAAGAAATGGGAGGGGTGGAACATTCAACCAGGGTTCAAACATGGAGGCTCGCTATTGATATACTGTACAAGCATGATGATTATTAACAGAATATTAATTACTGTAGACAATAATTGTAAATAAATAAGAAAAAAAGAAGTCCCGTAGCACGAACCTTCTGCGATTACGTGGAGCGTTGGAGCCAGCATATATTTGTAGACCTGTGTTGGCGGAGGTATAGGCACATAGAGGAACACGTTGGTATCAGTTCCTTCGAGTAACGAACGAGAGACCTCGCATCAAATTCTTGTCCGACCGCACCCGTGCCATTGTCATGTAATAGTCAACACACATTAATTGGGACATAATTACGTTAACTCCTAATCTAATAATTTTGTGTTTCAGCCTCCCTGAACTTTGTCCAGCTGTATACTCCAGATCAGTCTGTCCCATAAAGTTGTTATTGTAACTCTCTATATATCACAGACAAGTAGACAGAAACAATTTTTTCGATACCTTCTTTTTCTGTCTTGTTCACGACTGACTGGAATTGCAGCTGAAGTTCTTTTGGTGTTGAGGTATCCAGTCTGACACCAACCAATCTTTGTCGTCTCTTACTAAATGCTTATGGGTTACAGTGGTACCATTCTTTGCTTCACTTATGAGCCCTGGTAGCACGTAGGAGAGTTAGCAAACCATCTTCTTCTTTTTTCTTCCTCTTCTTCGTTCACCCTTTATCTACCTCTTGCATGCTCGTTAAAGAAAAAAGATGCCCGGCCCCATTCGACCGTTGAACTTTCAATTGGGTATATTTATATGTGGGTCCTTTGTGATGTTCTTTTCTCTGCATGCGGTGATAGGACTGTGTCTTTTCGTTTTCTGGATTTCCTCTTTTTCTTCGTTCACCTTTTATTCCCCCACTCCCCTCCCAAAATTGGGACAAAAGCCCTCAACCAACCCTCCTATCCTCAGATATCCCATGCAGCTTCGTTCATGTACTCATATTATTCATTTATTTTTCTACTTATTTTGTCCGTGTGTTTCATGTCTTCCCATATTTCATGTGGCTTGTGGATTTAAGACAAAGGCCTTTCTAGTTATCGTATTCTCAAGCCTTTTCAATATACGTCCTACACAGCGTCGGTGTCTTTTCCCCACGTCTTAATTCACTGGTAATTACCTAGGTTCTCTCTAAGAGCCCCATATTGATGATTCTGTCATAGCATTTTGTTACTGTTAGTATTTGTACAGGCATATATCCGTGAATGTTTCTTTGGACTTTTTCATGATTGGTTATATTTTCAGCTACAGTTTGTCCACTGAATGGGAATCCAGCCCCACAACCAACCCTCCTTCGTCGCTTGTTAATTACTGTAATGTAGAGTACAGTGTGATACTATTCTTTGATGCCCTTATAGGGACTGATATCGCACGTGTGGTGTCCTCCTTATTCGAGACAAAATTATGTTATTTCCGAGATAAACGAGATATTCTCATGTTACTTCTGAGATAAACGAGACATTGTCATGTTACTTCAAGATAAACGAAACATTGTCATGTTACTTCTGTATAAACGAAACATTGTCATGTTACTTCTAGATAAACAAGACATTGTCACGTTACTTACAAGATAAACTATACATTGACATGCTACTTCTAGATAAACTATACATTGTCATGCCTCTTCTAGATAAACTATACATTGTCGTGTTACTTACAGATAAACTATACATTGTCATGTTACTTCTAGATAAACGAGACATTATCATGTTACTTCTAGGTAAAAGAGACATTGCCATGTTACCTCCGAGATAAACGAGACATTGTCATGTTACTTATAGATAAACAATAAATTGTCATGTTACTTCAAGATAAACGAGATTTTGTCATGTTACATCTGAGATAAACGAGACATTGTCATGTTACTTCTAGATAAACGAGACATTGTCATGTTACTTTTAGATAAACTAGACATTGCCATGTTACTTCCAAGATCAATGTCAGATTCTTGCATTCAGCAATAACACAGGCTCGTAATCACCAACAGATGTGATACAAATACTGTCACAGAATGACTTGACGTGACACACTGCAAATACAATTCAAACACTTTATTCACGCGTCTCACTCATCACAATCATTACATCCATTACATGCATCGCGCAATTACAATATCGATGCCATAATACAATCAATAGACCTATCAATGTAATGTATACAACTCACAAGCGCACAGTCTCCTATACTCACGCAGGTTTTCTATCTATTATCATTCATCTACACAAGTATACGAGCACCATTCATTCCGTCTGTCCTGTACAACTTCACCGGGCCGCCTGGCCGCTAACCACTGTGAGTGGTCGCTAGTCGGAGTTGTGCTCCTGCGTGGACTCCATGTCCCACGCATGCACCGACTGACCATTCCTACCTGTGGCATAATTGCTACCCACCATTATTCAGTTTACAAGACTGCACGCAAAAGAAAGGAGAAAATATATAACAATTGACTACAGGAGCAAACTGAAACCAGAACTGCAAAATTAACATCACATCAAACTGAAACTTGAACAATTGACAGAAGATTACGTCAATTCTAGGAAACATTTCATCAGCCCAAACTCAGGAGACCATTGGACAAAACAGACATGTGATACCGCTTCCGCGCGCAACGCCTGTATAGATTATGTTAATCGCGCACTCTTCCTAAAACATGCCTGATGAACAGACGTGAAAGCTTGTGTGACCACATTTTCAAATAGGGAAGGCAGAATGTCTGGATCCCAGGTGAGCTTGTTAGTCCTTAGATTGAACTGATGACCAGATGTATCAAAGGCCCAGTAATGGTATTCAGTGTTTGTGGTGTCAATTGAAATATATTATTATAAATTAAAACCTCTGAAGTGAAAAAATGTTTGACTGTTCCATTCTTACGACGCATGAGCCGATTCCCGGGCAACTGACAATCTACTCTCTTCGAATACTGCAATCTCTGATATTCTTAAAGATAGTTATTAACTTTAAGGTGTGCATAATAATACTACATTCTATTCTAGACAACTGTGCGAAGTGATGATTCTAAAGCAATCTTGTGCATTTCAGCAGAAACACTGCTTAAATTGCTATCACTATCTACAGCTAAAATGACAGTTCGTGTACTAGAACAATTGCCTCGTTCTAAAACAGACTTATCTATGCCTATTTACAATCTAGAAGGCTGAAAGAGAAATCAATCTTCCCTTTCTGCTTCATCTATTGAATAAATAGGGTTTGATGGAATAAATATTTATATTTGTGTCACAATTTAATTAGATAAGGGCACACATGAACTGCATTACATGAGAAAGTTGTGCTTCGCGGAACTCCACCACCAGAAGTTAACTTAACTCATTACTCAACACAACTTAAAAACACAACCCCACACCACCCAACACTCAACACCACACCACCCAACACTCAACACAACAACAACAGATAATGGGAAAGGAGTTATTATACACAGAAGAAGAAGAAGTTGGTTAATTGGGAAAACACAGAGAATTATTTATACACACTACAAACACAATTGGGTGATAGAAATGTTATAAATGTATGTCCTTTATTTACATGCATCTTGACACTTCCTCAATCTTGTCACTGTCTTACTGTACACGTTTCACTGACACCAGGTCAAATGAGAACTTACATACAGCAGGAACCAGTTGATACAAGGCGTACACAGTGTGATAAACTCTGACCACCCCAAATTAACCCAACACTAGATTAGAGAAAAGAGGAGGGGAGGGGAACTAGTTCCTACTTCAGGAATTTAGGTTTCTTCTGACCTACTTATAGAATATTGCATTGATGGGATTGTATATGTTTATGTGAATTTTACACAGTGAATCTTGGTGGCAACCCAGTTGGCAACCCACAACCAACCAGCTGGCAACCAACTGGCCAACCAACCAAACCAGATCCCAGAGAGAGAAAGAGATGACCCACACTTGAGATGGAAGAAGACTTGGTCATGGGCAGAACTGGAGTGGATCCATCAGTCAATGGACCCAGGCTTATCCAAATCTCCCATCACAAGGGTACCTTTCTTTTTAGGAACACCCAACACTCAGTTTTCAGGAACTGATACATAAATGTTGATTTCACTATCACCACACTTAACATGTACATCATTCAATTGTTTACCATGTTTTCACACTTGTTGACATCATGTATATTGATGCTTATTTATTGATGGTTTGTAATATTGGTCTTATATACATTTTTCTAAATTATCTTGTATAAACCAACATAGAAAATGAATAACAGGCCAGAAGACACAGGCCCATTCAATAAATAATTAACTGTCACTGAACTTATGTTGATTATTGGTTCAACCTATCTGTGATTCACCATCTTTTGTGTGTACACCTGTTGTCAAGATCTATTGAAACTTGTTGATGTGTTTAATTGTTTAAAAACAATTTAACTTATGATGAATTAAATTGGGAGAGACTCAAGATCTATCAACTGCTCAACATCCATGCTTTCTTCATATAAATCAAGCTGAGAGACTTCTCCAGTCTTTCCTCAGATTTGATAAACAAAAGGGGGGCTCAAGAGCTATAAGAATCCTTGGAGAAGGAGCAGAATCCCAGTTAGTATTTTCTATTTTCACCAGGGCCATAATCTATATCTCCTAGACAAAATTAAATAAGACGAGGCCTGCAGATAACTCGAGGGTCATATTCTGGGGTTATTGAAGACAGAAGAGGATGGGGCCCAACTTCTTTGATTAGAAATGGGGCATGTACCAAAGTGATTTCCCACTCCCTTCAGAATATATGACACTACCACAGCGTGGTTAGCGTCGCTCACAGGTGGACCTGGCCGTAATCGCCAGGCGCCGTTGACGACGACGCGTTAGAACAGGTGGGGAGATTATGACAATCAACGAGACATTGTTATGTTACTTTTATGATAAACGAGACATTGTCATGTTACTTCCGAGATAAACGAGACACTGTCATGTTACTTACAAGATAAACTATACATTGTCACGTCACTTACGAGATATACTATATATTGTCATGTCACTTCTCAGATATGGGAGTATGGGCGAAGTGGTCAAGGCGTCTGACTCGGGCTCAAAAGTTTGTGGGTCGATTCCGGGCCGGAAATTTCGGTTGACTAGTGCATTTTTTCGGAGACTCCAGAGGGTCGTCGTCGGAGCTACGGAGTTCGTGCTTTGTGCGACGCTTTTCGCGCTGCGGAAAGAGACTGAACCATATGGGATAAAACCCGGTGCAATGAAGTCGACCCTGTCGACTTTTAAGCGTCTTTAAGCAACTTCTCAGATAAACGCGACATTGTCATGTTACTTCTCAGATAAACGAGACATTATCATGTTGCTTTCCGTTAAAAGATAACATTACCTCAGAAACACCCTTCTGTAAAAGATATTGCAAACACATCAGTGATAGTTCACCTCTTTACGTTACATAATCACAGCTTTCAACATTACAGTGCCAGATTTTCTTAAATCGCTGCCAAAGTACGCCGCAAATTGGCCAACATTGGTGCGATGCTGAAGATATTACTAGCCAACATCTTCTTGGAGGCAGACGAATTTGCTTAATTTACATCTTGGTTGATTCCAGATTGTGGCAGGCCAAATCCTCTTATAAATATCAGCAGAGCAATGACGTCAAGAATGTTTACCGCTCTGTGGAGTGAAGAGATGTTGATTTTTTTGATTGCATAAAGCTGGGTTTACGCGGGGAAGGCAAGAAGCTCCTATTTTAGCTTTTCTCAAAGGATTTGACATGCTAATGCACGAGCTAATGCACGAGTCTAAGTACCTTAATGACCGAACTCTCTCACTGCAACAGACCGACCGACAGATTTAACATTGTACTGTTTACTTTTTCTAATTTCAAAATCAGAAGATCTATCTACGATAAATTCTTTAAAAAGTGAATCGACACAATTATCTTGGAACAGTTATAACATTTGATGGGAGATGCCTTGAAGAGATAAGAACAAGAATCTCCATTGCGAAGGTAGGTTTTTGCAAGATGGAAAACATACTGATAAATAAAATGATGTCATTTACAACGAGAAATGAGTGCTGAGATACTACATAGAACCTGTATTTTGTATGGATGTGAGGCGTGGACAATGAACACACAAGCTGAAAAACAATCTGATGGCTGTGGAAATCTGGTTTCTGAGGACAATGCAAAGAATACCATGGGCAGCCAGAAAAACCAATGACCAAGTCCTATTTGAAACAAATAAACACCGTAAACTGGTTAGAGAAATTAGACGTAGACAGTGCCTCTTTCTGATGTTGTCAGTGCGTGTCTGACTTTGTCTCTTTCAAAACGTGGATTATTCATGTTGGTTGTTCAAGATATTTTCAGTATTCTGCTGGGACATTGCAATAGGGAAATGTCACTAACGCGCACTCCCTATTATTTGCAACTACTATTTATATGAGAAGAAATACAAAGGAGAACTTGGTGACAACTGGCAAGATGAAGGGGAAAAGAACAAGGGAAAGCAGAGAAGTAAATACCTGGATGGCTTGGCCACGAGGTATAGTTGAGACAAGAACACTGAACTGATCCACGACTCAGGTGATCGCATGAGATGGCGAAACATGACCGCCTACGCTAATCGGCATGGCACATGACGATGATGATCCATGATAAAATATTTATTGCAAGTGTACTTTTGGTATACATATAAAAAACTCGCTGGTGATTTGGAGATTGCGCAAGGAGCTGCGAGTTTCATCATCATCGGGTGGCTTGACCTAATACATGTGGAGAAGAGATGCGACGCACCAGAAATAGACTCTCCAAGGTCCTGGTCGTGCGATATAATTGACCAAGACAAACGGAGAAATAGAAAGACACGGAGTGAGATGAAGAGAGGGACATAGAGACACATATATAGACACTGATAGACACACAGAGACAGAGATTTAGCAAGACAGGGAGACACATAGATAGAGCAAGACATAGAGAAATAAAGAGAGACTTCGAGAGACAGACAGATATAGAGCAAGACAGAGAGACACAGAATAACATAGAGAGAGACAGAGCGACATTGAGAGATATAGAGTGAGAAACAGAGTGACATATGGAGACAGAGAGCAAGAAATTAAGAGAAACGGAGAGAGTGAAACCAAGAGACACCGAGAAACACACACATACAGAGAGAGAGAGAGAGAGAGAGAGAGAGAGAGAGAGAGAGAGAGAGAAAGATAGAGAGAGAGAGAGAGAGAGAGAGAGAGAGAGAGACAGAGACAGAGATAGAGACAGAGAGAGAGGCACCTAAATACAGGCGACAGGAGCAAAATGGGAATCAGAAAGGGAAATAAAAATAGCCGCATGATGAGGACGAAAGTTACATAAAAACACCCAAACTGAGTTTATTTCATTGTGACCACATAGAGCAAACCTCTCCTACATAATACACTTTTATTCTGGTTAATAGGTTCCTCTGACATTCATAAATATTCAAACTGCTATTAATTTGATCTTATTTTAATTATTTTTGGGGTTTTATTTCTGTCTAATTCTCCTGATGACAAGAATGATGAAACAGGAAGCGTACTTTTGCATCGTCAATTAGAAACGAACTTGAAACTCCTGGAAGTAGCATCTATAAAAAATAAAGACAAACACAGAAAGGTTAAAACTGCTCAATGCAAAGCTACGTGGGTTGACAAAGAAACGAGAAATTAATCCAGTATCGTCTGTGGCCCTGGTGTACGCAAGTTACAAATTATGGTGCAGTGTAGTTTGACTCCGGGGATTCCAATTGCTCAGATCCTGCAAAATGCGAAATATTTTCCAGCCTAAGGCTAAACAGGAAAACACGGACTGCGTTTTAAAATATTAGCTAGTGCTTTTTGGATTTGCTCATTAAGTGCCACGACCTAATGCAAAGCCAGGGTGACCTAAGTTGGATAGCGCGGTTAAAGGCCAGCAGAGGATCAGGCTTATTTGCATATTGTAGGGCGTGTAATAAGCCTTGCCAGTGTGGTGTTTGTCCATCAAGTATGATGATGACAATTAATTTCACTCAGTGGGCTAGAAAGTTTTGAGCCGTGAGTTCTAAGATGGCTGGTAAGGTCTATTTTGGCTCGAAATGTTCTTTGACAATGTGGGCAAAGAATGCTTGACGTTCCAGAAGGAGTAGGATCTTCTGTGATGTTTTATTTTTGTCCAGTCTGTTTTCCACAGCTCTTGGAGTCCATTTTACTTCGCAAGTCAAATAGATAATGTTGGATAAAGAATGATGTGTATGATAAATTGGATTAAAGTGAGGAGCAGTTGTGCAATTCGTCACCACACTCTCTCGCCTGAGCCCATCTGTATCCACGTAGAGCGCCCTGGTGATCCACCGCACCTGTATTTGCCAGGTCTGTAAACTTTCAGCGAGTCTCGGGGGTTTTTGGAATTCAGATCCTGTCAGTGTTATCTCCGCGATAATGCTCGGACAGTTAGGTTGAATCCAGATGTATTTTCGTGTAAACAAGGCTGAAAAAAAATAATGAATTGATGAGCAGCCTTTTGAATACAAACCAATGAAGTCGATATCAGAGAATAGAATAGACAAGAACGAAATGTAAAGCTGTTTGCACACATATCCTCCACATGAAGATGTGATTTTGTGTTACTTATAATTAAAACATATTGTTTAATTTGTAGAGGGTCGGTGGGTTTGTTGCTTCTTTCAGATGCTGGAGTCAGATTTGAAAGTAAACTGAATCTGCGTGCCAGTAGTTTTCAAAGACTCTGTTGTATAATTCTTCATCTATCATATGCCTATATCACCTTCTGGCAGCTGCATCTACATTCGCTGCTTCTATGCGTGTCAGGGATGAACTATGCACACATGTTGTGGGGATTCCAATTGTTTGTCACTTCTTTTCAATAGTTTCACATAGTTTACCGACTTGATTTCCTACAAGGCATTTGGGTTGAAGTTTGTTGACACTCATCATCTCACATCATCTCATCAAGTCCTCTTGTACCTGGCGGTGTCGAGGAGAAGTATACAGTGAGGGAAAGTGCCCGCTTACGGCTTATGGTTGACACTGTGCAACCAAACACTCGTCAACGTAGGCCTAACCCCAAGCAGTAGCTAGATGCCGTGATGCATCGTGACCTAGTTAGAATCTACCACGCCGTTCCGCGACGTTTCAGTAGCAGACTTGCACATTCAAGATTTCTGAATTTGAAGAAGGAAAGGTTAGCCCTGCAACAAGGTCCCCGAGGAAAAAGTACAATGATATCATGTGGGAAGAAAACCCTGTACACGAACTTCGTTCTGACAGATACGAGGGTAAGTTAATAAGTAAGTCACAAATGGCTGTAGAAAAATAAACTAAATACGATAACAACTTGAAACCAGTTTATTTGTATACATACATTGTCCCTTTATTTCTCAACATAATTTCCACCAACATTGATGCACTTATTCCCTAGTTTTATTAGTTCTTCCAAACCGGTTGCATAGAACTGCGTGCTCAGTTTTCTAAACCACGTTTTCACTTCACATTCATCTTCGGCGTCATTCGCGAAATGTCTCCCGCCAAGGTTTGTTTTCAGTGGACTTAGCCCCTAGCGATTTCCAGTAAAGCGGTGCATTTTGGTAGAAAAAGTTACGAGGTCGAGTCAATAAGTAAGTCACACAGTTCCGTGGGATGGCAGGTAAATGAAAACAGGGCACGCAAATTTATGCAATCGGTTTGGGAGAACTGATAAAACTATGGTATAAGTGCATCAATGTTGGTGGAAATTATGTTGAGAAATAAAGGGACAATGTATTCATACAAATAAACTAGTTTTGAGTTGTTATCATATTCAGTTATTTTTCTACAACCATTTGTGACTTACTTATTAACTGACCCTCGTACAAGCCCATTCATATGTTAAGACGACCTGAATGCAATTGCTTTGGTCTTAACATCTCAATAACTATACTTATACACAAAAGTCACAAACAGTGTGTTGCGCGATTTAATGCGATATTTCTCTGCGTCTCGTCAGGTGGATACTGCACAGTTATATATATATATATATATATATATATATATATATATATATATATATATATATATATATATATATATATATATATATATATATATATGAAGTGAATGCATAAAAAATACTAAAGCTGAAACAATCAAAACAGATAGTCAAGGCATGTACCTTACGAGATGGAGCGAAATATGCCAGGCAAAAAATGGTGCAACATATTGTTTGTGGCGTCTGTGTTCAAATTCACCAAGAGATTACATTGGTATAAATCTCTATATGTTGTTATATGTGAGACACACACACAACCAAACTAGACCTGTCTAAAATCATAACCATCAATATTGTTCCCATTGTCTTACAAATTAGATTTTGGTAAATCTTCATATATATTAGGCCATGCTGTCATAAAGTGGCTTGGCTGTCTCTCTCCCCGTAGTTCCCTTACTAGCCTGGTTGTATTGATCAGCTTAGCGGTGGCTCCCTTACAATATATTGCGTATTCGGGAGACTCATTTTCTTTGTTATTCATTGCACTTCCTTTCATTAGAGTACTGGCTATGTAGGTAGACAGTATAAGAATGGACAAAAGAGAGGCGAACAGAGAGAAACACAGAGGGACAGAGAGAGAGACAGGCAGAGAGGTACAGAGACAAAGAGGCAGAGGGAGACAGATAAAAAGATATAGAGAGAAGCAGAAAGAGACAAAGGGAGAAAAAGAGAGATATGCGGAGAAACACTGATAGAGAGAAAGAGAGAGATGGGGGAGACAGAAGGAGGGGGAGAGAAAAACAGAGATAAATATAGACACAGAGAGAGTCAGAGACAGACAAACTGAGAACGACAGAGAGAAGAAGACGATACGAAGAAAAAGTGAAGGAGGAGGGGGGAGATGGTGGAAGAGGAGAAGGGCGAAAGAGAAGAGAAAAGGAAAGAGCAAAAGAAGGAAGAAAGAAAGAAAGAAAGAAAGAAAGAAAAAGAAAGAAAGAAAGAAAGAAAGAAAGAAAGAAAGAAAGAAAAGAAAGAAAGAAAGAAAGAAAGAAAGAAAGAAAGAAAGAAAGAAAGAAAGAAAGAAATTGTTTACTCGGAAGAAAATGAGCTGTCCCCACACCTCACCTTGTCCTGTAGGAACCTAGTAGTTCGCTACCACAAGAACAGCATGACATTGCCAGCCCTAATGTCGACCCCAACAAATGAGGTTTCCTTGTCGTTGGAGTCAGCAGTTGCATGCCGCCTCAGCCAGCTCGGTAATGAGAAAACAATAGCCCAATCCACAATTTAAACGAGCATTTTAAAGCCGATAATTCATTCGTTCCATACAGCTTATTGGGGACAGACATTTTAAAAGAGACAGAAAGGACAGGGAGGAAGAAGAAAACACAAAAAACAGCGCTCAAATCTAATAATCGAGGAGCTTGCAATGATTAATGTCCCATGCAATACGGTCGGAACAAGTCAAGCACTTGTCCAGAGAAATAAATTACTCCCAAAGCTTAAAAAAAAAGAATGGCATTTCTGGCTCATCCTGCATGTCCAGCAATGAGCCTGCGTGAGGAGATTTCTCAAAAATTTAACGATTTGAACATTTTTTATTCATTCACCTCCTACTCGGGTGTTTCTTTCAGAATGTTCTGCTGTCCGTAGAAAGCTCTTACAGTTAATTTCAGACACCCACCACCAAGGATGAAACACGACTCTGATTTGTCCACATGACTTCTTCATTCGACGTTCTCAATTAGAGCCGGCCCCTAATTTCCTCCTCAATAAAACATGGCGGGGATTTTGAGTCACAGGAACAATTCACAAATAGGACGCGAAGCATCCGGTGATTTCCCACAGTTGAAGCTTCGGATCGACCTCACTGACATACAGCATATTCTTCAGGGATAATTTAGAGGGGGGAAAAACACCCTAGAGCTTGTTTACATTTTGTAAATCGGGACATTAAATCATCAAACCAATGTGTGCGTTATTGTGTGTTTGTGTGTGTGTGTGGGTGTGTGTACGTGTGTGTGTGTGTGTGGGTGTGTGTACGTGTGTGTGTGTGTGTGTGTGTGTGCGCGCGAGCGTGAAAAGGTGAGTGAGATAAGTTTATACAATAAGATAATACTCGTATATGTTGAGTTGAGTTAAGAACCGACATCACTGCACTCAGGACATTCCCATACGTGCTCCTTCCCCTCGTTCAACAGCCAGCGAAGAGTCATACTACTAATCGTTCCCACCGCTATCTGATTAAAAGTTCTCCTGGTCTTCCCTCTCAGTTTTGAGATTCTTCCAGAACCTCTACCGATCCCCCGCAATCTCATTCTTTCCACATATGGGTTCTCAATCTGTTCCTTCGCCTTCTATACAAGGCGCATTATCTAATCGTTATGTAAATTGCGGCGATCAAGGTTCGTAATTTCGTTCTATGATCACAGTCTAAAGATGAGTTTGCTGTTGTTACTCTGCAGTCCCGTTATTTATATGATTACATTATGTTTAGACTCGTTACAAGCTGACTTTCATTGTGGAGATGGTACTTGATTTTACACACACACACACACACATACACACACACAGAGAGAGAGAGAGAGAGAGAGAGAGAGAGAGAGAGAGAGAGAGAGAGAGAGAGAGAGAGAGTGTGGACTGGGCTGTAGTTATAGGCTGGACTATTTTCATAGACTTGACTATTGTCATGAACTGGATTGTTGTCATGGACTGGGCTGGGCGAGTGTAATATACTTGACTATTGTAGTAGACTGGACTACTGTTAAATACTGGACTATTCTCATTGATTGGACTATCCTCATGGGTCGGGATGTTGTTTGAAAGCGATCATAGCGAAAATAGCCCCATAGTGGGTGCTAAGTATGGGTGCAAAGTGTCATGTCTTCCACGGCATAGTAAATCCTGGTGACCTTATCCTATCCGCTTTTCCTTCCAGATAATTATTAGAAAAATAATGAAAATTATCAGCTACAGAGGTTTTGATTCTGGGTCGAACCCACAATATAATCCTAAATAGAACCGAAAATATAATCCTCAATAGAAACCACAATAGAACTCACAATAGAACCTACAGTAGACTCCTAAATATAACCCATAATAAAACCTACATTATAATCCTCAATAGAACCCTCACTAGAACCCACAATAGAATTCGCTATAGTACCCACAATAGAACCCATAATGGAACTCACAACAGAATCCTCGTACAAAGGGAGACGTGACTGAGTGATTACGGTATCCGTCTCATGCTTGGATGGTACCCGGTCCCCAAGAACCATTGTATCTAATGATATCGCATCCCTCTGATCTCCTGGGCAGTAACATCGGATCCCATGCAATCTCCGATTAGGGTTAAAAATAGGCGGTCCAGTGTCCAACTTGTGCATCTTAAAAATCCCAGGGTCGTTGAAAATTGCAAAGAGTAGGCAGTAAACCGCCGCCCTGGCAAACCTTTTAAGAAATGAAAACCTAACCACGCGAAGGTAGAGTCCTTCACCTTGTGTGGAATCAGTCTACGGGAGGCAAGTGTTACACACATGAATGCCAAAGTCGAACACAGGGACCTTTGTGTAGTATAGATAGGCAGGTTTGTGGCACTCTCCTACAATGAAAATAAGAATTAAACCTGGACAACTGTGTAACTATAGTAATCATCTCACTAACCGCCTTGCCATACATACATACATAGAAACCGGCAGAAGGCAGTGGCATATGCAAATAGAGAACATACTACAGACGGGACGAAAACTACAGTCAAGCGGGTTTTGAACCAGGCACCTCCACAAGAAACCGTAACAAGTAAACAATTTAGACTTGGGTAACTAGACATTCTAAACAACGTTGTTATCTCTAGCTAGCTGATTGTCTCTGAGACTAGCCAAATGATTGTGTCAGGGATTTCCCATTGGGTCTTGTTCGTTCCCGCTAGTTTAATATTAGCCGTTTGAACACGGAGATTGTCCCAGGCTAAATTACTGCGTGCCTCTAATGTATAGGCTTAAGCAGTAAAGCTGCATTTGACTTCATTATGTTTCATCGATTACTTAATATGTTTATCGACTGTGTCATTAGGAGCTGTTGTATCGTTATGGCTAGTGTACGAGTATGCCTGTCTAGTAGCCCTGGGTTCAAATCTCACTAGCGATTTCGTGATATTGTCGCAGGATGTCATGTACCTCTTCCGTCCCCTCTTCTTCCTCATCTTCCTCCTCCACGTCTTCCTCCCCCTCCTCCTCCTCTTTCCCCTCCTCTTCCCCATCCTCTTCCTCACCCTCTTTTCCTCCTCTTCCTCACTTCCCCTCTTCCTTATCTTCCTCCTCAGTCTTCTCCTCCCCTCCTCCCTCTCCTCCTCCTCTTCCTCTTCTTCTTCCTCTTCTTACTTTTCTTCTTCTTCGTCGTTCCTCTATTGAGTGGGTGCATCACATCTAGTCATGCACCCCTCTAACCGAGAGCTTAATGTACATACATTCGTGTAAGCTCTGTTCTTCCTGCAAACAGATTCCATCCAAGGAGCTATGCTATGTCTTCTGATAAGTAGGTTTACTTTCCTAACAATTTTGTTAGGACAGTAGCTTAATCTTTGCCATATCTAACCCCTTTATGCTTTTTGCCGTTTTTAGCCCTTATCCGAGGGTGTTAGAGACAGAGATTGACATAAAAAGGGGGGGGGGTATGCTGGAAAAGTGGTTCGGAAAAATGATGAGCTGTCAATTTTGCCAAGAGGACAGAGGACAGCTGTTTGTTGGAGAGCATTGTCGCCTGCACTCTTCAGGAAGCCAGTTGATTGTAATTATAGTGATGATGGTAACGATGGTTATAGTGATGATGATGGTGATAGTGATGATGATGATAATGACGATGATGATAGTGATGATGATGGGGAAGATAGGGATAGTTATGATGATGATAGTGATTATGAGGGTGACACTGATGATTGTGAAGAAAGTGATGATGATGATGATGATAGTTATCATGATAGTGATGATGATGATGATGATGATGATGATGATGATGATGATGATGATGATGATGATGATAACAGTGATGGATTTGATGATGCTGATGGTGATGATAGTTATGGTGATCAATGTGATGATGGTGATTGTGATAATGGTGACAGTGATGATGATGGTGATAGTGATAATGATGATGATAGGAATGATTCTGATGATTGTGATGATGATAATGACGATGGTTATTATTATATCCCAATGTAGCTAATGTCCCGAATGATGTGATGTCGGTTCCTAAATCAATCAATCAATCAATCCAATATAAACCTGATGATGATATTGATGATGTTGGTAATGTTGATACGACACGTACCGGTAATCCCACAAGGAACTTGATGTGTCAGAGCGTATTCGAGACTTGATTTTAAACCCACCGCAAAACTTACACAAGTCGTCTCAATGAAAAGGACCATTTTTCACACGTTAATGCGCATTGGGCCTGTCGGGCTTGTCCAGGTTTTCATGTACCACTGAGCACTCGGCGGGTGATGTGGTCAGTTATGTGGTCAATGATGTGGTCAGTTTCATGGCGGCCGCATTTACTTCTTCCCAAGACATTTCATAATTCTAATTTTAGTCTGGGTTCACCTGCGTGGTCAGGCCAAAATTCGAATCAACTTAAATGCGGAACAAACGAACAACGAACAAACTTTATTTTCACAAGGTTAAGAATTGGGCACGCAGGCCCGTCTAACATTATGTCCTTCTATCACCCTCTTTCATACATTAAGTCACCCGCACATCATTCGAGGCAAACTGAAAACAACAACAATATTAAAATAAATATTCATAATAAAGGCATGGGAAAAATGACATAAATCAATACGTCATGACTCACTAAAATTAATCAATGATGTGGCATTTGTTGTTGGCTATGGGGAACATACTAATCTACCAAAAGGGGACTGGCTGCTATACTAGGGTTTCTTCTTCTTCTTCTTCGTTCATCCGGAGTTTTTTTTCGGATGTGATTGCGTTGTGCCTGTTTACAGCAGAGCTGCGTTCTTGCGCCGTTAGGCCGACACATCCGACTTCTGCGGGCATTTGTTGACCGGGTTAACCTTCCCGGGATACTAGGGTTTTATTATTATTGCAAAAAAACTGTCATTTACTGCCAATATAGTACCTTGCGGTGTATGGCAGGGAGGTCTTGAACCTGAGTAATTAAGGCCGCCTGGCTAGAGCAATCGCCGCGAACTGTGCAGGTTAGAGTTTTAGTTTTTCCCCCGACAGAATTAAAACTCCACACCTTATCGATGATTCGAACCCGGGACTTCCTAAAGAGAATTCGACATTCTAGCCACTCGGCCAGCCGCTCCTCCTCTTATTATTATTATTATTATTACTATTACTATTATTATTATTATTATTATTATTATTATTATTATTATTATTATTATTATCTTCTTCTTCTTCTTCTGCGTTCATCCGGAGTTTTTTTTTCTTTTTCGGACGTGATTGCGTTGTGCCTGTTTACAGCAGAGCTGCGTTCTTGCGCCGTTAGGCCGACACATCCGACTTCTGCGGGCATTTGTTGACCGGGTTAACCTTCCCGGGGGTTTCTGAGGACGTTAGCCTCTCACTGTTGTGGTGTTATCTCCCATCCCAGCTGGCCCATATAGAACAGCCAAAAGCATCCTGGTCAGCCCTCAAGGAAAGGCAGGGGCAGACCATGGGCATTCCCCGCCATCCAAGGAGGCTTCCATAATTGCAGAGCCAACACACAGCGCTCTGGTATTGGACTCACCCAAGGAATCGTCACGTCCCGCACATGGCTGCTTAGAGTCACTTCCGTATATTGGGCCTTCCGTTCACCATAGGCTGTTCTTCCGGAAGCCAGAAGAATGCAGTCTGCAGATGACATCCACATAGTGAGCTTTCGATTCGGACTTTCCACGTAATGGATTTGCTATCCAAGCAATATTCAATTTTGTGCCACTAGGACACTTTTTCCACCTTTTATGAAGTTATTATTATTATTATTATTATTATTATTATTATTATTATTATTATTATTATTATACGAATAATTTGAGGTTATGTGTACAGGGATTGGATGGAACCCATGACCGCTGGGCCAGCAGGCGAGCGTCTGGCCACTACGTTACCACGGCCCCCTGCTGACGAATGAGCTAAGCAGGAATTGCTTCCCTTGATGTGTCAGTGTTCATCAGACGGCAGATTACAGACATCCCATTATTCGATTTGTGATATTTAGATGGCAACGTCGCGACACATGATCGTTTCGCTAATGTCAGCGTTATCATTTTGTGATTTCTTCCCAGTGCCCTAGCAGTGGGCTGATCTTAGAAGAGGGGTGACCTTAAAAGTGGGCTGATTCCTGAAGTGGGCTGACCCTACAAGTGGGCTGATCCCAGGCGTAGACTGATCCCAGGAGTAGGCTGATCCTTCTTCTTCTTCTTCTTCTGCGATCATCCGGAGTTTTTTTTTCGGATGTGATTGCGTTGTGCCTGTTTACAGCAGAGCTGCGTTCTTGCGCCGTTAGGCCGACACATCCGACTTCTGCGGGCATTTGTTGACCGGGTTAACCTTCCCGGGGGTTTCTTAAGACGTTTGACTTTCACTGTTGTGGTGTTATCCCCCATCCTAGCTGGTCCATATAGAACAGCCAAAGACATCCTGGTCAACCCTCAAGGGAAGGCAGGGGCAGACCATGGGCATTCCCCGCCATCCAAGGAGGCTTCCATACTTGCAGAGCCATCACACAGCGCTCTGGTACTGGGCTCACCCAAGGAATCGTCACGTCCTGCACATGGCTGCTTAGCCTCACTTCCGTATATTGGGCCTTCCGTTCACCATAGGCTGTTCCTCCGGAAACCAGAAGAATGCAGTCTGCAGATGACATCCACACAGTGAGCTTTCGATTAAGACTTTCCACATAATGGATTTGCTATCCAAGCAATATTCCATTTCGTGCCACTAGGAAACTTTTTCCACCTTTTATGAAGCCCACACAGTGAGCTTTCTATTCGGACTTTTCACGTAATGGATTTGCTATCCAAGCAATATTCCATTTCGTGCCACTAGGACACTTTTCCACCTTTTATGAAGCCCACACAGTGGGCTTTTGATTGAGACTTTCCACGTAATGGATTTGCTATCCAAGCAATATTCTATTTCATGCCACTAGGACACTTTTCCACCTTTTATGAAGCCCACACAATGGGCTTTTGATTCGGACTTTCCACGTAATGGATTTGCTATCCAAGCAATATTCCATTTCGTGCCACTAGGACACTTTTCCACCTTTTATGAAGCCCACACAGCGAGCTTTCGATTTGGACTTTCCACATAATGGATTTGCTATCCAAGCAATATTCCATTTCATGCCTCTGGGTCTTCATGCACATTTAAATGTCAACCTGTATGTAGTTAAAGTAAGCTGCGGTCAACTTGAGCTTGTTGATATCTCCATAGAGCTTGTCCTCAAATGAAGCAGGTGTGGGCCAAAATATCTTTCTCTGTTCTGCATACGTTGGGCAATCCTGCAGCAAATGTTTTGCTGTCATTTTTCCAGTTCTACAATTACATTCATCGGTATCTCCTATCTTTAGTTTATTGAACAAGTGGTATTTCAGCCTGTTATGTCCTGTGCGGAGTCTGAAGATTGCTACTTGTTCTCTTCGGTCGAGTTTGTAATATGCATCATCCTTCTGATGGCCTGGATACTCTGATTCCCATTTGGTTCTATAAGTGCTTTTTATCAACCTCTTTGCCTCATTATAGGTTATGTCTATGTCAGGCTGTGGTAGTCGTCCGCCCTCTTTTGCCAGTCTGTCAGCCTCTTCGTTTCCAGGTATACTGCAATGTGATGGGATCCACTGTATTACAACTTTTTTGGATTTCTGGCATAGACCATGGAGTGTTGCTCTTAGGTCAGCTAGTTCTGTGCTGTTATTGCTCTTCAGTATTGAGACAGCTGACTTTGCATCTGTGAAGATAGCTATTTGCTTCTCTTTATTTTCCTCCATCAGGAGCATTTCTGCTGCAGTTTTCAGAGCCTCTACCACCGATTTGAAGTTACTTGAAAATTTTCCAGTTGCCATTGAATGTGTTTTTTTCACTCCATTTTTTAAATTTAGGAGAATTCCTCCTCCTCCATTCTCTATTGAATTTTTGGCTGATCCATCTGTATATACATGGGTCCAATTCCTGCTTGGGTAATGTTCTTTTATGTAGTTTAGGGTTATTTCTCTTCTTTCGGTTTCATGCTGAGTGTTCTTTTTCTCAATACCAGGAATGTTTTCTATCATCTCAGGCAGTTGCTGCTGTCTCCAAGCTGGGAACTTGTGTGCATTGTAAATGGGCTTGACTGTTGATATGTTTAGTATAGGATCTGCCCTAATCCTTCGTTTTGCAGTTTCTACAAATTTGCTACACTTCAGTCTTCCCTTTCCAAAACCATTAAATCTGTTGTACATAGGGTGGTCTGTCAATCTTCTAAATTTTTCTGCTTATTGCTGGGCTCTGCTATCTCTTCTATCCTGCATTGGTTGTAAACAAGTGATCTTTTCTAGTTCATTAATAGGCGTTGTCTTCAGGCTTCCAGTTATGATTCGCATTCCTTGATTTTGGACTCTACTTATTTTGTTAAAGTTTGACTTAGCTGCTGTTGCCCAAGCTGCAATGCCATATTCCAGTACTGGCCTCACCCGTCCAGTATATAACTTCTTGAGAACTTTCTCATCTGCTCCCCATGTTGTACCAGCAAGCTTTTTCATGATTGCCATTCTCTGCCTTGCTCTTGTTCGATTTTTCTCAACCTGTGTCTTCCATGTCAGGCGGCGATCAAAGGTGACTCCTAGATAGTTTGGATTTTCTTCATGGCGCAATATTTTTCCATTCAATACCAGCTTAGGTTGCTGAGGTTTATTTGAGAGGTAGAACACTGTGCATGTTGTTTTCTCCTCACTTATCTTCACTAGCCATGATTTTGACCAGTCCTCTAGCGCTAATAAGGCTTGCTGTATTCTGCTGTTAGCTGTACTAATATATTCTTCAGATGTCCATATGGCTAGGTCATCTGCAAAGGAGGATGTGTGTACTCTGGCTCGAAAATTTTCTGTGATGTCATTTATATATGCTAGGAATAATGTTGGTGAAAGAACTCCTCCTCGGGGGACACCTTGCTCCAACAGCATCATTTTGCTTGTTTGTCCTTGTACTTTTGTCCTGGCAGTCCTGTTCTCAAGGTAGTGGCTGATCCATTTATACATTTTCCCACAAACATGCATGTTTTGCAGTTTTACTTTCAGTCCTTCCTTCCATACTTTATCAAATACTTTTTCTAAATCTATCCAGACTGCTAGTGTGTGCTTGTTCTCTTGGAAGGCATCCTCTATTTCCTGAGCTATATAGGTTATTTGATCTTCAGTGGATCTGTACTTTCTGAATCCTGCTTGGTGTGGTGTTAAGCGTTTGTTTTCTTCCAGATGCCATGTTAGCCTGCCATTGATAATGCGTTCCATTAATTTTCCTACACAGCTAAGAAGACTGATAGGTCGATAGCCATTTGGTTCTTCCAGGTCTTTTCCTTTCTTTGGGACTGGTATTAGTATAGCTTCCTTCCATGCCTGTGGGACTATTCCTTTCTTCCAGCTGTTATTTAGGAATGCTAGTAGTTTCTTCTTTGCCTTGGTGCCTAGTCCTATTAGCATTTCATTTGTGATTCCATCCTTTCCTGGTGATTTCTTCTTTTTTAGGGTATTCATTGCCTGTTCCATTTCTTCCATTGTTAGATTTGCCATCATATATTCTGCTGCTGTCTCTGTATTTCTATAATTTATCTGTTTGTCTTTGATTGCTTTCTTCTGTTCGGTTGTAATATCAATGTGGTTTGCATTTGCATAGTGTTCCATTAGTGCATTTGCAGCCTTTTTTCCTGCAAGCAAGGCATTTCCTTGTTTAATTGTTATTTGTTTGTTTCTAGGTCCTTCATTGTTCATGGCTTTCACTAATTTCCATAGTTTGTTTCCATCCCTGTCAAAATTCAGGTTTTCTGTTTTTTCCCTCCAACAATCTCTTGTTGTTTGATTTACTGTTCTTTTATATTTTGCTGAGATGGCTTTGAGAGAGATGTTCGCTTCAATTGTTTGTTCTCTCTCTGCTGTCTTCCTGGCATCTTCAACTTTGTCCTCCAAACTTTGTAGTTCTTCAGTCCAGTATGGTTTGTAATTTTTCCTCGCTCCTCTAGGAATGGACTCAGTGGCTGCCTGTATTATCGCTCTGTTTAGACTTTCCACCATTTGCTTTATGTTGCCATATCGTGTATTTATGTTTTCACAATATTTGTCTGTTAGTATGGCAAATCTGTCCCAATCTGCTCGTTTATAATTCCAGCGGGGCAAGGGATTTTGCTCCTGTGGAACATACTCCATATTCATTACAAGCTTGATTGGTCTGTGGTCACTACCTGCTAATTGGTCCAGCACATGGCGATCGATTTTGTGGAGGATGTCTCCTGTGCAGAAAGCTAAGTCTGGAGTAGAAGTGGTAAGCCATCTTCTGGAGTAGAAGCTCGGTGTGTCATCCGCTTTGTTGAGTAGATGGAGATTTGAGTCTATTTCCCAGTCCTCCAATTCATCTCCTCTTTTGTCAGTATCTGGGTATCCCCATCTTTCTGAACGGCTATTAAAGTCTCCGACAATAATGCAGTTTGTGTCAGTTATTTTCATGTTTGAGAGTGTAAGGTCCTTATCTGCTGGGCTATACAGATTGTAGATTCTTATTTTCACGTCCTTTATCATTATATCAACACCTATAATTTCCGTTTGGTTGTCAGAGATCACAGATACTTCGCTGCAAGGTATTGTATTTCGTGTAAGTATTAGAACTCCTCCTTTGTGTCCTTCGCGGTCGAAACGTGTGGCCTGATATCCTCTGACTGAGAATTTGCGATTGGCATTGAGGTGTGTCTCTTGAATGCATGCCACATCTATTTTATCTTTATGAAGACGCTGTGTTAGGGACTCTTTCTTCTTGTAAACTCCTTCGGCATTCCACTGTAGTATGTTGAGTGTCCGGGGTATTTGGTCAATAGCTCTTAACCTACTCCTCTGTGCCTTGACTCCACAGCACAGGGGAAGGTGACCACCAGTAGTCATGGGTGGACCCCCTCGAGGCAGGGGGCCCGGCACTATCGCCGCCTGATGGGACTTCGCGGGATTAGCACCATAACGATTAATTTTGATTTGTGACATCATGAATTAAGTTACGTTGCACTGCTTTGTCAAGCCTGTGGCTCAGTACATCCGATTTCGACAAGCATTTATTCGGAATGCTTTCCCTAGCCTTTGAATGTCCTCAGTCTACCTACAAGGCAGCAGGTTTTACATTGCACTGCTTTGTCAAGCCTGTGGCTCAGTACATCCGATTTCGACAAGCATTTGTTCGGGGTGCTTTCCCTAGCCTTTGACTGTCCCCAGTCTACCTACAAGGCAGCAGGTTTGTGTGTCTCTTCGTCTGGTCCCTCTCCCTTGACCTGTCCGACATGGGTGGCCCTACCAGTAGCTGTGCTACCGTCGGCATAGCTCTTGGGGTCATTGGGACGCTCAAGCCCCTCTACCTCGTCACGGTGGACACACAGCAGAGGGGGGCTGATCCTAGAAGTGGGTTCATCTCCAGAGTGGGCTGATCCTAGAATTGGGTGATCTCATGAGTGGGCTGACCTAAAAATTGAGTTGATTCCAAGAGTGGGCTGATCCTAGAAGTAGGTTGACCCCAGGAGTGGGCTGATCCTAGAAGTGGGCTGATCCCACGAGTGGACTGACCCTAGAAGTTGGTTTATTCCAAGAGTGGGTTGACCCTAAAGGGGGTGGATCTAACGAGTGGGCTGATCCTAGAAGTGTGCTGTCCCCAGGTGTAGGCTGATCCTAGAAGAAGGTTGATCCCAAGAGTGGGCTGACCAAAGAAGTTTGTTGATCCCTAAAATTGGCGGATCCTAGAAGTGGGTTAATCCCAAGAGTGGGCTGATCCTAGAAGTGGGCTGACCCTAGAAGTGGGTTGATCCCAGGAGTGGACTGATCCTAGAAGTAGGTTGATCCCAAGAGTGGGCTGATCCTAGAAGTAGGTTGACCCCAGGAGTGGGCTGATCCTAGAAGTGGGCTGATACCACGAGTGGACTGACCCTAGAAGTTGGTTTATTCCAAGAGTGGGTTGACCCTAAAGGATCCTAGAAGTGGGTAGATTCCAAGAGGGGGCTGACCCTAGAAGTGTGCTGTCCCCAGGTGTAGGCTGATCCTAGAAGAAGGTTGATCCCAAGAGATCCCTAAAATTGGCGGATCCTAGAAGTGGGTTAATCCCAAAAGTGGGCTGATCCTAGAAGTGGGCTGACCCTAGAAGTGGGTTGATGCCAAAAGTGGGCTGACTCTAGAAGTGGGTTCATCCAGCCTAAACTGGGATTCCATGACTTGTGTTAAGTAAAGGCGACAGGCTTTATATCCATTACATCACTAATTGAATGCCGAATGGTCTAAACATATGTACTTAATATACCCCGAGAAGCTTAACTGGAACCCAACATATCTGAAGAAACGAGACGATAACTCAAAGAAAATGAACAGGAAAGAGAAAGAGAATGTTAGGCTGTACCATCTTGACAAGAGGCAAAGAAAACTGGAGATCCACCGCAACAGGAATATGAGTCAGACTCAGAAGGTACGGGGTGTGTCTTCTTTGCTTCTTCTTCTTCATTCGTCCGGAATGTTTGGTTTGATCGTAATTGCGTTGTGCCTGTTTACAGCAGAGCTGCGGTATTTGAGCCTTTCGGTTGACATATCCCACTTCTTCAGTCATTTGTTGACCGGGTTAACCTTCCCTAGTATTTCGTAGGACTTTCGACTCTCACTGTTATGGTGTAATTTCCATCCCAGCTGGCCCATGTAGAACAGCTGAAGACATCCAGATCAGCCCTCAAGAGAAGACAGGGGCAAACCATGGGGATTTCCTACCATCCAAGGAGGTTTCCATTATTGCAGTGCCGACACATAGCGCGCTGGTAATGTGGGCTCACCCAAGGAATCGCTACATGGCTGCTTAGCCTCACTTCCGTATATTGGACGTTCCGTTCACCAGAGACTGTTTCTCTGGAAACCAGAAGAATTTATCTGCAGATAACATCCACATCATGCCACTGGGATGCTTTTCCCTGTTCGATGACGTCCACTCAATGAGCTTTCGACACCGGATTCAAATCCCCGAGCAGGGTTGGATGTGTGTACACGATTCATTAACCTCTTTAAGAAAGTCTTAAAAGTCAAGAGGGTCGACTTCATTGCCCCGGGGTTTACCCCACATGGCTCGGTCTCTTTCGGCGACCTGCCGAAAGCGTCGCACAAAGCATGAACTCCGTAACTCCGGCGACGACCCCCCAGGAGTCTCCGAGAAAAATGCACTCGTGAACCTAAAGACATAGCACGGAATCGAACCCACGACCTTCGGACAGCAAGTTGAAAATTGCAAAGAGCATGTATTAAGATCATCGCTCTGGCAAAATTGTTAGGGGGGAAAAAAAGAAAAGTACCCCGGGGAGATCCTACCTTGGATGGAATCTGTCTATGGGCGGTACATTTACACGCAAGCATGCGGAGATCGGACACGTTGATCTTAGAGATACACAATTGTTTGTAAGGCACTCACATCGAAAGATGAACGAAGAATGAGAAGAAGAGCCGATGTCAAAAGCAAAGGAACTAGAATTGCGAAGGGGAAGCACGCAAACGAAAGCCAAAAACAATTACAGAAACGAACGTTTCGCTCAAAGTCTTTGTCAGGGTACAAAACTGTGACGCTGCTGTGACCCTATATACCCTATTAGAGTTAATTGCACCAAGGCACGTTGACAGCAGCACGGACACTTCTATAATAAAGCACGATGCAGGAAAAATGTCAAAAGAACATTACGTATCGAGATAAGGAGGAAAAAAAACGATGCATATTAGCAATTAATGGCGTGGAAGGTAATTAATACACAAGCAGGTGCCCTCAGAAGCTTTCTAAAAGAGATTGTATATGCCTGGCTTGGTTTGGGAATTAGTCATTAATTCGTGGATCTTTGATCTCTTTTCTTTTTAGGATTTAACATTAACTTCTGCTAGAATATATCTATTGTATGAATGAAGAAGACGGCATGCTGTTTTTGTGGAACGTATTCAACTTTCATAATTACTTATAAGTGGAAGATAAGGGAGCGCTACCACATTATTCTCCGATGAATAAGTTTTCGAAGAGTGCAGAAATCTGGAATGAAAGAATGACGAGCGGAGAATCCTAGCGAGAATCCTAATTTGATATGTCATGACAAATTCATTTAGGTGGCCGAGTGGCAAGGACGCAAACAGATAATTCTAACTAGATAAGCGCAAGGTTCGATTCCTGCCTCACAAAATGACTGTAATGACGGTTTCGCTGTTCCTAGCCTTCTGCAATTAAATAAAAGTATTTGAAGTTATTGCACAGAAAGGACAACGTCAAGATCTATCGAAAACAACAACAACAACAACAACAACAACAACAACAACAACAACAACAACAACAACAACAACAACAACAACAACAACAACAACAACAACAACAACAACAACAACAACATAATATTGTAGACATTTGGTTATTAATCCATTCAGTACCAAACAAAACGTTTAGACCAAACATGATACACCATCAAATGAACAAGAATTATAATGTCAATTTCCGTTTACTGAGAATTGAAATTGCGAACAATACCACGAAAGAAAAGAAATAACACGACGACCCTGGCATGGCGATATATCGTCCTTCTGTCCAGATGAGAATTCACATGCGGTGATATATTATCCTTTGGTACCTGAATTAGTTAAGAGGTCTTCACCTATCCCTATAGAGTTTGTCTCGTAGGTTGGCTCCCTTGGAACATCATATTTCCTCTCTCTAAATGTACAGTTCACGAGGGGTTAAATTAATAAGTGAGAAACAGGAGAACATTATAGAAACAGTATGCAGAAAAGAAAGAGTTAATGGATAATTTGGAAGGGTTAACTGTTAAGGATTGGAATGTCAGTATTTGGACAGATATTTTCAGCGATCAAGGTGGAATAACTTCAAAATTGTCTTGTTTCATTTTGTCATGTGATTGTTTCTTCTTCTTGTTACAGACAGACAGACAGGCAGACAGACAGACAGGCAGACAGACAGACAGACAGACTGACAGACAGACAGACAGGACGGACGGACGGGCGGACGGACGGACGGGCGGACAGAGAGCGAGAAGGAGAGAGAGTTTGTGTGTCACACACAGACACACGCATACAAACACACAAACAAACACATACACACTCACACAAACTAAAGTAATACAAACCTACCCACTAAAGTAATACAGTCCCATACCCATCTAAGATACGGAAAACTAAATCCCAGAGAACCGTCTCTTTGTGCTTAATTAATTGTCTGGACCGCATATTTTTATGACAAGAGCCTGACTGCTTCTGTATCCCCACTTATCTCCTGTTTACATTTCTGGGTTGTTCGGAAGTGGCCGCCCCAGTGGGC